>JAVSBV010000665.1:0-26723 GCA_033117975.1 Parotocinclus spilosoma | reverse complement strand
GACCTTTGATAAAAGCATAAATTCTCCCGGGGATTCCAAAAATCCTCCCATAAATCGCTGATCTGCTTTTGCAGTGGCCAAGTGACGACTTGTGGCTTCTTTTTCTTATTCGCTCTCACATTCTTTGGTCTGATTAAGCGGAATTTTGGTCCAAATAAACGAATAACATTACACATATATAATAGGATTCCGAATAATATTGGGCTACCTGTATAAAAACTCCACACTGGTTCGATGCCTGTAACACTGGTTCATAATCTTTTTAAGCTCACAAATCCCTTTTTAAACTTGTTCCTTAAAAAACCACAGAGCCCATCACAGGAAATACTGTGGAAGGACTCAGTGACTAAGTTTATGTACCCCAGGTTAACAACCGCTGACCCTGATAATAAATAAAAACTTGGATATATATATAAAAAAAAACATCTGCAGAAGGACGGTAGTAAACCTCACCGTTATTCTGTTAAACCGTTTTCTCGGTTTTTTTTTAAGTTCATTCTAGTCTGTTCATGCCCACAAAAACACACACTATAGCTTCCTGGACTAGTCTTTTCTCGTGTATTTGTTTTGTAAGTTTTCTACGTGACAAAGACGCGACCAAAAATCTGTGACACATTAAGAGAGGGGAATTTAAAGAAAGCAAGGTGGTTTTAGAGTGTTTAGACAATGTAGTGCACTGTAGTGAAAAAATAATACTGTATAAATATTCATGTATGCACTGATCTGCATAGTTTATTTTGACCATTTAAAGACATTGGTTAACAACATCAGGTTAAACATCACCCACACGCTGGTGACGTTGCACTGCAGATCAAAGCATATTTTTTGGTAAAACAGAGATAAATCCCAAACCAGAGAGCCATTCATACAGGTCTTTTCTGATACAGATCAGATATCTCAGCACTTCCAGTGCAGCAGCTCAGGGACATTTTGTGTCATTTGGAGTCACCGTGAAATATTGCTTTAGTCAGCAGAAATCCGCTGCCAGTTTAAAGAGAAAGAGTGCTCTTGCTTAAGGGCACTGTCGCTGTTTTGCAAGCTCTGAACACAAAGAGCTACCGCGATTGGCTAACTGCATGATAAAAAAATGCTGAATAGGGACTTAAGTTTGTGACATACACAAGCACAGGAACCCTTCTGAAATGCCATTAGGGTGGAAATTGCATCATCGACACTCAGCTCCTCTTGATCTTCTATTTCTTTAGCTTCGCTTTTCTCCCTACTAGACTTTCAAGTTTTCTGGCTGTAACTTAAGTCTCCAGTGGGCGAGTGCCAGATGGATTTAGGAAGCAAAGCATGTTCCTATGCCCACAGAAATCACCCAGGGTCTGAGTATTCACTCTCATTCTGTAAGAGTACTCACCTGTGACTCTGTACTGGACTAAATACTGCATGTCAAATATTTTTACATGATTGTATTCAATATCTTATTAAGTTACACTATTGTCTTATATGCTAAAGTTTTGGAATAACGTTTCTCTGTGTTATTATACTGTTCCCTATAATACACGTAGGATGGGTGTAAGTTCTGACAAATCATTATTTGAATTTATCGTAAATTGAGGAGTTAAATATATCCTGTAAATATCATAGAACAGTCTACATTAAACAGGCTTAAAATACTTAAACATGCTTCCAAACTACATTTTCCAACACTCATTACAGTGCAGAAACATATATATAAATAAAATATATATTTATATATAAATTATATATATATATATACATATATATATATATATATACATATATATATATATATATATAAATTTTCATTAAACTACAATTAGGCATTAACACAAAGTTTAATGTACAATAAAGTACTGAATATTTTGTGTAATCTTATTTTTGACCAACTTAATGAATAATGCATTGAATGTGACCACATAACTACATTTCCCAACGCTCGACTCTCTCTGTCACACATTGCTTCAAACGAGTACGGAAAAATACTAGCTATACTATGTATCATTTGCCTGGGAAAAATGTAATTCTTCATTTGTTGTAATTTAGCATTTGTTTATTATCAGATTCCCATCGTAAAGACAAAATACTGCCCGGCCATAGTAAAGCATGGAGATTCTGTACATTACTCTATATACTCTATGGGCAGCACGGTGGCTCGGTGGGTAGCACCTCTGCCTCACAACAAGAAAGTCCCGGGTTCAATCCCAGGGTGGAGTGGCTTGAGTCCTTTCTGTGTGGAGTCTGCATGTCCTCTCCGTGTCTGTGTGGGTTTACTCCCGGTACTCCGGTTTCCTCCCACAATCCAAAGAAATGCGTGCTAGGCTAATCGGCGTCTTCAAATCGTCATTGGCTTGCATATGTAAAACACCCCAGCCGTGTAACTGTAAACCGGTCCTGCACGCGGGTCCCAAGCCTGGATAAATGGGCAGGGGTGGAGAAAGCAATGGCAAACTACTCCACTATCCTGCCCAAATACTTCATGGATCACATCGATGAAGGACAGAAATGTGTGGAAATCGATGATCCATCAAGTGACCGAGAGTCAGCTGTGATTGTACGGTTAATCCCATCTTTATATACTCTATATATTATGATATTTTTATGTTTTTTCTGTTAATATTTATTAGCTTATTTTTATTTAAAATGTTACTATAAACCTAGTAAATAGATAACTTATTCTATAACATAAGGCCTGCCCAAGAAGTTTTCGAGTCTTCGTCCTCATAAGGTTTCTACCTAATAAACCTCAAGGAGTTTTTCCTGGCCACTGCTCAATTTAGGCTTGGTCTTAGATTATAGAAGATAATATAAAATTGTGAAACTGCTTTTGAGACAGTGCTCCATTGTACAAAGTGCTATAGAAATAGAAATCTGATTTAGACTTTTAATAATGTTTTAATAATAATTCTGTAACTCTGATGCTGGTGTGACGCGAGTGTGTTCATGTGTGTGACAGAGGGAGAGTGTTTAGCGGTGTGTGTTTCTTACAGACTTTAACGGCAAGTAACAGAAGTAGGTAAGAGAAGAAGTTCAGGTCAGGGAATCTCGTAAAGCATGTCAGTGGAACTCTGCTCGTTACTCAGCAACAAGCTTTGGAAGTACGACTTTAAAACACATATATACACAGACACACACCCATCCTAAACAACAGTATAAATGAAGCTTTGTGGTGATTATGAGCATTTATAAATCTGATAAAGATCAAGGGGTTTAATTCCTAGATACATAACTTCTAAAGCCAAAAGTGAGCCATGACCTCATTTCCCTCCTTTAACTCATGGACCTTTCAACTCATGCAAGGTGTTTCAAATCATGCACCTTTTCTGTTTCTGGGTGCTCTTATATCAAGCTCTAACAAGACTTAACCAGCATGGCCTAGAGGGATTGACAGAACACACACACACACACACACACACACCAGCATCCACCCCCACCTGCCCCCTACAGACTACTCTGTTCTGCTGTAGCTCAAAGCTATCGGGTGAATTTAGGGGACTTGTTTGGTGCTGAAAGAATTTAGGGTGTGGACTTCAAAAATTGTCAGGTCTACACTATTTCTGTGTATTGTGCCACGGTGCCTGGTCTCATCTATCAGAAAGCTTGCCAGATGTATGAGTGTCTGAATGTCCCGTATGGAAGACAGGAACCCAGGGTCTACACACTCGACAACGATGCCTGGGTAAACTGGGTCTGACTGTCCTGACTGTCTTAGAGCTGACGAGCTGAGCCATGACTGACTATTAACTGTCTGATCCCAGACTGGGTGGGCCATAACACCAAGACACACAGTTTGATTAAGAACAGTTTTATTGTTTTATTCACCACTGCTAATTTGTTAACAAAGTCAATAACCAATATGATGAAAAGTTCAAAACAAATCGGAAATTAATAGGTTTCCATTATCGTTAAATGAGTGAAAATCGATTATGGAACGTATTCTAAATGTGTTTATAACAGGGAGATATTGATATTATATTGTACCTTACGTTACATATTTGGTATACTATCTTACAAAAAGTTACCATCACTCTTGCATGAGGTGCTTTCACACCAAACAGTTCTAGGGACTACTTTGGGATAAACTGTCCCCTGCAGAGCTCCCCAAAGAACTACATTTGTTCCAGGGCTTTTTGCTGGGTTGCATTCACAATATTTTAGTAGGCACTAAAGTAGATGGATGGACAGACAGACAGACAGACAGACAGAAAGACAGACACTTCCAAGATGAAATTAAATGAATACTTTATTAGTGAAAATAAAGTAATGTAAGCTGCTGGAATTTAGCTTAGACGACTCAAAATTGCGTTGTATGTCCTACATCACATATAGGCTCAGTAAACTTCAGTTAGTCCGTTTGTATTTTAAGAGAGAAGATCTGTTCTAAGAACTACAACAGTCCCTAGTTCCTACTGTCTTCACTTAGGACAGAAAGGCACTGTTCTAAGGACTATGAAAAAGTTCCTAGGTGTGAAAGTTCCTATGGTGAGGGGTCAAACTGCAATTTTTAGTGTCCCAAACTCTAAGACTAACCGTACAGCAATAAAAGTCGGCATTATTGAACATGTTCGTCCGACCAGTTTTTGTAAGTAAACGGAAGAAAAAGTAAACGTAACTTTTTTATTGACTAAAAAAACCCTGCACCGCACTTTTACTACTCGACACACAAGAAGTAAAGACCTGCGAGGCTGGTCAAACATGCATGGTGAAAGTTTTCTCATCCAAGTTTGAATTTTTATCACTGCCTATTTATAGTGATTCCTTTTATTTCACTTCTATAGTCTACCAGGGTATGAATAGGGATAAAGGGTAGGGGTTAGAAGTAAAGGGTGGAGGTTGGATGGAAGTTTTGTGACGGTAAAGAATCTTTGTATTTACTGTATTCACTGTTCTTGGTCAAACAATAAGTGTTCACAAGAAACTTTTAGATTTTTATTAACACACAGCAGTAGAGCTTACTATGGCCAAAGTCACTGTCATTGCTGTATTCAATATTTAACAGTTGTCTCCTCCTAAACATCAAGAACTCTGAGCCTTCCTCTCAGCTTAAGGAAAATAAACAAACCAGGTAAAATCACAACCTTTGAAGCAGCAACCAACATAACAGTCCTGGAAGGTGTAATCTGGATACAATATTATCAATATACAATCCAGATACAAGGGGCATAACAAGACCAAGTGTAAATGGGGTCAAATGTTATGGTACTTGTGATTTGTGTCTAGTGTTCTCATTAATAATTTGTGATGTGTCAGTTAACACTGTTCAGCATATAGGGATTTTGCACCTGAGATTGGTCCATTGATTTGTTTCTGCTATTAATTTACACTTACCAAGCACTCTCTGGTGATTCAACTCAATTCAATTCAATTCAGTTTGATTTCTATAGCGCTTTTTACAATGATGCATTGTCTTAAAGCAGCTTTACAATATTACATTATATTAAAAGGCCAATCCCAAGTTCTCTAGAAAACACACGAGCAGATCTGCACTCAGTTCTGTTTGATATTTGGAAACGGCCGTACAGTCCATAAAGTGGGAACTTCTGATAAGAACATGAAATCATTTGTGTAAAGTGGCAGCTTTAGAAAGCACAGACATTGTTAAACCTTGGAAGCTTGAGCAAGTTGCTGTTTGCTACTTTTTGTTGTGACATTTTGATTGGTGAGATTCACGAGGACTGAAATGTGAATGGATAAGGTAGCCACAGTAGCCACAGAAGAAATCAGTACTGGTAAAAGTTATGGAGAGATGACGTGAAGGGAGATTTGTGTAGTGCAGTTGTTGTCAAACTGGGGCACAGCAAGGCAAAGGGAATTTTGAGGAAATATGTTAAAAATTATTCATGCTTACTGTCTCGTCCTTGTGCAATTATTTATATGTATGTATGCATGTGTGTGTATATAAATACACGTGTATGTTTTTTATTTTATTTATTTATTTTTATTATTTACTTAAATAAAATATTTTCTTCGTTTTGTTTCTTTTTCCCATACAGTCTCTGATGTATAAATAGTATTTAGTCTCTGCTGAATAGTAACTACATATTCTCTTTTCTCTCTGAAGAGATGTTCCAGTTCCAGCACCACACACTTGTACCTCCACCTCAGCATCACTCTACTGGTCTTCATCAACAGAACCCACAGTCATTTAGTCACCAAGAGACGATGTGCCTGAACTGATTTTAAAAACTATTTTGTTTTAAAATCTATTTTGTTACTTATTTTCTTACTTACTTAAATATTAATATTGATTTAAATTGTATTATTTATTTAATTCTACTATTACTTTTAAGTATTTATTTAATTAACATCTAGGCCACCCATGGAGGACAGGCAGGTCCCTTTTTGAGTCTTGGTCCTCCCAAGGTTTCTTCATTCTACTATCAGGGAGTTTTTCCTTGCCACTGTCGCCCTAGGCTCGCTCAACTTGGTATTGGCCTTTTTTAGATAATGTAATATAGTAAAGCTGCTTTGAGACAATGCTCTGTTGTAAAAAGTGCTATTGAAATAAATGTCACTTGGCTTGACTTGAATACCAGTTCTTATTTTATTAGAGACTGTAATGTCTGGTTTAGCAAAAAATTCAACAGAAATAATGGTTAAAAAATTAATAATAATGCATGCTGTTACACATGTATGTCACTTGTAATAGCTCCTCTGTAAAGGTGATTTGTCGCTTTATTTTTGACAGGGTTCAACAATAAAGACTGCCCTGAATGCCCACATGAAAAAAAAGGACTTGAGTGGTTGGGCAAGTTTATGTAGGAGGGTTGCACAATGTGCTAACAGAACAATGTAAGCCAAAGTCAATTCACTTGAACATTTAACCCCTCGTCACGTAAAAAATTGACTTATCCATCCACACGTGGTCGAAACAAGCCAATGATATTATCTGTTGGCAAACAAGGTCATAGCGAAGTGAACAAAAAAAGCATGAATACGACAAAAAGTGAGTCCGCAACTTCATTCCTTCATGGAAAACTCCCCTGTACCCAAAATGTTTTGCAGGGGATATCCTAACCAATCAGACAAAAGTGTTTCTATCAAGTCAGAACTACTACTTTTAGAAAAAAGTAAGACTATTTAAGGACAGCAGGGCAGAAGCTGATGATCGGACTCACCGAAAGCGTAAAACCTCTAATTGTGTAACACTGAAGTCACTCAAGTGTGACAGCAAATCTCTCT
Organism: Parotocinclus spilosoma; assembly: GCA_033117975.1. NCBI lineage: Eukaryota > Metazoa > Chordata > Actinopteri > Siluriformes > Loricariidae > Parotocinclus > Parotocinclus spilosoma. The sequence goes on along the minus strand of JAVSBV010000665.1, from coordinate 19,574 downwards.
TTTATACTGTGCGTATAGCTGTGAAAAGAGCCACCAGTTCATCTGGATCTGGATGTGTATGAAGAGGATAAAGAGTGAAGCAGATTTCAAGTTAGTCACAAGGTTATAAAAAGAAAGATGATACAATGAAATACAGTGTTCCCTCGCCGACTTCGTGGTTCACCGTTCACCGCATAGCAGGTTTTCAAAAAATATTAATGGAAAAAATATTTTTTTCGCTGTTTCCCAGGTTTTTGCAGAACTTTTACAATAAAAAAAAGTTTTATTATGAGCTGAATTCATTCAAGCCCTACGATGTTACCCAAACATGCAAGTTCTACGGCTAAAATAGTATATAAATACTTTGCGTCCCTACTTCGTGGATATTTGTTTATCGTGGGTGGTCCTGGAACATAAATCCCGCCATAAACGAGAGAACACTGTATCCTTAGAGCTCCAATGTAAATGTATTCATAATAAAATATTTAAGAACGCTGTTTACCCTAGTGATATATAAAAGTTTGGGGGAATCTTCTAACAAAGAACAGCAAGAAAATAAGTGAAAGTGTATTGGGAAAGGCAGCGCGGTGGCTCGGTGGGTAGCACCGCTGCCTCACAGAAAGAAGGTCCCGAGGTGGAGCGGCTTGGATCCTTTCTGTGTGGAGTCTGCATGTCCTCCCCGTGTCTGCGTGGGTTTACTCCACTTTCTCCGGTTTCCTCCCACAGTCCAAAGACATGCGTGTTATGTTAATTGGTGTCTCTAGTGTGGCCCTTAGTGTGCGCCTTACAATAGATTGGCACTTCGTCGGGTGGGCACCGACTGGCCCGCGACCCCGTGTGGATTAAGCGGATCTAGAATTGTACACATATGTTAATAACAACCTTAACCAAATGTATAGAATATTATATTATAAAATATTCTCAAAGGGGGGAGGTGCTGTGGAAAACATTTGTCAACAACTGATGTAGAATGTGCAACAGTAAATAAGTCCTGATCTCCAGATAACAGATCTCTAGGGACTGTGCTGGCTGTAGGGACATGAAGCAAGACCTGGTAAGATAAAGTCACTCCAAACAAACAGAAATAGAGTCCTCAAGGAACATCAGGAGTAACAAAGTGGACAGTTAGCTATAAATAGAGTCTAATACTAGGCTCCAACTACAAGACTGCAAATAACATCTGGAACAGGATGAATGTTGCATGGCATTTAGAATACGGGCTCACTGCCCTCACTGCTGCAAATCTTTATAAACACAGTACATCACTAATTTTTATCCAAACACCCATGCACACAGTCTAGCAACCCAGAGCTGGAGCTGGAGCTGAGAGGGCACGTTACCCAATGTTTAAACTGCTAAAATTGGGGCAGAGTGGGCCTGCTTACAAAATAGGTCCTGACTGGCTGCTTAGTCGGGCTGATCCTGCATGACACGACCACTATGAGACGGTACAAACACACACACACACACACACACACACACACACACACACACACAATGTTTTGCAGCTAAACTAAGTCTGCTGACTCATCAACTACAAACAGTGCCAGTTGGGCTGGAGGCCATTTGACAGGGAAAGACACAGTGTGTAAAAAGACAGAATGTACATATTCGTCTGTCATGGGTGTGTGTTTAGAATGAGTGTACAGGTCTAACTGAGCTTGTGTTAACCTGTCCTTCAGATGTTCCCACAAGGTTGTATAGATCTCAATTTTTTTCACTCGAGAAAAAAACATTTGCAGGTCAGGATAACTTTGATTGCTTGTTCACGAAAATGACGCTTGATTTCTTAGTTACTGGGATCAAGGACAGGGTAGGATAGTTTAAGGTCGCTCTGTTTAAATCATGGTAATGCAGGCCATCAAGTGGCATTAAATAAGGTCTCCGGACAAAAGGAAATCTTCATTTTGCATGTTTATAGTTGTTAGTAACTGAAGGTCCCTGCAGATGGCGTTACATGGGAATGCTCGGGCTGTAAATACCTGTGGTATGTGAACGGATTCATAGATTGAGAAGAGGTGGTACAGTGCAGTGTCTGTCTCGTTTGATTTATAAAAATTGTTCACAGAGCACAAAAAGGCAAAAAGGAGTGATTGCATTTGGGTGTGCCAAAGTCCATAGCGTGAAGGAAGTAGCTGATTTTGCAGTTGTATCGGAGCGTACTGTCAAAAATCCCAGTCTAAACACCTGTGGCATATAAGTGTAATACCTGAATTCTTCTGCAACATAATGGCATCTCTACCCTATTCTTATCCCTATTAAGGTCTGCATGATGGTCTACAAAGAGCTGGTGAAGATGAACGCTTTAGTTCAGTATATATATATATATATATATAGTATACAAAGATTCAGCTTTAGCAATTTGTTAACCAGCCACCTTTGTAGTTTATACCACCCTTTCACTTTGTTATTTTGAAAAAATTACATATCGTTAATCTCAACGTCTTGAATTCTGTCTCTGTACATCGTTCATCCTTTATGTAAATCATAACAGACAACCAAAATACAGATTCATAATTCTCTGCAACTGCCAAATCTCAGTTTTATGGGTTTTAAATCCAGTCGCCCTCAGCTATTGTGAGTTCATCCCAGTCGTATGTACAGTACTGTGCAAAAGGCATAGGCCACCATTAGATCTGTTGGCCATTATTAACATATTGTCGATGACGGGAATAAACAATTTTAAAGTTTATAATCACTCCAATTCCGGCCTCTGTGAGCTTTAGCATATCATGGCTGCTACCTTTGCAAAAAGTCCATTCCTTATCAAGCTTCTTTGGACTATAGAAGGCTCAACTTGGTATTCTGATCAAGTTGTCAGATTCTGCTATTGCTCACGTGTAAGGGGAGCTCACACTAAATAACCACTGTAGCCCATAGACCCTGTTTTATCGTACCTTTTTTAAGACTACATTCAAATTTCCCGTAATTTCTGGTTGTGTTCTAACAAATTGAGTGAGAAATCTTGATATATGGCTTTAGAATTAGGATTAATTAGACACAGCAATCAACATATCAGTCGAAAGCACTGACCCGGACAGGGAGAGAGAGCAAGAGTTTGTGTGTGTGTGTGTGTGTGTGTGAGAAAGAGTGTGTGTGTGTGTGTGTGTGTTTGTGTGTGTGATAAGTAAGACTAAGAGACTGACGTATGTAAGGCATTTTCTATGTTACACTGCAAAAGAGAAGAAATGCAACGTTGACCTCCAACAAAAAAGAGGAAACACGCGCATATACCCACACACACACGTGCATACACACACACACACACACACACACACACACGCACACCTAACCTCTACCAGGTCACATGTTTACATGAGATGATCTGACGTATGATCTGGATAACACAATCCATAACAATAAACTCCAAGCCCCCCAATGATTCTACACTTGTTCTCCATTTTCTTAGCTTCTCTTACCACATAAAGCCACTTTGTAATTTTATCTGTGTATTTTCTTAGCCCCATTTTCAATGGTCACGATATAGGTTATGGTGCCTGAACTGCTGGACGTCCATGGACAGCCTTTGAGGGTCAGTTTGGCATTTTGGTCTGGAATGGTGTGGCGCCCCTGCAGGAAGGGGCTGTCCTCGTTTCTTGGAACATAGTATATAGTCTATATAGCAGGTTTAGTTAGCAGGTCAGGCAGCAGACAAACAGGTTAAACCCGTTGCTAGTCACCATGAGTCAGCATCCTGGACTCCTGCTATTGAGAAAGTTTGTTTTCTGCATCAAGTGTTAACTTAAAAAAATTATTTAATAGCCTCAATAATGTAAACACAACCAGCCCTGAGCTATCATTACTCGGTTCCGTATTGTAGATAAGAGTATTTTCGAGATCCCTCACTCTGACACAAACATGCATGTCTTTCGCTTTAAAAATCCACTGCAATTTAATTTAAAAACTGTTATTCATACAACGGCTTGTGAAACAAAACCAAATCACAAATCGCCTTTTAAGTGGAATTAATTCGAATAACATGCATGGCGTATCTTATTTTAGTTCCAAATAGATTCCAAAATCCAAAAAAAATATGCAATGTAAACTTCAGATTTTAATACAGTGGAACCTCGGTTAGCGAACGCCTTCGATAGCGAGCAATTCGGATAACGATCAAAAATTTTGCTGAAAATTTGCCCCGGATACCAAACAAAATTTCTGATAGCGAACAGCTACATCACCTACACGTAACCAGCATCTCAGACCAAGCATCATTCGCACTCGAGAATCCACCCCTTCCACCCCCCACCTCCATCCACTCACGCCATCACATTGCAGTCAAAATGGTAAGTTTTCTTATGTTTACTAAATGCTTTCTTTAATGTTTTTATGTTTATTTAACTCCATTTGTACTGTATTATAACTGTTCTCATTTAAAAAACATACCTATATATCCTGTAACTTACATATATTAGCAAATCAACAGGGGCTGGGAACCAATTATTTCTATTTCTTATGGGGAAAATTGTTTCGGATAGCGATCAACTTTTCAGGAACGGGTTGTGGTCGTTAACTGTAGTTCCACTGTATTAAATAATTTGATTCGTAATTTTGCCAGACATTCGGCTGTGAGACGGCAGCGCTAACCACTTGCGCCACTGTGCCGCCCCTCAATAAAGCCTACAAGTCCAATCGTTTGTGTTAATAGTTTAGGCACTTTGTATTTGCTTCTTGGATAAAAACCAAGCCACATTTAAGAGTAATGCAGGAAGCAAGGTTTAAACACTTTTTTGTGGTATTTCAAAGGTTTGATGCCATCAGTGTTATTTTACAGCAGACCTTGTGGTAAAAGTAGTACAAACATCTATGAGGAAGCCTGTCCTCTGGTCTGTCCTTGCCCTCGTTTTTTATCATTGCATCTTTATTTCATTTGAACTTGACTGGAATGAGCACTTTCCGGCTGACTGTAACAGCTGCTACACACACAATACGCTAACACGCATGCTTAAAGCACGGTTCCACTTTAACACAGACTGCAAGCAAGCCTGACTTAACAAGACACTCTCATACATTCCTAAAATCGTCCCAGAAACATGAAGCTGCTGCTGATCTCCCAGTGGTCATGAGGGGGATCATGTGACTGCAGGAATGATCAGTGGATGAATGAAAGAGATGAATGAGAAAACAAGGCAGCGAGGGTGAAAAAAACCCAAACAATGTGAGATAACCTATACTGCAGGACGGAAGACAATTAGAGTGGGCTGTCGGGGGGGAAAAACTAAAACCAGCCAAAGAGTCTGGAAAGAAATAAAATGAGCGAACGAGAGCGAGCAGAAGAGATGGAAACATCGGCATTGCTAAGGCAACCGCGCACGTCCTTCTTCCTTTGACGCAAACACGAGGAAGAATCAAAGTCTAAAACAAAGGCTCCTTCTTATTCCGTCTCTCAGCCGCCCCGGCCTTTCTTCTCTTCTTTCTCAATATTTGCTCGAATGTTCTCATTCAAGAACAAGGAAACACGCCAAGCAAGCTCGAGGGGCTGTTTTTATCTTGGCCGTTGTGCGTAAATGCAGTTCGGTTTGAGCTGAGCAAACAAGCTGTTTGAAAGTTGATCAAAAAGGAATCAAGCCACAGTAAATATCGCTGACTAAAACAGGGGCTCCCTACAAGGAGAGACAGAACAGCTCTGGCTGTGGTTTCCACAATGAACTTAAGAGCCCATGGAACAATACCTGAGCGGAAATGCAAAAAACAAAAACCATACATTTTGGCTGCTTATGCAGCAATAGTTATCCGTAATATGTATATAGTATATGTATATAGTTATCTGTAAATCTTTTTGAGAGCATTGGTTAGCGCTCTTTCTCAGATAACACTCTTTTTGCTCTCTTGAAGTCCCAGTCACAATGTCCTCTCATAGAAATTCACTGTGGTGATACCCCTGAGGCTTAAATGACCCCAGAACTGAAGTGTTTAACATACCAGAATGCTAATGGATAGGGACTGGCATGTTAATCATCTGCCTATTTGTGGATACACACTTTAAATGAACTCCACTTAAATCTCGGAAACAAAATATTTTATGTTTTTCAGTCCTTGCAAATCTATTGTGAGTTAAATTTATAAACTTATCGGACATACAGTATTTGCAATGGAGCAAACTAAAAACCTGTCGTTTCTTGTCTATTGAAACGTGAGTTGGAACTTAAGGAGCATGTATGAGCGGTAAAAATGGTAGCCTGGATGTTTTAATACAGGGAATGTTCATACGGGGAAAAGAAATGCACAAGACCACGATATTTACATTTGGTGCTGATGAAAGTGTCTGGCGTTATGTGAACACATTTTCCATGGTGTATAATTTACCACGGTTTTCGTTTACATTAGACTGTTTTAAACTGGAACCAGCATGGTTAGTGCTGTCATGTCACAGCTCTAGAGGTCTGGACTCCCAGCCTGGCTGATGCCTCTGTGGGGTTTCCTTCCACAAACATGTCTTAGGTCAACTGAAGTCCCTAAAGTGTCCATGTGTGAGTGTGTGTATGCATAAGCCCTGCAATGGACTGGCACCCAGTCTAACGTTGGATCCCACCTTGTACCCTGTGCTGCCACATAGATATCGGTGCATTCTTAGCGTCTTGTGCAAAGTGCAAAAGTAAAACATCCTGTGCTGTCTGAGAGTGAGATTAATAACTTTAAATTGAACACACAATAATTTAAACATTTGGTTTTTTACTGATAATAAGGAAAGTAGGTAGAGGTAAAATGCCATTCAGAAATCCGTCTACGCTGGGTTTCTTTTTCAGATCGCCATGTGTTATAGCAGGTTAGTGGTTTGTTATAGCAGGTTAGTGAACTTAATGACTTTGTATCTTATAACTGAGGTTCAGATAGCGAGGTTTGTCTGTTCTCTGTGAAACCAACTAGTAAAACCCGAGTCATGTCTCCTAGGTAGCTAAAATTGATCACTGGGATAGCTGGATAACCAAGTGAGCGAGGTAACTGCTATTATGGGGTATAGTATATACCCCTCACCCTCTCTGTCTTTCTCTTGCTTTGTCTCAAAAAGAGTTGGGCTGTCTATTCACCCAGTGCAATCAGTAATCCTCACATTTCCTGTCTTATTGTGGTCAATAGCAAATTAAGCAGCAAAAGAGTGTGTGTCTGGACACCGGCTGAAACCCTCAAACACTCAGCCAGGCAATCAGTCAGTCTTATTACACACATACACATGGACACAGTAAGACAGCCAAGCATTTACACACACAGAGTCTGTAACATAATGCTAATTCATTTATTTAGAATATTTATTTTGTACAGCAAGCCTAGTCTAGTCAATAAAAATGACAAACCAATTAATAATACTGCTCTTCTTTGGCATTATAAAGTATAAACCATGCATTTTAAATAAGAACAGGGACACCTCCTTGTGTATTCATTCAAATGCATATTTTAGCTGTGCATGTATTTATTTGGGAGACACTTTCTTCCAAAGTGACTTCCAACTGGTGCAATCTGACATGACACTATCCAAGCTGTTAAGGATATAAGAGGCTTGTTCAATGGTCCAACTGTGGCAGCTTGGCAGTGTTGGGACCTACCTGTTAATAGTCCAGGACATTAAACACTGAGCCATTACTGCTCTCATGTTTAAATGTTAAACAGAAACACTGTTAGACTGAAACTTCAGAGCAAGTTGTAACGGATCAGACATTTAATATAGGGACTTTCATCAAATCAGACCAAGGGACAGACCAATCTATCAAGGGCATACACCCTCATCACACTCCAAGGGCACTTCTAAAACCCCAATAGACCTAACAGACATCTTTGGAAGGTGGGAGGAAACCGGAGTAAACCAACAAGGACACAGGGAGGACATGTAGACCAAAAGCACCCAGGCTCCTTCACTTGGCATCAAGCCTAGGATCTTCTCGCTGTGAGGCAACAGAGCTACCGGAGTGGCATGACAAACTATCTGTGATTCTTGTAATCACGTAAGAGTTACTGAGAAAAAAAACTACTTGCGTTACTTATGATTGTATCTTATTAAAAAAATTATTTATAACAAACCTCTACTTAAACCAAGTGATTCTGAATCATTTGAATCAAACAGTTAAGAGCAACGATTCAAAACATCTCACCAGCAGCGACACCTGCTGGTTATTTTTGTGCAACTACCTCTGAAAAAAACCCATACAAACAACAATTTTAATCTTTTATATGATATTTGGCTGTTATTTTAGACCTTTCTAGTCAGTACAGGTTAATATAGGTTTAGGGAATGACTTAAAAGTAATGAGTACTAATCCCCCTTACATTATTAATATTGCAATTAATAATAATTGCTTGTTAGAATCACCTGCCCAACACTACTCAGTGGTGCCTCTGGTCTGGCTGGGGTTAATCTCCCTTGTTGGCTGTTGGAGGCACCAACAAAGATAACAGATGGAATCAAACCTTGCCTGATCCATACGGATTCAGTCTCGCAACAGAATCTGCTACCTCTAGGTTAAAAAAGTGGGTCCCCAGATTGTACGAGGTATTTCTTGGCCTACAACCCTCCTCCTTAGTATACACAAAACTGCCCCAGCAGAGGAATATCACCACTGCCTCTGCAGTCTTCATTTGCCCCCTTCTCACCCTCCCACTGGGTTCATTGCACCTTGTACCTTTGTGAGCTGATACTAAAACCAATCACACCATGTTCATAACCCCTAACACTAAGTAAGCAACCAGGCCAACATGAGAGTCGGCCAAAAGAGCCGGCAGATAAGAGGAATGACAAAGCAAGTCAGGTGTTGGCAATGTACCAATTACAAGAGGATTATGGGTAGGGTCACCAGAGGTGAACTTATGTTCAGAATTTGAAAAGAAGAATTTGCAAAATATGTACATATATAGTGCAGCCAAATTCACAGGAATCACATGTTTTACAGGTGACAGAAAACAGTTGATCTAACAACCAGTTCCTGTGCTGTGCAGAAAATTATCCATAATATACCACTCACAAAAACGTTGTACTAACTAACGATGGTGGTGCCATGATGGTCCCTTTCCATTATAGACAGACAGAATAGAATGAATCAGTATGCACGTATATAGAAAGAGTACATGATACAATGTTGATCAGGAAAATGTACAAGGCAAGTATACTAAATAAACTGTCAATACAATCAACATCAACACAATATAGAGACGTTTGCTCATTAGCTCACATTTGGACTGGAAACTGTTCTTAATCGGCTGACGTGCTTAGAGACTTTTTTTATAAGGACGTTTCTCTATTTATTTATAACAAGCCAGATATGATGTTTGTAAGCATATGTTTCTATTGTAAATAGTACCTCCTTTGTTTGTCCCCCTCTACATGTAGTCAAGTCAAGTCAAGTTTATTTTTATAGCGCTTTCTACAATGGAGCATTGTCTCAAAGCAGCTTTATAATATTATATTATCTTAAAAGGCCAATCCCAAATTGAGAAAGCCTAGGGTGACAGTGGAAAGGAGTTCCTGCACACTGGTGAGACTGGGTTCTGTTGTTACTTGTAAATTTTCTCTCACCTATTCCTATATAAACTGGTTCACAATCACTTGCTATTTCATCTGACTGACCTTCTGTAGGTAACGATTCAGAACAGGGTCCAAATCGTACTTGCAACAGGCAGTTTCAAAAAAGGGAGCAAATACGACACGGCAAACATGCAACATACAGAAGTACTAAGAATCTAAAAAATTAACTAGAACACAAAAATGCAAAACTAAGCTAAATCAAGCAAAGTTTGCAAAGACTTTTATACAGAAATGAACATCGGGATTTTCTGGGGAGGGATCGGGGGGTTGGGGTTAGGGTTAAAATGTCTATCAAAGCATTTTGCTTCCCTAAAACTAAAGCATGAGATCTCTCATACAATCCTCTTATGTGTTACGCCTTTAACCTACAGACGGTCGTAACAGTCCATTACTCTATGTTTAATAATTACTGTGAATTTGAGGGATGCTGTGTGGATGGTAGCGTTCCACTCGTCTTTTCAGTAGTGTCTCTGATGCATTTACTTATCGTTTGCAGACAGTTTCTTGTAAAAATAACCTTCATATATCCATTACAGTAGCAAACACGTCTCTGACCACGGTATTTTACCCCCTGCAGCCATTAAATGTTTTCCAGCCATTTCTAACAGGATGAGTAACACATTTGTAAAAGCAGGGCCTTCGATCATGTCTTTCAATGAAAAAAAAACAAGGCTACACATTTTCATTCATAGAGCTAAGCATGTAACAGATGGAACCCCCGCACACATTGGGCTGATTAAATTCAAGGTGTAAAGCTCAGTGTAAACAGGCAGGATTTACAGTGTATGGTTACCTCTCACACAAACATGTCCACACAAATTAGCCCTTTACCTTACCGCTGCTGCTTTAAAGATCCCAACCTTCCAGAGAGGGACAAACGGAGCAGGAATTGAGCCCCAAACGTGAGCTGTTTATGATTTCTGTGCATCTGTCGTGGCTTTGAAACACTTGTTTTACAGGCTTAACCTACGTGACTACTTTCACCTTTTGATCCGTATTGCAGTAGCCTTGGATAAGCCAAATTTCTTTGTGTCAAACGCATAATTTACGTTCGGCGTTAAGCACACATCAGAAGGTGATTATGCCAACGTATCAACCCAAAGAAGGCAAACAAAGCCCTGCAGCTGATATCCAGTCACATTCAGACACTTCAAATTTGTAATTTTGGGGGGGATTCTCATACTACGTTCTTATGAATTACAACAATAATCCGGCTTTTTAGTTAGATGTGATGTTACTTAAAGTTTTTTCCTGTGCAGCTGTTACCTTTGCCTTTCCTTATCATTTGGAACCATCACCCCCCTTCATTTTTTTTACAAGGTTTATCAGTGCCTACAACTATCCTTCAAGGATAACAATTTAGTCTGCTTTTGGCTTTCACTCAGGGAGAAACATGAGAGGTTTGAACTTGAGGATAAAGATTTTGTATTGAATAGCAAAAGTGACAGGGAGCCAGTGAAGTTCTTTTAGAACGGGAGTGATGTATCTGATCTTTGTATGAAAGTCAAAACTCTGGTAGCAGCTTTCTGAATGGACTTAAAGTGGTGAAGGTCTTTGGTAGGTAGGCCATACAGCAAAGACGTACATTAGTAGCGTACTACTAGCTTTGTCACAAGACTGAAAAAGGCAGAGATGTAATGTTACAGAGGTGGAAAAAATGCAGATCTGAAGAGAGATTTGATGTGAGATTCGGAGAGGAATACAAAATGGCGCCATGGTTTCTGACCAATTTAGAAGGTTTCACCGTAGCACTTATGATGGAAAGGAGGAAATGGCAACTTTGATGCCAATATAGAGAAAGTCAGTTTTGTGAGGGTTAAGCATAAGAACATTAGACTGCAACCAACACTGTCACTCAGAAATACAGCTATAGAGAGCAGTGGGGGTTGGATTTGAAGGAAAAATTCAGGGCCGAGAATAAATCAGGGCCGAGGACAGAACCCTGTGGGACACCGCGGTGCACCAGACAATAATGGCATGCAGACTTGTATGTACATGAACAGTCTGACACTGCTGGTAAAAATGATTCCATTTGCATTTTCATTGGTCCCACAGCTCCAAAGTTTCCCAGTTTGATCCTGACACGGCCTGTGTAGAGTTTGCATGTTCTCTCCCTGCCTGCATGTGCTTTCTAAGGTTTCCTCACACATTCCAACATACAGTAATAACCGGTATCTCTAAAGTATCGAATTATGAGTGTGTGCATGCTTGTGCTTAGTGATTAGGGGTGGGCGATACGGCCCTAAAATAGTATCACGATATTTTAGGGTACTTTTGCGTTAACGATATACAGTCGATTCCGGTTAATTGGACTACCGGTTAATGGGACCAGCCGCTTATTCAGACCAAATTCCAACGTACCGGAAACAAATCCTATTATATATATGTCATTTTAATTCCGCTTAATCGGACCAAAGAACGTGTACAGTATGTAAAATCCGTGAAGAAAGTCTTTGTCTCTGGCATAATTACTCAAAAACTCCCGAGTTTCTCCCCCAGCCCTTTACTGCCACCTACAGGTCTTTGTCTAACATTTCCATTTACTACAAAAAAGCCACAAGTCGCCACTTAGCCACAGTAAAAGCGCGTCAGATCACACTGGATAAGTTCTTCAAATGTTGACTGGAATTTAGTTAGTTAACTTTAGTTAACTTGTTTTTTACAGTTAGTATGCTTCATATGCTGAGTACCTATACATTGTGTTTTAGATCGTTTCGAAAAACTTGTTTGCAAATGTATTTTTCAATGAACAAAGTTGGTAAGCAACAGTAGTTCTTGTTTGTACGTTCGCTATACGTGTAAATCACAATAAAGGTTTCATAAACATTTAATATGTTACATAGCACATCCCGCCTTGTAACATAGGGCATGTTCGTTTAATCGGACCATCTGGTTACTAGGACCAACACCATGCCTTCCCGATGTGGCCCGATTAACCGGAATCGACTGTATTATGATTAATCTAGAGATGATTTTAAGTATATGGGAGGACGTGTCTTGAGTCCTGGAACCAATACCCCAGAGACAGGGGGCGTTCTGTACACATATAGCAGCTATTTTGCCTGTTACTTTATATAAGTCACCAAGCCAAGGGCTGTGTAGGCTTTTTGTTTTGATAACCACGCTTCTATCCTGCTGCTCAAGAAATTTCACAGCAGGCGTATAAACACAGCAGATTAGCATGCCGAGGCAGAGACAGCGAGCAAGCGTGAGTGTTAGAAAAGAAGAAAATCAAGAGTGAACCAACAACACCTACACAAATAAGGATTGGAATCATGTAGTGTCGCGAAACTGACAACCACAGCATCCGGATTTAAAATGTGGGGTGGGGTGTGGCAGCAGGGGTCAATGCCTTTCACAATTCCACAAGTCCAATCTTAAATAAGATGGGTGTTATTCAGAGACTACAACTACCCTTTTAGCACGTCTGACCACTTCCAAACTGGTGTTTGCAAAAAAAACAACAAAAAGAGGATCAATGGCTTTTACAATGTTCATCACAACGCGGTCTGACAGCTTAAGATATCAAAAATGGCACCCAGGGTAAAGGCTTCTGCAAAATTATGACACCCCTTTCCTTATGCCGAGAAGCTAGGAGACTCTTTTTCCTAGGAAGTAGATACCAGCCGTATCCACATAAAAAGCACACCAGCACTCTGGTCAACTTGTACAGTTGCACCATGAAGGGTGCATTGACCGGATGCATGGCCATGTGGTCTGACAGCTCAAAACATCAGGCTTCTACATAAAAGGGCAAAAAGTGCATCCAACATCATAGGTTCTCACCTCCCACATCTCCAGCATGCCAAACAGGGCCAAGTCCATCATCATGGACACCCTGGCCTCAAATCACACCCTGTTTTCCCCCTCCTCCCTGGGGCCAAGGCTTCCGCAACATCACAGCACCTCCTGGTAGGTGCTTTAACCCCGTTCTCTCCACATACAGCAAGGAGATTCTCTTTTCTAGTCACTATATATCTGCAGCATCCTTAAAATAGAGTGAACGGCCATAGCTCAAAACATCCGCTTTACTGGTGCATCCAGAGTTATTGGTGATCATCTCAAACATAATCATGGACAACCTGGCCCCATCTCATACCCTGGTTCTCCGGGGCAAATCTTCCGCGGCATCATGGCACCCCCTTTCTCGTGCCGTAAAGCCAATAAATATAAGCCACACCCTCAGAAAAGCACGGCAATATGTTCTTCCAAAGAACTTCAATGTCTACAGTTGAGACCACTGGCCGGATGCACCGCCATGTCAGCTCGAGACATCAGGCATCTACATAAAAGAGCAGAAAGTGCATCCTAAATCGCTGTTCCCCACATGTCCAGCATGCCGAAGAAGGGCCCAGTCCTTCCATGGACAATCTGGCCCCAGGTTGCACCCTGGTTGCCCCTCCTCCCCAGGGCAAAGGCTTCACAGCTTCACTGCTGAAAAGTCCATTATTCCCCTTTCTCTCCCTCTGCATCTTGCACTTATAAATTGCACATAGATGAATCTTTCATTGATCATTAATCTTACAGTATGTTCTACACTCATCGTTTGCACAGAAACAGCCTGAACATGGATCAGCGCTGCAACAAAGAGACTAGAACCTACACTCTACATCGGTTTGAGACATTGAGCTCATGAACCGTATCCCAAAATCTTCCTCTGAAGGATTAAATATTTAGACGTTAACCTTGATATCACCGCCACGCCTCATTTGCCATTCCGTGCTCCGTGAAGGATAAATTTTGGATGACAGTGGCGGTGTTTTTTTTGACTCATTGCTCAGTCAAGAGAGGTTTTTGTCTGGCTTAGGATGGATATTCTCATTTAACGAACATAAAAAACAACAGATGTGCTGATGGCCAAACCGTAATCCAAAGGACATTACGGTATTGCAGGGCTTACTGAGCAGAGGGTTCTAAAGACGCTGACAAAGACGAGGTATCTACTGAAAAGGAGAACAGGTTCTAGTCTGTTTTTAAAAGCATGTGTGATTTATATTTGATATATATTTATATTTACAGCATTTAGCAGACGCCCTTATCCAGAGCGACGTACAATTCATACGGTCTTACAATTCAAGCAATAGTGGGTTAAGGGCCTTGCTCAGGGACCCAACTGTGGCAGCGTTGGCAGAGGTGGCATTTGAACCCATAACCATCAGGTCCAGAGTCCAGCGCCTTAACCGCTAGGCTACCGCAGTCCTTATTTACTATTCACTCGGATAAAGCGATACACAGAAAGCCTTTTAATTGTTTCACAAGTCCTCGTAATTCCTCCCGAAGCCCCTCTATTTCACCAGCACATGATGGTTTTAATCATTTTGGCCTGAACTTAGAGACGGGTAATGGACATGCAGCAAGGACATGTATTCTTTCCAAAACTGGTTTGATTAAGTAATTAGTGGTAAAGACTCTGGATACTAATGTGGGTTTAAATCCAGGCTCTGCCAAGTTTAGCACACAGAAAAAGTTGAACAGGTTCCTGGCAACTCTGGGCGCAAGGGCAGGATCAACCCTAGACGGGGTACCAATCCACTGTAGGGCACACACACACACACGGTCACACACTAAGGACCACTTTTAGAGACACCAATTGACCTAATTGACCTAACGCATGTCTTTGGACTGTGGGAGGAAACCGGAGTACCTGGAATAAACCCACGCGTAAGGACACGGAAGGGCAATTCTTTAGCAAACATTTCTTTGCTTTTGGGGATCTCAGATTAATTGGAACCCGTCGTGGACAGCACACCAAGAAGGTCCTGGGTTCTATCCCAGCGTAGAGCGGCCTGGGTCCTCCCCGTGTCTGCGTGGGTTTACTCCGGGTTCTCCGGTTCCTTCCCACAGCCCAAAGAAATGCGTGTTAATTACTGAAATTTATTACTGAAAATTGGCATTGACTTGTGTGTATAAAAGTACTTCTGATATAACCTTGCGTGTGTGTCGCTAAAATGGCCACTGGTGCCGATAGCGACGTCAAAATAAACAGCACTACAAGGAACTACACGTACTGCTATGCCAGGTCAGTGTATATATATATATATATATATATATTTATTTATTTATTTAAAGTGTCTTTTTCTATTATTACTCTGCTTCCGCTTTCCATCAGTTGAATTACACTGTTTCCCTAATGGCTGTCAGACCTAGTAATCAATATGCTTTAGCGCGAGCCGCATGTAATGCGTGTGACGGAGAAAGAGCACACTCCTTCCGTCTGAGTTCATCCAGATAACACTGATGGCATCTGACAGGCTGAAAGAGCCATAATCAGATCAGCTTAATGGAAATCAAGGCTGAGCATATGCATAAACCCATGAAAGCCCACTTCTAATTTATATTTCATGAGTGCCGAAGCGACCACACAAGTTTGGCTTTAGAAGCTGGGTGTGTGTATTCGAGCGGAGCAAAGTGGTCTCGCGTCTCGCCGTCTTCCCGTGCCTGAAAGCGTACCGTGGACCTGCAGCGTGGCCGACGCCTCGGTCCTCCCCACGCTGTTTTCCGTCACGCACGTGTACGTCCCTTCGTCCTCCTCTCGCACCTTTACCAAGCGGAGGCTGTTATCGCTGCGGATCTCGAATCTGTGGCGGCCAAGAAAAAGCAAAAAGAGGGGAAAAAAAAAAAAAAATCACAGCTTTGTGGTGTGAGCAATTTCACACGGGCTTGCACATCATTACGCTCAACGTTACTTCTGAAACAAATGATTTATACTGCAAACTGTTCCCTTGTACTGCAGCAGAGAGTCTGCTTTTATTACTCTACCAAAGCCTTATGGCTCAGCTGTAGCTGTGTAGAACTTGCATAATTCCAAACTTTTTTTTATTGCTTGTTTCACGGATCCGCCGACGATCATATTGGAAGAATAAAAAAAAAAACATTAAATTTTTTTGGTATTTCTCGGATCCGCTGCAGTACCAATGCTTGAAATTCCCCCCCCCCAAAAAATTAGCTTCAAATAATATTTTTGAGCTTTTTCCGCCCTCTGGAGAGCCAACGGTTTTGTTCTGTTAATTTAATTTTTTTCCAGATTCACTTTAATTTAATTGTAGGTTACATCAATTTTATTTTTTAATAAAAAATTAGTTGTATTTCTTCCTCCTTCCTTGTATTTATTCCACACAGTCCTCGAGAAATTGAAAAGTGCTGAAAAATAAAGATTTATTTTAATTTTTTTCCCTCCTCAGTAGATTCTTAAGTAGGGAAATCCGAGGAACAAACCATTAAAAAAGTCTGGCCTAACTATGATCGCAGAGTAATAACACCCTTATTGTAACAAATAGTTTAGGGTGAGATCTAAGGCTTTAGCTTAGTGATAAAAACAGCCTTAAGCGTTCCCATTCTTATTCATTACACACAGCAGTGACTGACGGCACAGGCGCTTCTGTCCACGCTACCGTTATTAAATGATCATCAAGTTCAGAACATCCCTGACAACACTTAAACCGTTTAATATTTGTCAAGAGTTTGACGTTGCTGGACGGCTGCAGCATTTTTACAGGGTATTATATGTATCATGGAGGTACCAGCAGTGGAAAGCAGTTACATTACTTAATACACAGAGGTGCTACTCAGTAAATGTAGTATTTTTTAAAAATGTACAGCTAGCAGTTCAGAGGTTAATGGTAACTGGAAACTTCGCAAAACTGGATAGAGGAAGTGAAACAGACAGTTGGCCACATAAGATAGGGGGCAGTACATAAAACAGGAACAGGAACGCACAAGTCAAGGAATAGTGCATGAAACAGGAACAGGAACACACAAGTCAGGGAACAGTACATGAAACAGGAACACACAAATCTGTGAACAGTACAAAAAACAGAAACACACAAGTCAAGGAATAGTGCATGAAACAGTAACAGGGACGCAAAAGTCAAGGAACAGTTCATAAAACAGGAACGCACAAATCTGGGAATAGTGCATGAAACAGGAACAGGAACACACAAGCCAAGGAACAGTACATGAAACAGAAACAGGAACACACAAGCCAAGGAACAGTACATGAAACAGGAACGCACAAGTCAAGGAACAGCGCATAAAACAGGAACACACAAATCTGGGAACAGTACATAAAGTAGGAACAGGAATGCACAAGTAAAGGAAAAATACATAAAACAGGAACAGGACATAACAGTACAGTTCCTGTTTTAAGCACCTCTCCCTGTCTTGTGTGTTCCTGTTTTATGTACTGCCCCCTATCTTGTGTGGTCAAGTGTCTGTTTCACTTCCTGTATCCAGTCTTGCGAAGTTTGCAGTAACCTCTGAACTGCCAGCTGTACATTTTTAAAGAAATAGTAGATTTACTAAGTAGCATTTTTGCTACTCCACCCACCTCTGTGTTTTAAGTAACTGCTTTTCCGTTTTAAGTCGCTGCTGGTACCATAATAGACTGGGGATCCTGCATATTTTACCCATTAAATGCTTGCCTTAAAGTAAAGTTGTCCTCAGTACATTTCTTTAAAATCGAGAGTTTATAGCTCGTACCTTGCACGAGGCAGCTCTCCCCCCTCGCGCCGCCACCGGATGGTAGGAGCCGGATCTCCGTGTACGTCACACAGGAAGTCCACCGTCTCTTCTGCCAGTCCGATCTGATTGACTGGCCTGCGGATGAACACCGGCCTCTCTGTCCACACACAGACACAAAATCACAGTGCGACCGTGGCTTTCACGTGATACGCAAATCTCAGGATCAGGAGCAAAGGCCTCACCGAAAACCACCAGCTCAGCCGGATCACTGTCTCGTTCTCCCACCATGTTGGAGCCCACGCACACGTACATGCCGGCATCACTCTTCCGGGTGTGAGAGAGCATCAGCCTGCCGCCACGCATCTTAGACAACACAAAAGCAATCACCATTCCGTTGCTTGCTGACAGCTACGTGTTCGCTCCACACAGAGAAATGACAAATAGCCCCGGGTCATTTTAATCAGCGCTTTTTCTTTCCAGAGCAATTTGCTTCCTGATTTGGATGTCATGTTAGTGACAATAACACCTGTCAGCTACAATCCTGTGCTAAAAAGCCACAAATTGTTGCGCAAGTGCCTCCTGTGGATGCTAGCGCCCATGCTCTGAGCTATTCTTGACGGCAGCTGATGATGTCGAGGCTGATCATGGGTCACACTCTAATAAGCACTTGGTAATCAGCATCTCCCCTCCTCCTCTAATTCCTCAACTTCTAATCAATAGGGTAGTGGAGACTCACAGAGATCCTGCCGTCTTTCTCGCTCACTCGAACGTTGTTCCTCTTCCAGTAGATGCTGGGCTCTGGGTGACCTCGTGGCGGTACGCACTCCAGTACAGCAGGTTCGCCAGCAGCAACCACCACATCGCTCGGAGCCTGGCGGAAATCGTCTCTCAGAGCTGGGAAAGGGAAAAACAAAGAGACAGGTGTGCACTAACGGAAAATTCCAGTGGGATCTGATTTGAACATTAACTAGTGAAGAAACGATTCTCTCTGCTCATGATTTACGATTCAAGATGTTTAGTTTACAATTCAATTTTCTAGTGATAAAAGACAATCCCTATTTATTTCTGAAGTACAAACAATACACAGCAATTTACTTTTTCTTGCAAGTTTCTTAACCAACGCTTTAGTTCCCTGCAATGACCAGAAATGAGTAAAACAGATTAACAGATTTGAATAAAAAGGCTCTATTGTAGCTGAATGAAAAGAATATTAATTCAAAATATTGTGTACTCTCTTATATCAGTTTTTAACCAGAAACAAGTGTACCTGGGTTTGTAGGAACATCCTGGTCGGGACATTTTGTTGGTCCTCAAAGAAAAGATATTTTGGATATTTTGGTTTGAAGTTACTGGCACACCTTTTCACCCTTGGTGTTCACCCTACATTTTACAAATTAAGCACTGGGTAGAGTCATATTATTCCAGTCAATTCAATGTTATTTATATAGCGCTTTTTACAATGGAGCATTGTCTCGAAGCAGCTTTACTTTATCTTAAAAGACGAATCTCAAGTTGAGCAAGCCTAGGGCGACAGTGGCAAGGAAAAACTGAAAGTGGTAGGAAGAAACCTTGGGAGGACCAAGACTCAACAGGGGACCCGTCCTCCATGGGTGGCCTAGATGTT
>JAVSBV010000655.1:0-13047 GCA_033117975.1 Parotocinclus spilosoma | reverse complement strand
ACTGTCACCCTAGGCTTGCTCAACTTGGGATTGGCCTTTTAAGTGTAATATTGTGAAGCTGCTTTGAGACAATGCTAGGTTGTAAAAGACGCTATATAAATAAACTTGAATTGAATTGAATTGAATTCAGAACAGGAAAAATACACAATGATAAAGTACAAGAACAATCCCTTGTTAATGCAAAATATTCATTTTATTAGGTCAGTTTATAAGAATCCACAATACAGGCTGTTCTCTCATGTGTCCGAATGCACTAATGTCTCTATATGACAGAATGTGAAGTTACACAGTTATGAGCAGAGCACATAAGGCAAATGAAATCATTTTCACCCATTATGTCTCCTACAGGCTAACAGTGCTATGCAGTATGGAGGGAATGGAGGGAATAGTCAATAGCAGATCATACTGGTTGCAGCCCCCAGCTCTATTCATGTCAGAGTCTAACGACCAGGCAAACCAGTCTAGCTGGTGGTGTATTTTAACCTCGTGCGATGTAACGAGATTACGCAAAGCGATTTTCCCAAGTGAATTCAACATGTACATTGGAAAAATGCCAAACATTATGGATAGAAACCAAAGATCGAACCTTTGATCCGTAATCTACCTGGCCCGGTGGCACTCTGAATTAGATTAGTAGAATATCTTTAATAAATGTCTCATCATTAATGCAAGCATAGTCTTTGAAAGAACAAACAATGTCAGGATAAATTTTTATTAAAAATACTAATCTTTTTTCAGAAGTCATTTGGAATACTTCATGACTTGTAAAGTCAAGTCTCTGAAGGACAATATCTGAAGCATATTTTAAGAATAAATTGTCAGGTGGTATTATAAAAAAAAGATATTCATCTTAAAGAGACTACCCGATCAGATGTGAATGATTTTAAAAATTGTATGTGGTGTAAAGAATATAAAGCTGCCGTTGTGTGAGAAATATAAAACCTGATTATGTTACATGACTGCAGCCATGGTAGAGATAATGAGAAAAATGTTACAACGTGAGATGAGACAAGACACAACATCTTGTGATTGAACTTATAACAAAGGCAATAATTTGAGTTTTCTAAAGTAGTGTGAGTGTGTATGAATGTATGTGCCCTACGATGGATTGGCACCCTATCTAGGGTTGTTCCTGCATTTGCCCTACTTGCTGCAACCATGTGCAGTATTAAGTGGATGAGAAAATAAATGAATAATTGTTGGTGGCTATACAAATAAAGTGCTTCACCTGGCTAATATCCTATTCAGCTTTTACCTGTCTGCAATTCATACAGCATGGGCTATTACCTTGATTTGACTGCCCCAGTACTTACTGAAGATCCTTTGTAAAAAGACACCCAGCATCCCAGATAAAGCCATGTCTTTTTCTGGCAGCTCCAGATTTTTATAGAGGGCTTCTAGCCTGGTCCAGATAGCCCTAAAGTCTTTATGGGAATAAATTACATATAATACACTCTTCACTCTCCATCATATCACCTCTGACATCAAAAGTCTCTCTTACATCAAAAGATTTGCCCGTCGAGTCCTTTAGAAGGTTCTCCAGTTGTGAGTGCAGAGATGCAGGCAGACATGAACCCTTTAAGAGCAAATTCGTGCCTTTTTATCCTCAAAATGTAGAAAAGTATCAAGTACTTTGGAGGACCACAGGTGTGTCTGTGACCTTTTAGCTTACTTTTAGCTTACTTCTCCTCATTTATTCCCTCAAATAATGACCCTGTACGTTACTAAGCGCAGGGCGGAGGCTATGCAGGCAATGGCATTCTGCTTTAGTAGCCAAGTGTGTTGATCACAGATGTTGCTCACTGTGTCATGCTAAATACAGAATATTCAATGCAACACAATCTAATAAAAATATAACATCGGCAAGTTTTTTTTTTTTTTTTAAAGATGGTGTACAAACAAAAACCCAGAAACTCTGATCAACTCCAAGCACCAATTAGGCAAGAATAGGTTGCCATAATTCAATATTTTGCCCATAAGCTGATATGCAGCATGCTGAGCCAAAATGCAAAAGTCTTCAAGAAGAAGAGCCAGTGGAGAATGGAGGTATTGCAAAGTTATGCAGACTAAGACATATGTTTTCTCATTGTAATGATAGCACCAGCAGGAAACCCTAAAGACTTACTCAAAATAAGAAAATAAGAAGATGCTTTGAATTATTTACCCACTTTAAAAAGACTTTGTGCTTTAGCTTTGCTTTTTTATGTAGTTTTTATTTACTGGCTTTCTGGGATTGGTAGGTCCAGGTAAGAAAACAGTCTATGTGAAATGCTACAAATGAGGACAACATATCTAAGTTAAGCAGAATGCAGTACAAGGTGTATCAAACTCTAAATCTAATGTATTTAGTGTATATGAGGACTTGAAAGGTTAATGTACCACATGAGGCTGGAGTATACCAACAATGCTTGTGTAGTGGTCCTGTAATGTAAGGAACTGGAGTGATGTAAGGACCAATCACTATACACTTGAGCCACTACATCTGGACCAGTAACGGAACACTTAAGTCTCTCAGGGTTAGTATGCACTTAAAAAAGACAAAGCAAAAAACAGTTCCTATACACGCCATTGTAAGAACTACAGTCATCTCCAGTTCCTGCAATGTGACAACGGCGGGCACAATTCTAAGATATGAACATCTTCATCCGGTGCGCAAGCACGTTAAAGCACGTGACTGTTCTATTATAAGTAGTACAGTATTTTGTCTCTTACTTATAACTACATAAACCGATATACATTCACTCACCGATTCTCTTTTTTATCTGGCTGATGTTCTGTATTGTTTGTAATACTATCCATCATTCCAGTTTTGTCAGGTTCATGTTGTCCATCGATCCAGGGTGTCAGTTTTCCCCTTGAAAGGGCCTTAGTAATATATTACTGTATTTGTAAAAAAAAAATGGTTTCATTAGGGATGCTGTGCAGATGGTAGCGTTCCACTCTTTTTCAGGAGAATCTCTAATGCATTCATGCATCATTTACGTACAATTTTCTTGAAAAAATACCTTCTATATTTAAATTACAGTAGCTTAAAAAGGCTATGTGGCTATGGTAATTTCCTGTCAATATCCTGTTTCACAGAATGTAATGTGGTCGTTAGGCGACATATAATAACCGATGTGGTCTGTTGGTAAGTTCGTTTTCAAATTGAACAGTGATTATATGCCAGTAAATGCCAGTATTTTTAGTGATTCAATATAAATTGACACAGGTTAAAGCAAAGCTGCCATAGCATGTTCTGTAGAAATCTATAAGCACATTTCTTAATGCCATTTTAGGACCTGCTGATGATTCACACCAGAAAGCTATAAGCCTCTTTTCCTTTGCCTTAATTCTATATGCTGAATTCTGGCAGATTTTCCTGCAAATTATTCATTCACTCCATGTGCATGAGCTCAAACACCCCTGTCTTCCTCCTACACTCTACCTCCTTCTATCTCTGTATATCAGTCTTCTCCATGATGGTCTGAAGTTCTGCCGCTTCCTCTCTCGGGATGTGTTAAACATATTGGTGTTGTGGTCATGGTGAATATTAATAATGATGTTCATTTGATCTCCAATAAGCAGACTTTCTGTCTCTCCCAAGCTCTCACCAAATTCCCTTTTAAATAGTGACAGTCAGACTGTGTCCATGCACACAGCAGCTCCTGTCTGTTTAAATAAACCTACATTGCAATGGCAATATTTTGATGGCTCTCATTTACACTGTTTGGCTCAATTTTAATGGTCTGTCATTTACACCTTTTAGATAAACAACATGTCCAAATCGATAACTGCCACCACACTAACACAGTAATAACCCATTATCTCACGTCAGGTGTCCTGATGATTTTACCTTGACTGTTTTCCCTATTTTTCCGTTTCCACTCCTGAGAGTGTGTGACATGCAGATTGAAAAAATGGATTTGTCAGAAACCAATCCGGATTTGACTCAAAAAGAAAAGAATGGATTGCAAACACTGATTTGATGCTTGTTTTTGCTGTCAAAAGCCTACAGCTAAAGTCAAACATAATTAACCTTACCAAATAAGGCTTGGTTATCTACCCGAATTCAGACAGGCTAAAAAAAAAAAAGCTGAATCTTGTGGTGTTGATGAGATTATAAATTCCATTTGCTTCATTCAAACATTAATCAACTAAACAGAGCATTCAGTCATTACTAGATATGTCAGGCTATGTTAGGGTAATGTTATAGCTTGATATTTTAGGATTTGGTGATATTATTGCATTTTAATTGGAACTTCACATCAGCAGAGCTGCGCAGTCGAACAGAACCACATTTACAGAACCTATAAATGCATGTGAATTTGGGTTTAGTAGAGCATCAACAAAGGCTATTAGCTGGTTCGGAATAGTCATGTGTGTCTTCAGTGTGTATCGCAATAACACTTAAGCTCTGGGATGCTTTCAGACATAAACCTACCTTTATACATTTACGGATAAACATCCATAAGGGGCTTATGTCTTTTTAAATCTTCCGTGTCCTCCCTTATTTGCTAGTACACTTTGAAAGTGCCCCAATTTCTCCCTCTTCATTACTTGATATGTAATGCTTAAAGCACTATTTTATGCATGTAGCTTATCTTGTTGCTTCCACTGTTTAACTCAAAGGCGCTCAAGGCTCCTGTGAAGGCTTGCTGAGTCCAGTCCTGCCCACACAGATCACTGCTATAAGGTCTCTCTCTGCTCCTGCTGTGACCCTTCTTACCAGAGACTGGAAAATCCAAAAGGCCCCAGGTGAGCTCAGCGATGACAAAGAGTCTGGACCTTTTCAGGCTTTGTATACTTCCTGGTAGCTCTCAGGGTACATGTAACAAATGTAACAAAGCTGATGTCCAACACTATGTGAATATGTGAATGGCAGGATATATATATATATATATATATTTCTCACAAAAATAGGTGATATTGTTGATACTTACTTATTTCAAACTAAGGGGCTCCTGATATAATGTAATAATACCTAATACATGATTTTATTTTCAAAAACATTAAAACACACTAAAATTGTTATGCTGATCTCAAGATTTGGAATGAAAAACATTGTATTGAATTGTTAAAGAAAAGTGCACTATGATAAATGAGAAAGAAAATCAGTGTGTGCAAAGGTTTGGCCCACATTACAAAGATCTTTAGTCTTTTTCTTTGATGTGTGTGTGTGTGTGTGTGTGTGTGTGTGTGTGTGTGTGTGTGTGTGTGTGTGTGTGTGTGTGTGTGTGTGTGTGTGCACGCAAGCATGCATAACTGTGTGTTTTAGTCCTTATTTGGCTAGTTAAGTGCTCCTTAAAATAAGCAGCAATGTAACTTTGCTCCCTACAGAGACTGTGTGAACATCATTTAATTTAGATAAAAGTCAGCAGGAATACTTTAGTTAGAAGTATAAATAAAATAGCTTTTAGCTGTTTTATAACTGCTTTATGTTTTCTAGCCATTCTGACGATGTGGGCTGTGCAAATGAAACAAAAGGATTTCACTGGAACTACAGCCAAATATAAATTGAAGGGCTGGGTAGGAAACATTTGTGTCAATTTAAAATAAATTCTATGTACCACAAAAGAAGTGCATGAAGGGCAAGTACAATACAAGCATACACTTAAGTCTTCTGTCTAACTACCATGATTTAGCTCTCAAATTGTTTTTCACTGAGAACAGAAAAAATCCACAATTTGTTGGTGTGAATTGCTCAGATATACTTCTATCATCCGAGTTATTTGGTAGCAATTTGACTCAGTTACATCATCAGACAGAGAAAAGTTGTTGTTGTTGTTTTGACATTTGAAACTTTTCTGCCAGACACTAAGTCAGGTATAGGCAGTATATATTAAAAAAACTGATGTGTTCAAATTAAGTAGACACTTAATGATCATTTATAAAACCTTATTTTTACACCCATAGTCCATGTTATCAGTTACACTTACCATAGAACAAAAAATTAACTTAGTTCTACAAATACAGACTGTAGTTTATATTTTTCTCTATATCCTTTGTTGGTCCCCTTTGCTCTGTTCTGTAATGGTCTGACCCACCACAGATCAGGTCCTTTTTGGCACTGCAATGCCAATGACATGGTAGTAGTGTGGATTGAAGTGAAGGTAGACATGGTAGAAGTGGATTGTGGTAGCTTAGTGGTTATCATACTGGGCTATGACCCAGAAGGTCCCGGTTTCAAATATGGCTTCGGTCAAGCTGCAGCTGATAGAATTGTTTGCATTGCATATAATAATATGTGTAATATATATGTTGTATATGTTACGGAACTGGAGGGCAGACCCAAGGATGCGAGATAGGGCAGCGACCGATGTAAAAGAACGAAGGGAAACGTAAAAGGTGTTCCAAGCGGGGATATCTCCTGGCAAGTGTGTTGACAATTCGGCCACGCGAGACACTGCGTCGTCGAGAAGGTGAGCGTGAGCTCGCACGCACTAAAAGTGCAAGAAGAAGTGACGGTGGCCCGCGTCCCAAATCGAGGGAGGCTAGACGGCTCCAAAATGCTAAAGGGCGAGCATGAGCTCAAGCGCGAAAGTGCAAGAAGAAGCCACCTCAGGGCGCGTCCCAAATAAAGTGGCCAGCCGGGCGGAGTGACGCTAAGCGGCGTGTGGGAGAGAGACGGAGCCTCGGGAAACCCAGATAAGTCCCTAAAAGGCAAAATTTCTCCCCTACACATCCATCGGCACTAGAAGCCCCAGGATGTCACAGACTAAGCGTGGTATAAGGGCCAGTATAAAAGATTGCTGTCGCGCAGTGCAAACTAAGTGGAAGTTAAGCATACCTTGACGACGTGCCAATGAACAGCACTGAGTCTTGTCCTTAAATAATGAGAGCCCCAGGTGTTCATCATCACGCCGTCAATTAGATGCTGCATAAAAGCCACCTTACCGAGTGCTCTGTAACGGCACTCGGTGAAGACGGTGACTCGCATGAGCGCGAGGTAGGTCTCTTAACAGTATAATTGTAAGATTGTATAAATTGTTAGTGGTTCTAAAATATATCTGCATTTAACTTGCCCCCAACATTGTGCACTCACTACAATATAAGAAAATAAAAGCAAATATTTAGAAATGTTTGCACATTTATTATAAAATGAAAAACTACAACTTGGACATAAGTATTCAGACTATTTACTATGTCACTTAAAATTTATCTCTGGGGGTCTCACATTTCTTTGTTTATGTTTCTACACCTTGATTAAAATCCTCCTGTGATGAATTTAGCTGATTCCATTATTTAGAAAGACACACACGTCTCTATAAGGCACACAGGTAACAATGCATATTAGAACAAAACCCAGCCCTAAGGAGGAAAGAGTTGTCTGAGCTCATAGACATGATTGTGTGGAAGCACAGAACAGGACAAGGCTACAAAGCCATTTATTCTGCATTGAGTACAGTGGCCTCCATAATTCTTAAATGAAAGAAGTTTGGAACAACAAGAGCTGGGCACCCCACCAAACTTGGTAATCAATGAAGATGTACCTTGGGTAATAGAGGTGACCAATAATCCAATGCTCACTCTGGCTAAACTCCAAAGCAGATAGGATAAACATCCAGAAGATCAACCATCACTGCAGAACTCCACCAATCTGGACTTTATAGCAGTGGCAGACAGACGACTAGCCATGAAAGACTGGAGTTAGTAAGAACACCTGGACCAGACCATAAGAAAAAAATTACAATTTGGTGCCGTTTTATCAGATCCGCTTACCATATAAAATAAGGTGCTACTTTTATGTTTGTGAGCTGTTTATGAACAATGTTTCTGCATAAATATTATCTGAAAGGTCATCACAGTGTCACACAAGCCCTAAAATTAGGAGTTAATTAAACAAATGGGACAAGTGACATTGTTAATGACTATTTATTTATTAAGGACACTTATCCAATATTACATATCTGTGAATGCCAAAAGTATGTGAGCCCTGGATATCATTATCTCGTGACCCCTTGTGCAGCAAAGAGTGCAGCAGAAAAAGCAGCTAAAAATATCAGTTATCTGTTGTTATTAATTTTAGCTCATTCCTCCATTTAAAACAGCTTCAACTCTGGGTTGATGCCCCAAATCATGGTACTACCACCACAAGGTTTCACAGATGGAATAAACTTCTTATGCTGTAGTGTTTTCTTTCTCCTTTGCTCCATATTTAAAACAAAAAGCTTTTATTGGGTCTGATGCACATTGCTTTTACAACAGTTCTCTGTCTTATCCACATGCCTTAAGACAGACAGCAATGTTCTCTTTGAGGAGTAGTGGCTTTCCCTTTGCAGATCTTCCATGCTCACCGTAGTTGTTCAGTGTTCTCCCGATGGTGGACTTATGAACATTAAAACAGCCAGTGTAAGAGAGGACTTTAAGTTTCTTAGATGTTGCCTTTGTGGCCGTGTGGACTATTACATGCCTTTTTTATAATGTGAGCTTGCTGGTTGACTAGTCATGTGGAGGTTAAGAATGTCATCAAGACTAGATATGTATGTGTGTCTTGCGAGTTCTCCATTTGTTTACTAACTGCACTGACTTTGTATTAAAAATCCCAGGCAGAAATGTATGATGCGTACCAATTATCTGTAGTGGGTCTCATTTGTTTACCTTGTGTTTCTTTATTGACCTTTAGGACCTGTGATCTGATATTTAAATTCATATTTTTGTATAAATAAAATTTTTATAAAGTACTAAGCAAGTTGGAGCAAGTTTTAATTTAAAAGTAGCTAAAGCAAAAACCTCTGAGCAGGTTGATAAGAGTTTATTTCCTGTGTGTGAAACAAAACTGGTTACATAATCAAGTCACATCTCTCAGGCTTTTCCCCATAAATCTCTTTTGGAGTAATTTTTTTTACAGCCTGGCTCTATAACTCATATTTAAAAACAGCAAAAACGTGAATGCTTTCCTTTAGGGATCTTCATCGGAAAAGCTAAGTGAGGGAGTTGGAGTGCAATTGAAAAGCAAGTTTTCCACTTAGGAATACAGCAAGGCAGAATAATCAGATTTGGAGTATAGTGTATTATGTGTTTTTGGAATCCAGCAGCTGAATATTTCAAATTCTAAAGCATATTTGTGGTTTTCCTTGAGATGGCGATGATGAGATAAAAGCAGTAGTATAAGCTTAAGGTTATGGCATCAATGTCTCTAAAGGTGGAGGAATAGCAAGCTGGGGCTGAAGAAGAAGTGTTTAGCTAGATAAATGGATGCATGGATATAAAGAATGATGAATGGATTTATACAACCTCAATTCCAATAAGTTGCTTCTCTGGGCCTGAGATCATCTGAGATGGATTGGAGCAAAGTGGAAAACTGTCCTGTGGTTTGACGAGTCTGCATCTCAAATTGTTTTTGAAAATCATGGTCATCGTGTCCTCCAGGCCAAAGAGAAAAAGGACTTTCCGGATTGTTATCAGTGCAAAGCTCTAAAGTCACCATCTCTGATTGTATGGGGGTGTGTATGGGGATGTACCCATTGCATGGGTAACTTATACAACTCTGCAGTCCAGACCTGTCTCCCATTGAAATTGTGTGACGAATTATGAAGTGCAAACTATGACAACAGAGACCCTGGACTGTTGTGCAACTGAATTTATACATTAATCAAAAATGGGAAAGAATTCCACCTACAAAGTTTCAACAATTAGTGTCCTGAGTTCCCAAAGGTTTATTGAGTGTTGTTAAGAGGAAAGGTGATGTAACATGCCCCTGTCCCAACTTTTATGGAACGTGTTACAGGCATCAAATTTAAAATGAGTGAATATTTGCAAAAAATCCCCCACAATATTTATCTGTTTGAACATTAAATATCTTATCTTTGTAGTGTATTCAGTTGATTATAGGTTGAAAAAGAGTTGCAAATAATCATATTCTGTTTTTATTTATGTTTTATGCCAACTTCATTGGAATTGGGGTTGCAGATAATCAGATTTCTGAATAAAGAATTTGATTAATAAATTTACAGTATGTTGTAGATGGATGGCAAACAGAGTCTGATGGATAGATTTATAGATACAGTGAATTAAAGGATATAAAAAATAATGGATGGGAATATATAGATAAATTGAATTTTTATCAGTGGACCTTTCCTTTATAGCACCCAGGAGTGCAGCATAAAATCAAGTGAGCAAGTCTTCTGTGGATATCATGTGGGTTTCATGGTAAATCCGCATTAAATTGGAAAAATCAAGTGATTTGAAGACCAGAGCAAGGTTATCAGTGCTAGATGAACCTTGTTGGCGGATTCTCATACTGAGAATGGTGTGATGGTGGAGACTGCGGTAGCCTAGCGGTTAAGTTACTGAACAATGTAATGTCTGGACGTGATGGACTTGATGGTCCAGGCTTCAAATCCCATTTCCGCCAAGCTGCCACAGTTGGGCCCTTAAGTAAGGCCCTTAACCCAATATTGCCTGTAGTACTGTTAGTATGAGTTATAAGCCGCTCTGGATAAGGGTGTCTTCTAAAATGCCATTAATGTAAAATGTAAATGTGATCAAGGAAAAACAACCAGAGAAAGGGAATCTTGTGGAAATAAATGACTTATCATCAAAAAGAGTCAGGATGTGAATCATTCTGATGAAAGCACAGTGCACAATTAAGCAAGCTGCATTTGACTACAATGCGGGTGCTTCAACTTATGTGTGAGTGGCACGATGGGTAACACTGTGGCCTCAAAGCAACAATGGTCCTGGGTTTGATCCCATAGTGGATGTCCTGGGTCCTTTCTGTATGAAGATGGATTAAAAATGGATGAAAATTAAATAAATATATAAAATAATCATGCTCATGTTTTATCAAAGCTTTATATTGGTTATTATTGAAATAAAAGATGCAGTAAACCTGTTTTTTTAAATAAATAAATATGAATTACATTTCAAATTTCAAAGACATTACTGCATACCATGAAGGACCACATGTTCTCAGTTTAATACCGTAATTTTGGATTGACTCGCAGCAGTCTCAGAACTGTTCTGTGCCCTAAAAAGACACACCAAGTTCTTTTTGAGTCTATATTTCACAGTGAGTGTTCAGCAGTTCTGCTTTTTGTTTAGATCTCTTTGCTTTTTAAGTATACCGCTAGCTCTAGTATGCTTTGCAGTCTGACAGGACGATGCCCAAATGACAATAGGAACAGAACAGTAATAAATCCCCAAAGCTGTGGAATGAGCTGTAGCAGTGGCACAGTACTAAATTGCTTCCCATCAATAATCAGAGGTTACACAGGTTCAAACCTTTTCACACCCCGAAGAGTAAGATTAAATGTTAGAGACCCCTGTACTTCCTCATGGGCTCATGAAATTGCCAACTTTTCCCTAGTAGTTGATGAAAAGTCCCACCAATTTAGATGTATATAAACTCTTTCTTTCTTTCTTTCTTTCTTTCTTTTGTTCTTTTCTTTTTTCAGGAGTAGAGTATTACCTTTATTTCACAGGTAAAAATATAAAAAGTCAAAGCAGCATATATTCAAGAAAAAATGTATGTATACACAACACAGATTTATATGTAACTTTGCAACTTGACAACATGCCTGGCACAAATTAGTAATAAAAAAGACCTAATTGAACGCATGCACAAAAAATTCAAGTCTGGGAATTCAATTGGGTTTTTGTGTTTATGTATTTAACATTTTATCAACTGCAAACAAGAAAAAATAAGATGTTATTGCCAAAAACGACTTTAGTTGTAGATTACTTAAGTGTAATCATTTGACAGCACAATAATCTCACACACACACACACACACACACACACACACACACACACACACACACACACACACACACACACACACACACACACACAGGGGTTATACAATGAAAGGTTTGGCTATAACAGACTGGCTGTGTTTATTGACCCTGTGGAGAGTTCTGGTGGAAACAAGAGAGTTGAGGTGCACATTTATTTCTGCCATGATTTGGGCAGCCATGGTTTTGTTTTTTGGATACAATCTGGGTTAGCACCCGGACATCCCTTTCAGACAGCTTCCTCTTGCGTCCACAGTTAATCTTGTTTGATGTGGTTCGTCCTTCTTGGTGGTATGCTGACATTACCCTGGATACCGTGGCTCTTAATATATCACAAACATCCCACACTAAAATGACAGGTGTTTCAGTTTCATTGTCTAACCCCTGTATATACATGGTATAATGTATTTGGCCTATATGGTGTATTTCAACACCTCACAAAATTTGCTCTGTAATAAAAACGTTAAGATAATTTCAAATAGCCAGTGGTCTATCTGAACAGCTTTCTTCTGGCTTTGAAGAGCATAAAAAAATACACATAAAGGAACAAATTGTTTAAGTTACAGGTAAGAGGACCACGGAAGCTTGAGCAATAGCAGTCATTCTGTGACTGACATTCACACCAATCAAATATAAAGTCTGTTTTGTCAATTGTGTCTTGGAAAAATTACCTTTTGTTAAACAGATTCAAATGGATTGTGCTGCTCAGACTTGTACAGGGTGTGTGCAAAATCAAACATTTAAATGTGTGTGGATAAAACCACAGGTGGGTGGTTAGAGGTGAATCACCAAAGCATGTAATTCCTATTCCCTCATGCAATAAGGTTAAACTAATTTAAACACAGTGTGTTAAGTCAGTGTAACTTACTCTTTCTCTGATGTTTTAGTATAATTAATTGCTTTAAAGTTTGAACAGAGTCGAATCAAGATATTCTACACAGTTAACGCCAGGCAGCATAGGAAAGTTTTCTTCCTGCTCCTTGTTGGTGTGCAGATAACGCAACTATAACAGGAAGAGTTCCGCAGAATGAATGATCAAATCTGGCCATGCAGTGCCTTACTTCCTTATTCTGTGTTCGGTCACTAAGGGCGTTCTCACACTATGCATGGTTGCCTTGTACCGTGCCACAGCATGACTATCCCCCCCATTTCCCTGCTGGCCTGTGCTCACATTCTGCTTAAACATTCTGGGACTGAGCACACCTGCACCATACTATTGACGCACTTTCAGAACACAATGGACTTCATGCCTGTACTAACTTTGTACCTTTTTTTTTTTTTTTTTTTTGACAATTGTTTTTTATTTTTAAATTGTTTTTTAAATTGTTTT
>JAVSBV010000644.1:0-13048 GCA_033117975.1 Parotocinclus spilosoma | reverse complement strand
CTGGTCCAATTTAGCCATGAAACCTCCCACACTAAAATGACAGGTGTTTCAGTTTCATTGTCCAACCCCTGTAGTTTATTTATTATACTCATATAACATTCATTCATAAATATAACTGAAGGAGGTTGGATCCCTTTTTGAGTCCTGGTCCTCCTTAGGTTTCCTCCTTTCTACATTTAGGAAGCTTTTCCTTGTAACTTTCACACCAGGCTTGTTTTATTAGGGCTTAGATAATTGTAAAGCTACTTTTTGATAATGCTCTGTTGTAAAAGTGCTATAGAGATTTTGAATTTGCATGCATTCTTTACATTAATGAATTAATGTAATTATACATTAATTATATAGTATATGTGCAATTTTAAAACATTTTTTTCAACCAGCCAACAAATTAAGTTTAAATTATGTTTCTTTTGTATGTTTCTATAGGAAATCAACATTGTTGACCAAGGATGTTGAAACGATTTATAAAAGTGCACATACCTTGTCAAAGAGAGCGATGTACAGGGAGAAACCGAAGCGGTCCTTAAGGCCGATCTTCTCTGCCAGGGCGTTACAGAGCTCGGCACCTGTGGTGGCAGAGTCAGCCAGCAGCGTCTTGGTCGTTCCGTCCATGAAGGTTACGGGCAGCATGATGGGCTTCTTGGATTTAGTGGCCTGGGGGAAGAGTGAATAATAGAGCATGGTCCATATTCCATTTTCAGTCTTTTTTACAGAGCTGGTAGAAGGTAAAAGGTGATCAGATGTTTGGGAGTCTCAAGGTGCTGATGCTTAGCATTGGAGAACCCCCTAATTCTGAGAGGAGCAGCCAAGGGATCGGGCCAACAAAACCCCATCCTATTACAATGGCTTTGGGACAGAAGCAAGGTTACGGTGATATTAAGAGTGCCTAATGAAATGATGGAGCCTACCTTTGATCACAAAGGTACCGTTCTGGTAAATGCTGTTTTCTGTGTTTATTAAATTGTAAAGTGTAAAAAAAGAAAGAAAAAAAGGGTATTGCCTCCGGTGTGTATAGTTTTGAGGCAAATTAGTATTTGGAAACATGATCAGTGTGTAATGACCATTGTGTCTTTCCGACCTGACCTGCTGTGGGATGGGGTACAGGACCATTGTGCCACCCAAGCACCTAAAAAGCATTGTGTGGAAATGACATATGATATAACATCAGTACAAACTGTACAGTGCTATATAATAGTACCATAGTAATATGTTACTGTACTAAGACATAACTGTGGCAGGTAGTGTTGGTGTCGCAAAACTGTCAGAGTTGGTAGGTTGGACTATCATGCCTGTACATGAACTGTATCATCTAAATAACCCCCATGTGTGAGTGAGAAAGTAAGACTGGTGCCCTGTCCTGGACATATTGCTGCCTTCCCAGCTCCTGACCCAGAGCAACTGGACAGATAATTCATCTTTCAGGCTCGCTCACAGTCTAAAGACAAGGATGCTACAAATAATTGTATAAAAACAAGGAACTCTTGGCTGGAGCTCTGGATTTGATTTTATGTCACTCATAAGTAAGTGAATAATAAATAACGTGAATAGCAGTGAGTCTTATGGCTGCAGGGAGAAACAGCACCTGCAGCTCAAGCCATGAGGGAGGTTGAGCCCTGGTCCCGTTTACAAAGGTGCGTCTCAGTCTTTCCTCGCAGTAAGGGGCGTAGCCAGGAGGCCCAGTGCTAATGAACATCCGTAAATACTGAAAAACAAAGCAGGACAAATGAAAGAATAATGTGCTACCAATATTAAATGAAATCACTTGTTTGATTGAGTCCATTTTAAAACTCGACAGTGCAAGGTGTTCAACTGGATTGTTTAAAGACTCAGAACTTAATCAAATTCTTCAAATAAAATCAACAGAAATGCCTTTGATCAAGTTCTCAGCTTCAAAACTTTGGATTTTTGGGGGGTTTAAGGGGAAACTATATTATTTACTTTGAGAAATTTCTCCGAAGGTGCGAAGCAGCCCACACAGAGCGAGAGCAGGATCCAGCCTCGAGCATGGCTGCTTTTGGACGAGTTCTGAGTCAGCTGCTTACAGATCTGACAGTAGATCTCATCCCTGTCAACAAACAGAACAATAGTCACGGTCTGAAAAAGCTAAAATAAATTAAAGCTAAGGAGGCGGACCTAAGGCCGGGCCGTAAAATCCCATTTCCGATAATGAAGTGAAGTTTCTCCAGGTTGGACGTGGGTCGTTCCTCCAGCATCCCCTGCAGGCCGCAGTCGCCCTCTGTAAGCCGTTTCGTGACCTAAGCAAGAACACAGAGTTTTCCAAGTTGATCCATTTTCAAAGAAATTAGACCAACAGTTTGTCATAAAATGACACGAGTTTCCACCACAGCAAAGACGTACCAGGTGGCCAAAGCTTATTTTAATAACTTTTAACAGCAGGTTAATGCAGAAGAACAATTTAACACACAAAAGTGTCTGTCAGGAGTTTCATGGGCCTTATAAACTAGGTTTGCCCTTCACTTGCCTAAGGGTAGCATAGGCAACACTAAGCATCAGATTGAGTGGTGTATACACAGCACCATTGGACACTTGAGCTAATTGTTTCTTGTCTTAACCCTGCTCATCCTGGTCTGAAGCAATCATGCATTCTAAAGGTTTAGCATCAGTCCATCTCAGATATCAGAGCGCTGGGAATGATCTCCATCAGTCCTCTTTATCAGGTCACCACTCCCTTCAAAACAATGCTCGCAGTCTGTTTATCTTCTGACTCGCCTGGAGCCTCCATCCGTCAGAGATTTAAAGTTCCTTGAGTTTAAGAGGTGGGGTGCCCATGGGTGCCCCCTCATGACAGTGAAATTGCTTTTGTGTCATTTGCCTTGGTGGGCATGGAAACTTGGAAACAACTTGGAGAAAGCAAGGGACAAAGGTTTTGACAAGAAATGGGAGAAAGAGAGGAGTGTAGAAGAGAATATATATACAAAAAAGTCAAAAGAGTTGGAGGCTATGCAAAAGGGATCAAACACGACCAAATTAAAATAAAAATCTTGACAGCTTATAAGTGGCATTGGGCCATTTTCATGACAGGTTTTCCAAGTTTAGTCTGTAGGAGAAGTTTAGTGCAACTTCATTTCCATTTCCTCTTGTTATTGTATTAAAAAATTAAAAGAAATTGTTTTGCACTGTTAAAGACAAGTTTCTGCAGTCACTTTAATTAGTCGCTGTCTGTCGAGGCTTCATAATGTGCATTCTGCTAGCAGGTGCTATATGGTGAGGGACCTTCACAAATCTACTGATGGTGGAATGAGATAGGTGGCTGCTGGTGCGTCCGTCAGCCTTTCCACAGTTTGGTCTGCATTCTCATTGCCAAAGAACCAGGAGTAGAAGATCCCATCACCAGCTTTTGAGTAGATATCAATTCACTAGGATGTCAGAAATGACTGAGTGATCCAGTTTCAGTGCCTCGATACCCGTTGGACCAGTAGGACAATTCCATGCATATAAGGGCTCCTGTGCATTGAACATTCAAAAGAGCCTTCCCCAAACTGTTCCCACAACGTTAGAACCATAAAACTGTCCAAAACGTCTTGATATGCTGAAGCATTAAGATTTCAGTTCAGTGGAACCAGGGACCCTAAAAAACAACCCCATAGCTTTATCCCTCCTCCTGCACCACGCTAAAATTCAGGGCTCCTTAGAACAACTGATTCTTTCAAAAATGTTGGTAAAGGTGGACAGCATGGCTGGGTGCTTCATTTATACCTTTGGTAATTGGGCTAAATGAAACATATAGAGCAGTGTGAGTGATGCTGTTGCAGATCTTCTTGGGTGAACTGTTACCGCCTGGAGGTCCGTATCAATTGGGATTTGGCAAAACTGCTTCTCCACTAGTCGGGCTGTTTATATTTGGGCCACAGCTGTTATAAGGTGAAGGCTCTCAGTAAAGTTCCAAAAGTATAGCTTTCATACCTTAACGGTTCCATGGAATGGTCCGTTCTGTTTTGTGCTGGGAGGGAGCAATGCTTCACTTACTCTTCTTTTTAGGTGATAGATGGGCTTGAGTCCATCACGGGTGAGACTTAGTTCTTGGTTGCGCATGTTTTCCCTTATGATTGTAAAGTTCCTTTGATAGATGGATTGCTGTGGTTTCCACTGGTCTGGGAATATGCAGGACTTTGTTAACTTAATGATTAAAGAGGTCCAGGGTTGAAATCCCACCTCTGACCAGATGCTACTGTTAGGTCCCTGAGCAAGGCCTTTAACCCACAAATTCTTGGACAGTAAGAATATTCTAGTGGATATGACCATCTGCTAAATGGCTACTAACATAAATCTAGGGTCGAGTATTTGTTTTTCTTCTTGGTTTTTAATATCAATCCTATAATGAATTTCCTTCTCTCTGATACAAAAATCATTGCAGGCACCTTCGCAGTCTCTCCATTTGAACGTTCCATTTGAACGATTTCTGACACTGAAAGCACCGTTTTACCCTGTGGTGCCCAATTTGGATGGTGGTTGAGGCTTGTTAAAAAAAGTGTAGGTTTTTGTCTTTATTAACAAATCTAGTTTTTAATTTTTTT
Organism: Parotocinclus spilosoma; assembly: GCA_033117975.1. Lineage (NCBI taxonomy): Eukaryota > Metazoa > Chordata > Actinopteri > Siluriformes > Loricariidae > Parotocinclus > Parotocinclus spilosoma. Next base: position 8,513 of record JAVSBV010000644.1, on the reverse strand, counting down.
TTATCTCACTTCTCACTTCTATCTTCACTTTAACACTGTTTACATCTTGAGGGTCGAGTTCCACTGTTATTTCAGTTTCAGCCATAACTTCCAGTTCCACCTTTACAACTGGTTGGACCTTCTTTAAGAAATCCACAACAATTTCCCCAGCACGCAGCGTTTTTTCACCTTCGATTGGCCCAGCAATTCCAGTACCGTCCCAAAAAATGGTAATTAAAAATTAGTAGAGGGTGGGGTGGCATAAGCGGTAGCTGGGTTATGAGTCACAAGCCACCCCTACTTCTCAAACCCTTTATAGCTCTGCAAGTGGATGAACAGAGCTGTGGAACTCCAGAGGATGTGCACCAGGAATGTGTGTGACCCTGAGCCAAAACCTCCTGGGAAAGCTCCTCAGCAGTTACCAAAACCAAAGCAAACCTTGATCAGCCATCAGGTAGGAGCAGCCTTTTCAACCTCACATTTATGTAGAGCAGGAACCAAAGTACTGGAAAAAGTTTTGGAGCAGTGATAGTTGCAGTCAACCACACTCCTCTTGTACCAGGACCTCTTGCTCCACAAACACAAGTCCCACTTTATGGAATTCAAGGTGCCCCATTCATCAGCAATTACGATCAGCAAGGGGGTACTGACGATCTACACTACCCCAGGTCCCCAAGGGTGGGTTTCCCAAAACGCCTTCTGTAGTTTGCTGTAGAAGAACTGGACTAGCCCGTACCAACACTTCCGGACTGGACCGTGGCTCAGACTGTGAGCCACACTTTATCTACCGTCGTAAGGCCAAATACTTTTGGCCACATGGTGTAGCTCTCACCTCCTCTGTGATTTTAGATTTCTTCTTCAGTGTGAGAGACACCAGCTTATGTCTGATGCTGTTTTTCTTCTGGCTCTCGAGAACGGAACTCTAAATAAAGGAACAACAATCATTTACTACAACACACACCGTATGTTCAACATTTAGAAATGTCCTGCTCTTTTTGATACCTCGTCGTCACCCTGCAGGCTCAGCTGCTCCCTTTTGTAGGTCCTCTTGCCCAGCGTCTCGTAGATCTTGGTCATGACGGGGATCTTCTCGCTGCCGTCGCTGATGCTGATGTGATATTTGGGTTCGGGGAGATCTCCCATAAACCTCAGAACTGTAACCCAAACAGCCAGAGCAGCCTGCACACACAAATACATCATAAGTAATGAGACACAAACGGATCCAAAGACAAATGTTTGGTAGAAAATGGTTTTGGTTTATGAGTCTAATGCAAAACAAGCCACAAAGGCCATCACACAACGAACACGATGCAATAAGCAGCACAATAACGCAGAATATTCAGACACTCCTCCATTTTCCACTTTAGTCCAACACACTAAATGAAACAGGAGATTTTCCCTCAGCATAGTTCACATCTTTTTTGTGATCAATTTCTTATTACACATTTTGAAATAGTTTCAACAGCAATAAAGCTCACATTACTCTCCTATTTACAACGTCTTGCAGATTTACAATACATAAAGATGCAACCACTGTAACACTAAATATAAACACTAATACAGGGTGAGTCTTACAGGGTTAGTATTAAACCCCAAAGAGCAGATTTGGCTGCGTTCCATAGTGGCACTATAGCTGCTCTATTTATCATTGCAGTAGTTTGTTAAAGGAATCTTTTTTTCGCAGCAAAAAAAACGAACAAGACAAATAATATGTTTTCTTTAAGCGTTGAATTCTTTTCACTGCTCATGGAAAAGTGCAAACAGCAATACTAGGAATCATTTTCGAAAAAGAAAGGTGAAGAGAAAATTGCCAGAAGTTCTAGCGACCATTTGATTTTCATTTATTATCAATAATAATAATAATAATAATAATAATAATAATAATAATAATAATTAATAATATTACTATTATTTTTATTAACATCCTCCTGAGCCTGTAAATGTAATAATCATGTAAAATGACGGTTCCAAAGAGCAGAGGGAACAACAGAATCTTTTTTCGGAGCAAAAAAAAAAAGAACAAGACAAATAATGTTTTCTTTAAGCGATTAATTCTTTTTACTGCTCATGGAAAAGTGCAAACAGCAATACTAGGAATAATTTTCGAAAAAAAAAAGGTGAAGAGAAATTTCCCATACAGAAGCAGGAACTTTTTTTCTGGATAGAAAGTTCTAGCGACCATTTGATTATCATGTATTATTATTAATAATAATAATCATCATTAATAATATTACTTTTATTTTTATGAACATCCTCTGAGCCTGTAAATGTATTAATCAAGTAAAATGAGGGTTCCAATGAGCAGAGGGAACAACAGGGGTAGGAATAAACATAAAGACATAAACCCAGTGTTTTTTCTTGGTCTAGTTAGAGTTATTGAAAAACTCCCAGTGGAGAGATAGACTGAACATACAGGTGCTGCTTCATGATGGTCGTTTGGGCAGTGAGCTTTTCCCAAACTGAACACAGGTCCTATAAAATAACAACACATTTTGGCTGCCTGAGAAATGGCATTTTGGTGTGGCGTCTGAATAAACTGCGTGACCTAATCGTGTTCGGTGTGTACTTGCAGTGTCTGGGGATTCCTCACCAGCTGATCTCCTTCGTCCTCGTGGTAGAGGAGCGGCTGTTTCAGCGGACGTCGCACGTACGTATGCGTGGTGTTTCCTTGGAAGTAGGCAGCGGCAAACTTTGCAAACTTGTACTCTGATAAATCCTCGTGCTCCTCATCGGCGAGAGGCGTCGCCTCGATGGTGTCGTCCTCAAGCTCCTGTGCTGCATTCTCCAGATCCTACAGCACAGACGCTCATGATCATACAGGACGTCCGGTAAATGACTAAATGTAACGTTTACAGATGCTACAATTACTCTGAGGAACAGCGTTAGCGTGCACGGTGAACCCAGCTTCGTGAAAGATTGCAAATCTAAGGCTACGTGGTTGAAGGTAACAGGACAGTGCTCGGTATAGATCTGAACAGGAGAACCTTGAATCTTGAAGGCGCTTCCCCCTCCATGTTGGAGAGCAGGTTGGGGTTTCCCAGGAAACCGAACATTTCATCCACCATCTCGGCATCGCAGACTGCTTCCTGTCTCTCTCTCTCCATCTTCTCCAGGAGCTCCTTTTTCCGTCTGGACTCCTCGAGTTCCTCCTGCCTCCTCTCCTCCTGTTCTCTCTGCAGCTCAGCCAGGATCTCCTGGTGCTTCCTGTCAGCTTCGGCTCGAGCTCTGCGGGCCGTCATCAGCTTCCTCAGCTTTTCCTCTTCAGCCAGACGCTGCCTGTCCGCCTCCAGCCTGCGCTCGTTCTGCACACAAGGTGACACAGTGGCTAAGGAAAGACGGCCGAAAGCATAAGTACATTTACCTCACAGTTTCATTATTACGTCACCATGGCTACAGGTGAAAAAACAGCAGGTCGTTACATGTTGTGTAAATACCTGGGCGTTGTGTTATTAAGGGTGTACAGTGCAACAATTTCGTCATCATCACTGGACCCAGACGCTCCAGTGACTGGTAACCACTTTTATAATCAGTCCAAAAACACTGATATAGCATTCCTGGGTGTAATGTAGTGTTATAAACCTAATATATTTATCTTATTTATCATCCTATATTCATAACAGCCATTGAATCCGGTCCACAGATCCAGTCTGTGTCTTGTCACAGCTCGTCTCGTCTTGTCTCATCTTTTCTACATATTCATTTCCGCTCGTGGTGTCAGAAGGGCAAGCAAAGAAGACCAGGTATCTCTGTGCCCCAAACCAGCATCTCAAGAAGATCCACAGCCATCTCGGGCTAGCCAGGAGACACAACACCTTCAGCAGGTTCTGGACCTCGTCCCAGTTGGCCGTGCCTGACTCCAGTATTTGAGTAAGTTCAAGTTCAAGTTTATTTATTTCTATAGCGCCTTTTACAATGGAGCATTGTCTCAGAGCAACTTCACAATATTACACTGTCCTAAAAGGCCAATCCCAAGTTGAGCAAACCTAGGGTGACAGTGGCAAGGAAAAACTTCCTAAAATGGTAAGAAGAAACCTTGGGAGGACCAAGACTCAACAGGGGACCCGACCTCCATGGGTGGCCTAGATGCGAACTAAATAAACAGCAAAAGAATATTAAATAGTAACACTTCAAAGTCAGGTCATATTTATTTCTATAGCTCGTTTTACAATGGAGCATAGTCTCAAAGCAACTTTACAATTTATATCTTCTAATATCTAAAGCCAATCCCAAACTTAGCAAGCATAGGGCACCAGTGGAAAGGAAAAAGACCTTAAACCAAAGGTTGCTCACCTTGGAAGGTACTTAAACAAAGTTAATTGTCGTTTATTTAAGCACTTGTGTTACTACCATTTATGTAAGATATTATTACTATTATTATCATACTGATGCAGATCTTCCAGAGCATGCTGTACCTCTAATCGAAGGCGTATGCACCATTTGCGGGCGATCATCCCACGGGCATAGGCCTGGATAGTCCTGATGGCATTTAAACGTCTCCAGAACGTCCTCCTGATCAAGAAGCCTCGACATCGGCCCTGCAGCAGAATGACACAGCTTCTGACCTCTCTGTACACCAGGTAATACTTCCGAGACCTCCAGACAGCCTGCAGCCGCAAGAAGCCTGCTCGCATCTGCACAACAAGCATGATGTTATGAGCATGAGGGTCTTCCTGATGCTTTTAAAGGACAAACAATGGGCCAGTCCAGCCCTTAAAAGAAACTATCTTCAAACAAATAGTTCAAATAATAATGAAATCCATACCACTCTATAGCTCTTTCTGCAGATATATCCTCTCCACATCCTCTGGATCAATATGACTGATCTCCTGGCCTTCAGAAACTTCTTCCTGATGGAAAAAAAACCTCATATTTCATAACAAATCCCAGGGCTTTACACAAGTGATCCCTAGTTTCTTTGTTCACCTCTCACTTCTTCCTCGCACTGCTTTCTGGATACAGATGACCTTGTTTGTGATGGTCTTGTCCCTTTCAATCTCCAGCTGCATATCGTGGTGATCCTGCAAAAGAACGAAGCCAAACAGCGGAACTGAAACTTAAAGCACACTGATCCTAACAGGGCTGATTATTACAAACAAATGATGACGAGGATCAGAAATCCAACCTTAAGGAAAATCTTTGTTTTCCCGATTCTCCAGTCATCATTACATCCCAGGACCACTGTCGATATGCTCCTGCACGTCCCTCGCAGATCCTCCTGTAAAATGCTTTTTCATTCATTCATTTTCATACCTGCTTAATACTGATCTGAGTTGTGGGCAGCCATGACTTAGCAGGCAACAAATAACTCTAGACAGGGTTCCAGACTTGTGCTTCTACATACACAAGCCTGACCTGGAGAAACTTGAGCTTGAGACTGGATACCCCTGGTGAAGGGAAACAATAAAGGCGAGCATATAAGCTCAGGGCGCACTTATAGCACAAGTGTGAATAACACACAAAAGGCACAAAGCGCCAGAACACGAAAATAAACTCGGATACGCGAGGAGCGCGAATGAGAATAGATCGCAAGAGGTGCCGAAGCACCAGAGGGCGAGTGCGAGCTTAAAAATGAAGAAGCCAGACCAGGGTGTGCCCTATTTAGAACGAACACCCGGCTGGAATGAGGCTAGGTAGGTGCCAACGACTGAAGAGCGCGAGCCCAAAGCATGCGAGGAGCGCACGAGTACGGAACAGGAAAACCCTCAAAGTGCCCCATACAAACTAAATACCTCGGGGGTTACCCGCCCATACCAGTCCTTCGGCACTAAAAGCCCCCAGAACTTTACCACTATCTCTAGGGAACGCGGAAGGGCGCCCGTGGTCAGACGTCATGGAATAATGATGGCCTGGCCCCGAACAGCGCTAAAACCACACCTTTATAGGACGTGAAGCAGCTGTTTGGGATCAGAATATAATTAGGATAGTGGATATAAGGCCACCCCACCGATGGCTCTGTAATGGCGGCCGGCGAGGAGGGCCAAACGCACCGGGGGAAAGGTAGGAACCCTAACATGACAAGGTGAGGTTTGTCAGTCTGACCCTTTTCCATGAGTTAAAACAGGTCCCTGTGGTCTTAATAGAAAAGTCTGTAGTCAGAAACAAAGATTAAACGTTCTCATGCTGTGTGAACAGCACTTTTTAGAACGGTCAGTTTGCAGCATGTGCACATGGTGCAGCAACCACAGTGTCATGAGCTGTGTCAAAAAACGCTGTTTTAATCGTCGTAATTTGTCGAATATTAGGTCATTCAAACATTTCCTTTAAATAACGGGGGCCTTATAGAAATAATGTTGCTAACCCAACTTCTGGTTTTTAGAGCCTTGAATCATGCAGTTGAAAAATTAAATAAAAGACGAAAGATTTCCCAGACGAAAAAAGCAGAGTGAAAATACTAAATGTTTGAAGGTTATTTTTGGCCTGAAACCAAATGCGATGCAAAGGGCAAGGTCGATGGACAAAATGTCATGCTGCTGCTCACAGAAAAATGCAAACGCTGATATTAGGTGCATCTGATTTTGAAAAAGAAAAGCGTCTCACTAAAGACCTGAAACTTTTTTTAAGCATGAACGCCATCCAATTACAAATCAGGCTTAAAATCTAATGTATTATTAATAGTTAATGATCTTAGTTCCCAAAAATCAGAACAGATTACGACTAAAATAATAACATTTTTGACATCTAAAAAAATCGTATTTTTATCAACAATTAATGTCCTGTAGTCCGAATAAATTGTACAAAGATTCACATTCGGTGTGCTACAGTCTTAACAAGACCGAAAATACAAGTGATGCTTTGTGAGTTGCAAACGTGACAGTGATTGGTCAGTGAGTTTTTCACAAACTGAACACAGCGCCTATGAAATAACAACGCATTTTCGCTGCCTGAGAAATCGCATTTTGGTGAATAAATTGCGTTACATAATCGTGTTTAGTGTGTCCTTAACAATGCTACTAAACAACTACCAATACTACTCTAAATCTACTCTAATTCTACAAATCTACTTAACTTAAGAGGTAAAATCTTAGCTCAGAATGGACACAAATTTTTGTCGACTGTACCTTGTACATTATAATTATGAAAAATTACTTTGGCGCCATCTTAGACCATGAGGACTTAAAGCAAAGTTTATGCTCTTTTGGCCCACCTGTTTATAAGCTGGTTTGACCCCAGGCATGAAAATCCTGTAACGATCCACAAACTCGGCGAAGGTGTACCGTATGGGATATCCGGCCCTGCGGATCCGAATGGTCTCCATCATTCCTGAATAGCGCAACTGACGTACACACAGCTCCCGATCAAACATCTGGGAGAAAGCAAGACCAGGAGAAAGAGAAAGCACAATTACCCCGGATATCTACTCCATCAGCTCAGACATGCCAGGCATCTCAAGGTTGTCGTCTGCTTCATAAGACAGTTAATAATTAATGGAAGCTTCTAGCTAATGTACAGATTTGTGTGCTGAGCCGCACCATTGGCCTCTTGAACTCGTTGGGTTTGATGCAGCGTATGAAGAAGGGCTGACACACACTCAGAGTCCTCATCAGCAGCTCCAGAGAACGTTTAAACTGGCTGCCCAGAGTCGGAGAGCGCTTCCTAGTTTCCACACCCTGAGTGAAGACATGAACACCACGTTCAGATCAGGTTAGGTCTTTATAGCACGTTTCAACAAGAAAATGAAATATAAATAACAAAACTTAGAACATCTTTAATATGTAAACATTTGTAACATGGGGGCACCCCTGCTCTGACACAGGGTACTGTCACCCAATCCACACAGAAGACACAGGACACTCTGGAAACGACCTCTGGCAAAATTAAAATAGAAGCTGTACCTATAGGTGACCTAGAGAGCTGGCAAGGAGAGCTTGTAACCTTATGTGGACTTACATACGTTACCAGAAACCATAAAGCAAGTCCCCTTCTGTAATGGGGATTACTAAGTGCTACCAGAGTGGCTCAGAATGTAGTGCCTCTCTGGTTTAGGTAACATTACCAAACCTTAAATCCTGCTCTCATTAGGTCCAGCTCTCTCAGTACATTGGGACAGTCCAGATGTTGGTCAGGACCTGTAATGTTTTGTCTGGAGTCTCTGTATTCCAAAGGAATGCCTAGAGTTTCACCGGGGAAATGTTGTCAAGTCTCTAGTGCTCATCAGATTGGGTTTCTGTGTCTGTACCAAAACCAGGGGTGTTCCCACATTACGACACTGAAATGAAAATTTTTGAAGATTCTGTAAAAATGTACTTCTTTAAGCACCATTAGTAGAAACGCCAGCAGTTTTTAATATTTAGTGATACATGACATAATCCAAAATTATCAGGGTTTCTAAGACCCCAACACTTGGCAGGTCAACTGGTCAACAGTCCAGCACCTAGAGCCCACAAGACTTTTAGCAGTACAGTCGATTCTGGTTAATGGGACCACACCGGGACGCGATCGTTTTGGTCCTAATAACGACTGGTCCAATTAAATGAACATGCCCTATGTTACAAGGCGGGACGTGCTATGTAACATATTAAATGTTTATTAAACCT
>JAVSBV010000633.1:0-13049 GCA_033117975.1 Parotocinclus spilosoma | reverse complement strand
TCTCCACATCATTGCATTCAGTTTTTATTCACAATTTGTTTAGTGTCCCAACTTTTTTGGAATCCGCTTTGTATTTTTGTTTCATTTTTCATTTCACTTTTATTTGTTGTTTGTTGTTTGTTTTACTTGTTGTAGACAGTATGAACGTAAGCTTTTGTTATGTTTTATTTCTGGTCTAATTCATTTCATTGCTTGATAAACATATATACAGGTGATGGCAACATTATTTTTAATTATGATTTGGTACAAAAACAGTATACAGCAAAGTCTTTGGGGAGCAAAAATGGGCAGAGACAGAATTCTCTGGGCTTGAAGTCATCACTTTCTGCAAGTACACGTAAGGGATGCTTTATTTTATTTTAATTATTATTAATATATAATAATTATATAATATTTGTATTTTCCATGCCATTCCAACTTTTTCTGAGTAGGGTCGTAGAACATCCACAATAACTGAAAACACATAAAATGTACTTTAAGGCTAAATTATTAAGAGGTAATTAAGAGGTTATGTACTGTGATTTAAAGTGGAATTTAATGAAGTCATTGAGGTGTTTGAATGTCTTCAAGGGCAAATAAAAAGGAATTTAAACCAATTTAAGACATTTTAAATGTTGAGTTTCAAAGGGACACTTCAGTCATCTTGGTAAAATATACTGTACAAAATAGCTAATTAAATGGTATTACCAATTTTCAAAAGTGCTGTATTAGTGGTAAGCCTTTCAAATTCGATCTTTGGGCAGGCAAAAGTGACAATTCTGAACAGGACAAAAAAAAAGACATCAAGGGAAATCCTGTGTATCCATGAGTACCCTCATTATCCCCATAGGGAGGCTTTAAAACTGAAACTTTTGGAAATGAGTACCAAGCATGAGAGCTTCACCAACTGAATCTACTGTGAGCATGCTGTTTCAGGCCCAGCAAGTCAGGATAATGACCTGCCCTTGATGCTAGAAACCACAAAGCATTGTGGGAAAAAAGAAGTGGTGAGGCGGATAGGACCAAAAGAGCAAAGAACAGCACTGTGGTCTTCATAGAGAGATCAGAGAGCTTTTGTGAGGTTTGTGTCACAATGGTTTGCAGAGAACCTCCATCCAGATTCATGGCAAACACGGGACTTTAATTGAAGAGGTCATTAGTAAGTCTGTTTTTAGCCAGTTCACCAAGCCATTATTACCTGTTAGCACATATCTATAAGCTGTCCTACAAATGTCCACACATAATGAATCATTTCTGGCAGTTCTAAATGGGCATTGATTGGGCAAATCACATATTCTACTTACTTCCTTACATACTTTCTTTATTCTTCTGTCATTTGGCATGTTAACATTTAGCTGTTGTAATGAAGTATGGCAATACTACACTTGCTTTAATGTAACATGCAACAGGTGTGACTGCATGATCCTAATGAAGATTAAAAAGCCATGGCATATTATGTTAATACAAAAAGCATTGCACACGTTCTAAAACTCCATATTTGGAAAATAACTCTGGTATTTGTTGACAAAGATGGTATAAAATTGTTGAAAATATTATCATTATACCTTCATATTCAGTTACCAGCTAAATATTGGACAGGAAAGACTTCAGTTTAAAAACTTTGGCCAATTTTCTCAAAATTTTGTCACAGGCAATTTATCCACACGAGTGAAGTCTTTCTTAGCGCAAGACAGGTAGCTGGAGGATGAGAGTAACATGTGGTTCTACATAGACACATGAAGACATATGGAGGAGAGCACCAATTTTACATTCTGTCCAAGTCCTCGCATAAGGCCCTGACTGGCTACGTGATTGAATCCCTTAGTCCTAGAGAACGAAGTCATTTCCTTGTACTACGAGTAAAATATTAAATTTTGATAAAATATAGCTATTTATTAAAATATATTAAATTAGTAAATAAAAAAGAGGATAAAGTTGCAATTTATTGACAAGTGATTTAATTAAATTAACAAATAAAATAACAATGCATGTTCCAGACTGTAAATAAGTTTAATAAAATTAACAAATAAGAAAGCTAAAGGCCTCAGGGTAAGGTGCACTTAGAAATGGTTTTAGGGACCTTCCAAGTTCAAAGCATCTTTCTGAGGTAACATTAATTATTGGCACTGCATAATAATCTAATTTACTGTAGTTCCTGTTCAGTATCCAATAAACACATTTTACTTTAAATAATCTGACGTTACATAACTATGTCTGCACTATTTGAAAATATAACAATCAGTTGTGAAGCACATCGCATTTCTTTGTAGGATTGTTCTCTAATGGTCAGGACCTCCACAGGACTAGCTCAGAGCAGGCACTATTTGGGTGGTGGATCATTCACAGGAATGCAGTGACACTAATGTACTGTGGTGTGTTAGTGTGTGTTGTTCTGGTATGGATGGATCAAACACAGTAGTACTGCTGGAGTTTTTAGAGACTGTGTTCAAACACTGTGCATTTTTTTAGACAGGTTTAACAATATTGCCCTCCCCTCTTGTAAATACAAATTCCCAGGCCCTGTAGAGTAAAGGAAAATAGCAATGTATGTAATAGAAGTGATGGACTACATCCTGTAATTGTAGAACTACAAAGTGCCTTTACATGATAAGTGGAAATACTAAAATGAACAATGATGATAGAAATAATTGTACTGTATATTGATGTATGAGGCTATTAAGCTATTTTAAAATATTTTAGTTTGATTTCATTTCCTTTGTGAAAAGCAACCCACAAACTTTGCTTGAGTATCCCTTATTTGTTTCTGTTGATTCTGTATGAAATATTTGAATTTTTCTTTTCCCCCATTGACATTCTGTGCTGTCAATACAATGTACAAAGGAAAAAAGAGAATGGCACTTTAACCAATATACCAAGCGACATATTAAGTAAAAGTCATATTAGTGAAAGTAACTGTTACAGAATGGTGTAAACTCTTTCTTTTGTTCTCTCTTAAACATTTATTGTTGAAAATAAACAAATCGACTCATCATTAATTGCAGATAGTATGTTTTCATAGTTGCTTTACATTCTCAGTTCTCCCTAAGGCTCCTGCATAGGCTGCAGATACTATTTTGGCTGCTCATGACTACATTATTAGAGGTAGATTGTGTTCTTGAAGGATTTTAAAGGTCTATGAGCATTTAAACAGGAACACACAGATATTTCGTAACAATATGGCTATTATTTAATATCAAGTATAAATCACACAGCACTTCTGTCATAAAACAAGTGATGACTATTATCCTGCTGCGCTGGATCCCACAGACTTGTTTGACTAAAGGAAAAAACTCCAAACATCTTAGCATGGCACACAGCATCCTTCCATTCTAGTAAAAAACACAAAACTACCAAACCATTGAGCAGCGTAATATATTTTTGGTACCACAGGCATTAAGATAATAATCACGGCATCCATTGACCAAGAATTGGAAGCAGGGTGACTTTCTGGCTTCTAAGGCAGCATGAGTCTATTTTAAGATGGTGAGTGAGCAGAGGGAATGCACTTCTGTTGATCAGCAAATTGATTTAAAAAAATCAAAGAACATGAAAGTACAGGATGAACATCACTGGACAGTAAAAGCCTAAAGTCTTTGATATCAGCAGCTGTTTACACATTTTAAAATGTCAGTTTTAAAATAGAGATATCGAATGGACTATTTAAGCCATCGCACCATCTATACAGGGTTAGTCAAAAGACATAGGACACATCACACTTTGCGTCATGAACTTTTGGATAATCACTATGGGCTTGTTGTCCACGATTCTGTTTTCTCCGAATTTGGCTATGAGGGATGCAAAAGTGCTGTGTGAAATATGTGGTCTTTCTTGGTGTCGGTTGTTGAATTCTGCAGCTATGATACAGCAGTTATTTCCCAGACATCAGAATCATCAATTCCATCTTCACTTACCTGTGATGAACAACAAACTATTTGACATTTCTGTGTTGATTAACTTCTGAATCGCAAGCAAAATTGCAAATCTGATTGCGGCAATCGATTTCTGAGACGACTCCGGTCTTTGATATGCTACATGACACTTGGAGAAACTTGAGATGATTTAAGCTTTGCGGTATAAAGCATTGTCCTGCTGGGAGTAGCCATCAGAAGATGCCATCAGAAGTAGTCATAAAGGGTTGGACATGGTCAGTGACAATTCTAGGCCAGCCTTTGACACTTATGTTGGCACAAAACAATCATGATTAAACATTCACTCAGGGAAGGCTAAAGTTTTGGAACTGCAAAAAAAAGTAGTTCAAAACAACTAGTTTACTCATCGTGCATGAAAAAGAAAGAAGAATGAGAGTTAGGAAGATATACCAGTACCAAAAGAGCCCTACTTTTCCAAATATAGTTGGTAAAGTAAAATGTCAAGAATGATCTGAAAGTTGCTGACTTTACCTATGTGAGCTGAAGTATCCAGCAGTGATGGGCCATGACAGCTTTATAGCACATATTCAGATTTATGAACTATATGTACTAAACTGTCATTGAAATATGAAATTCATCAAACTCATGATCAAAATCATTTTAAGTCTTGCTACTACTGCTACAGAACACAAGATATAATCCAACCAAAACAGAGTGTAGTTACTGAGTCATAACAAGATAATTTAATAAATATATCACTTTTCATTTTAAATTACATTAACCTCCAAGTCTTATTTAGTATCAGGGAACTGTATGAGTAAGATTTGCAGATTTAAATGAGAGCACCCTGGTGGTGTATGCTTAAGATAGAAAACACTACAGATGAAGTGAAGGGCTCTTGAGGAATAACTATGGCAGTGAACGCGGCACAAGTGTGGTGCTAGAAAGGTGTCACTGGGCTTTAGCTCCATATACCAGAATTGTCCCTTTAGAAAAAGGAATCAACAAGTGGATTACTAACAACCAATTAAAGGAATATGTTTTTGTTCCTATTTGCCGCATTGGCAGATATTAGTGGACATTTATCAGCAGAAGTATTATGCATATAAAGTGTCTCCAGTATCAACAATTTGGAAATAAAAAAATGTTGTACTATCTCCAGCAAGAAACATGTTTCTGTGGTACAATGACCATTTAACCTTATTGCTCTTTATTAGAATTAAACCAGTGAATTTGCTTGCAGAATTATAAATCTGAAAACAATCTGAATAATGTGGGGTGCACATGGTATGTTCATCATCAATGAACATCATTATTCTGTGTTCTATCCACTATTTAGACTGTATTTTTTCCAGTCAAAAATAACGAATAATGTACATTTTTAAATAAAGGTCGTTTAAAGTGCTTACTTGTTTTTAAACCTATTGGAACCAAAGTAACAAACAAATAATAATAAGAGGAATACTTGTTAGGGCTCCTACCTTCTCCCGGTGTGTTCGGTCATCATCGCCGGTTGCCATTACAGAGCCATCGGCGGGCTGGCCTTATATCCATTATCTTAATTATGTCCTGATCCTAAATAGCTGCTTTATGTCCTATAAAGGTGTGGTTTTAGCGCTGTTCGGGGCCAGGTCATCATTATTCCAACGGGATTCCATCGCCGTTCGGTTCGTGCATCTGACCATCGACGCCCTTGTGCCTTTCCGCGTTCCCTAGAGATCGTAGAGATAGTTCCGGGGGCTTTTAGTGCCGAAGGACTGGTATGGGCGGGAAACCATGGATGTATTTAGTTTGTTAGGGGCACTTTGAGGGTTTTTCCGGTTCCGTACTCGTGCACTCCTTGCACGCTTTGAGCTCGCGCTCTTCAGTCGTCGGCACCTACCTAGCCTCACTCCAGCCGGCCCCGGTCTGGCTTCTTTGTTTCTGAGCTCACGCTCTCCCTCTGGCGCTTCGGCGCCTCTCGCGATCTATTCGTGTTCGCGCTCCTATCGTACCCGAGTTTATCTTCGTGTTCTGGCGCTTCGTGTTATTCACACTCACGCTACAAGCACGCCCTGAGCTTATATGCTTGGCGCTTAAGCCACTTCTGCGATTTCTTCGCCCCCTTGTGCTGCGTGTGCGTTATCACACTCGCCCACTGGCGCTTCGGCGTTCTCTGCACTCTTTAGAGCAGCTACCCGCTAGTGCGTTAGAGTGAGCAAAGATTTGGATGGCTGTCTTTGTAGTTTCAGCTTGGCATGTTTAGAGAGAACTGTCTGAATGTGATTGTGAATGTGATGGGTGGAACTGTTACATGGATACCTTAACAAATATGGAACTCATCATATATTTCAGAATGTCAAAGGAATCTACGCAAGCACAGTTCTTCCAGATTCATAATGCAGGGCAATCATTTGAGGTGGCTCGTATCGCTAAAAAATGAGCAGGGGAGGAAAGAGATTGTCTGGCAAAAGAAGTGGGACATCATTCTGGTTAGCTTATTTGCCATTGCCAATTCCTCAGTTTGCTTGATTTGCTGTTGGTTTTTCAAAGTTGTAAAGTTTATTCTCACACTGACTATATAGATCTACTTCATGAAGAAGAGCAATGTGGTGTCCTACAGAGCTTTTGAAAGCAGTGGGGATTCCAGTTAGCTGGAGCTGCTGATGTAAAACCTGCATCAATCCCAATCTGACTCTTCAGACTGGCAGATACATGAGACATTATCATGCTGATGGTGACTTATATGGAGAACAACAGACAGGATGAATTTCCTTCTAAAAATAGTGGAAAAAAGCTGAGAGAAGTCTGGGTGTGAACTCCGAGCTGGGAGCTGGGATGTATTCATTTAAAACTGTGCACATAGATTACGGTTCAGAATGATTGGTGTTAAGTAAATGTACCCATTTAAATAATTACTTTTGCAGCGCTCTTTTAATATTCTCTGCCATGTAACACCTAGTCTGAGATGTAGAGAGTGAAAAGAGGGCACAGAATAAGGGCATCTTGTGAATAAGAATAAGAATTTCAAGAAGCAGGTTTAAAATTCCTATTTCAGTCAATCCATATGTTTATTCTCTAGAGCTGCTGATAAATTTCTTCCTAAATAAATAAAGCTGTAAAAACTACATTTTATATTTGGATTGCTGTATATAGCCTGTGATATTTTAATACTATGTTACCATTAATCAATGGGAATAACTTGTCATGTTTGTGTAAGGACCTTGCTAAGGTAAAAATGCATTTGTAATCACCATCAAGTAGTGTATCTGGTAAACGTCTATAATGTGAATGACTTATTTAGAGATAATACGTTTCCAATCTTTGTAGGAATTTCAGAGAGCAAATCTTTAATTTCCCTTGGTACAAGGAGGAGGGAAATCTCCCAAAATCTGAAACAAACTCAAAAGTAGCCTGCTTCTTCTAAAATAATATAACAGCATGGTATAAATCTGCAGAGTGCTATCTGAACGAACATTATTTCTAGATCAATGACCTTTAGACATGCATAAACGTGTGGAAACTGTACATAGTATATCACCGAAAACACTTCATACTGCATCAGGCGTCAGATATGGTGATTAAAAAAAAAAAGAGTATGATGCCCAATTCACAGGCCAGATCTTTTGTTTGCTGAAAATATAAATTTAATTATGTAGGATGTATTTCCCTTGGTGCAGCTGAAATTGGTATACAATTTTACTTAAGTGTGCGTGTAAACATGATTAATCATGCTCAGCTGAAACAAAAAAGACGATTACTAATTGGCTATACAAACTCTTGACTTAAATGGTACTGAAATACTTAATTTTTTCTATATATATATACCACAATCTATATCCGTTTCCTCCATCTAAGCATGCATGTAACAGAATGTGAAAATGTTACATGGTTGCCAGGTCTACTTTCATTCCTAGATACTTCACTATCTAGGAGATCCTTTTCATAGATGCTTTTACATCGATCTAACAAATGAAGTATTAATATTTAAAACATTAATGTATACATATTTAAAGTATTACATTTTTCTGTGGGATTATTGGTTACTAAGTAGAACTCAGATTATTAACTGAGTCAATTTAATCTGGAGGTTTCTCATTAATAGATTACTCGTGTGCATGTATACTCGTTGATCAGATTACTGAAAAAAATCAGTTTATTAAGTGCATTCATGAATTTAATCTAAATAGAAGAATGATAAATAAACAGCAATAAATAGCAATTCCTTTATTGTGTACCAGGCATGTGCACAGATTTGATTAGACTTCTTGAAAAATTCTGTACAATTAGTGCACTACCAACACCAACTTGATATTTTTACTCCCTATTCAGTCTGGTAGCATGTGGTTCAGGATACAGATATAGATAAAGAAAAAGAAAAGCACTCATCTGGATAACACGCATAATGTTATCTTCAGGCATTATTTTTTATATGTTACAGGCAAGTGTTTGTGTAAATGGGGCCTGTATATATTACAGGACTGAAAACCCCTGCTGTAAGATGTTCCCAGCCCATGAATATGTTGCAGAAATATTTCCCCAAAAAGGGTTTCTCTGATTAAAAAACCTCTCTTTGTCTCTGAGTGTCAGAAGAGATGCTTGACTGTCAGCCTTCAGTTGCCAGCTTCTGCTCCCCCATTCAGTGTGTGTCCTAAACTGAATGGTACACTTTGTACTCTAAAAACTCCAAAAATTAGTCTCAAGTGAGTTCCCATTCTCTTGCATACCCCACCTCCCTCTCCCCTGCCCAAAACTAATTTAAATGTCTGAGACATATCCATTCCAATATATTCTAATTCACAAAAATGTTTTTTTTTCCAGTGTTCTTTTATTGTTCATTCGAATGAGATACTAGTTATAATGTATGTTATAAATGTTATGTAACATCTGAAGCTTTGCTCTGGCTCCATCTTCTACTAACTCAACAGTGGATAAAGCAATCTCTTTAGCTAACCTTTTGCTGATTTTACAGTGACTACTGCTGACTTCAAAGGTAGCAAGGGCCATCTAATAATTTGTGTTAGAAACACTTTTCTGACCTGACTCTATCCTCAATGTGAACTACAAAGCTAAATAACTAACTTATTTAATAGGTTTATATTATTATTATTATTATTATTATTATTATTATTATTATTATTATTGTTATTATTGTGACTTCAACCCCAATTCCAATGAAGTGAAGATGTTGTGTCAAACATAAATATAAACACAATATGATGATTTGCTAATCATTTTTACCCCATATTCAATTAAATACACTACAAAGACAAAGATATATTATATATATTATATATATAATGTGTGTTTGTGTGTGTGTGTGTTCAAATGGATAAACTTTAGTTTTTTTTTTTTTGCTTATTTTGAATCTGATGCCTCTAAAACAGTAAACTGTTTACTGTTCACACTGTCAGGATCTCTTAGGCTCATTACACATTTAATCTGTATTCCACATTGATGTCCACTTGTCCTCTCATACATCTCGTCAGGTCAGACACTTGCGTCACATATACTGTACTTTACACTTAGCATTTTACAGCCACATTTTCTTTGTCACACATCCATTCAGCATCCTCCACATACTCTTCCTACAGCACTAATGACTAGCCTTCTACAAAGGTCCAGTGGTTTTGGGAGAGGACGGAGACTCAAACAATCAATACCATGGGTAGTAATAGTTTAGAGTTGAGACTCTGCTGAAGACACCCTCTAGTGGTCACTTGCAGAACTGGCTAGTATTGAATACATTACTAAGCATAGTTATGCAAATGAAGAGGTATTAAATGTCAACCTATGCCACATGCAAGCTAGTAGGGTCATTGCTCAGTAGTTAACTAACTGTCTTGATATTAGCAATGCCTGGAAATAATACAGAGTCAATTCCACTTTTAATTTAATTTAATCCATACCACCAAATATTAACTCTGTAATATATTTTAAATGTGAAGAATACATTACATTTTCCAGTTATGTTGTTTATAAGATCTTCTGTAAATCAGTGTGCAACATTTAAAATGAACAGTACTGGACACTAATGAATGAAAATATTGAATTATGTAATGATTTTAATTACATAAAAATAAATTAATTAAAAATATTAAGATTTTATGTACACTGTGCAACTGTTTAACCTTCTTGTTATCTCCAAATGTACTAACCTATTTATTCCTTGGTTTCAGTGTAGGACTCTGCATTCAGTCAATTTCTGCACTGATGGTCCTGTTTTTCTAGGTATCAGAGGTAGATCTATGCAAATCATTAAAACCACTCAATCGATATAAATCCCAAGATGGAACAGCACTGTGTCCCCAAGCTATGTGCACCTCAGCCGTCACTCTTTTTTTGCGAACATCTTCAGTCTATCATATACCTAAGAAATCTGTCACCACTGGGCTCATTAGGTGCTGCCATCCTCGAGGAACCCTTTCCTAGTTGTTATAACTGCACCCACTTTGTCACGTGTTAGCACCGCAAGGAACAGGGGACAATGGTAGTTCTTAGAATGCCATGTATAGGGGCTTCTTTAACTCCTACTTCAAGTTAGAGACGTTTTTCAGCCCATATGGACCCTGATTGAGTTTGTGCCGATTGATCCAGATGTAACAGTCATATGATTGGTCCATAAATCATGATGCAACTGTGTAGTGACTGGCCTAAATGTAAATGCCAGTGTTCAGCTCAACTGCAATTTCCGAATACACTTGTATTCCATAGCCACATAAACAACAGGTCTTTACACATAAAATGGAAAAAAGGAACCAAAAAATGTCCAGGTGATTATGAGCCATCTAAGCGAAACCTACCAACTCGCAGTGAGTATGCAAACCAAGACAAATGTAGCTCTTTGGGGCTAGGTCCTTCCAGACAGTTCCTTCTTAGAACTTCTTAGTATGAATGTGCATAATTGCCATCATCCCAATGCTCTCCCACAGCATGGGTATGCCATATGGGGGCTCTATCAGCTCACTGATATACTGTGCATCCTGTTTACACATGACTACTTAGGCAAATTCTGCAATAATCAGACTCATATGCAATAACAATGAGACTCCATAGAGGAGGGAGAAACATGACATGTTTGCATGATGTGTAACCAGCAATCCCACTGAATGGTATTAAGACTAAAATGTTTATTATGGACTTCAGGCGAAACAAAACAGTGCTCACTCACGCATTTACATCAGTGGTGTAGTGGTGGAAATCAACATCAGCTTCAGATTCCTGAGTGTGCGGTCTCTTTCCTGCTCCCTAAACACCAGCAGTATGTTCAGAAAAGCACAACAATATTTTTCCTTTTGGACGAGACTGAAAGGCTTACAATTACAAAATAGTCTTACAATCCAAGCAATGGTAGGTTAAGGGCCTTGTTCAGGGACCCAACTGTAGCAGAGGTGGGATTTGAACCCTGGACCTTCTGGACCCACAGTCCTTGTTTGTTAAAATGTTTGTATGCATCAGTAGTAGAAGTGTTCTAAATACAGGGAGTGCAATAATTTAATTGTATTTAAATGTTCACCTTCCTTATACATATGACTGTAAAAATCTAGATATGTGTAGCTTATTTGTGGAACAATATGCATATCAGCTAAGGATTTCAAAATGTTTACAACTTTGAACCAACTCAATACAAATGGAAGGTTCATGAATGTTTACAGATGTCATGTCACCAGTGCCTTGACCATGGCTGACATTCAAAGCACCACCTAATGCTGTGAAGCCAAATTGGCAGGAGTGGCTGTCAGTGGGTGACCCTTCTCTGAACATCCCTTGTATAAAGCTCTCACCACATAACAATGGGATATTCAGGGTGGCTTGGAGACTCAATCGGTGACAACCTCATTCAACATCTCACCCCTCAGGCTTGTTGTTATGCTATTCCTGCAGGATGCCATGCCAGGGAATCAATCTTACATTTCACCGATTTTACAAGGTGGATTTTCATGTTATTGTTAAATTAAGTCATGATAGTTCATGAATTAATAATAATGATATAATAATATGTAATAATATATGAATAACATAGTATCATACATTGTTACATGCTTTTGCTACAGATGGAAGTTAGTTTTAAACGTATTTCAAAATGTCATATGAAATGAAGTTGCTCTAACTCTATTTTCCACCTTTAAATTACTCAAAAGACAGTGCTCATAAAGAAATTAATGTTATTTTCAACATTAGCAAATAGTGTTGTATTTTGACTTCTGTCAAACTCAGCATGCCAAATATGTGCAAAAAATAAGACAGCCAATGAAAATCATTTTTTATAAAACAGATTTAAACATATGGACAATTGCTTTGAGACAATACTCTATTGTAAAAGGCGCTATATAAATAAAACTGAATTGAATTGAATTGAATTGATTTTCATATAAACAATATTGAAATTATATTGCAATAAAATTAAACATAAAAATATAGCTTAAACGTCACACTTTCATTCGGCTTGTCTCCACTGGTTTTATTTCTTTCTGGTAGTTTGCAAGGTTTATGCAAACTGTAAAAGAAATCACTCAATTTGCTTAGACTGGAAGACTGTATTAATTGCACGTCACTCTGGATAAGGGCATCTGCTAAATGACATAAATGTAAGTAGTATTTTATTGCAAGTTTCAGGTCATGTGACCTGAGTCCCCCAACTACAAAGCGGATTCCAAAAAAGTTGGGACACTAAACAAATTGTGAATAAAAACTGAACGCAATGATGTGGAGATTTTCAATACAGCAAATTTCAATATTTTATTCGTAATAGAACATTGATAACAGATCAAAAGTTTAATCTAAGTAAATGTAACATTTTAAAGGAAAAATATGTTCCTTCAAAATTTTACAGTGTCAACAAATCCCCAAAAAGTTGGGATAAGTAGCAATTAGTGGCTGGAAAAAGGTAATTAAGCATATAACGAACAGCTGAAAGACCAATTAACACTAATTAGGTCAACTGACAACATGGTTGGGTATAAAAAGAGCTTCTCAGAGTGTCAGTGTCTCTCAGAAGCCAAAACGGTAAGAGGATCACCAATTCCACCACTGCTGTGCAGAAATATAATGCAGCAATACCAGAATGGTGTTACCCAGCATAAAATAGCAAAGACTTTTAAGTTATCATCATTAACCATGCATAACATCATCAAAAGATTCAGATAATCTGGAACAATCGCTGTGCGTAAGGGTCAAGGCCGTAAAACTCTACTGGATGCTCGTGATCTCCGGGCCCTTAAA
>JAVSBV010000622.1:0-13049 GCA_033117975.1 Parotocinclus spilosoma | reverse complement strand
TTACATAGCACGTCCCGTCTTGTAACATAGGGCATGTCCGTTTAATCGGACCAGCCGGTTATTAGGACCAAAACCATCCCGTCCCAATGTGGTCCCATTAACCGGATTCGACTGTATTAACACACCAGGTTAAACGTTGTTTATACAGAAGTTGGGTTGTATCGTTTGAGGAATATTTTCTAACCGTTCACACTAAATTTAAATGTGAAAATAAAGGTTTGCTTCGTCCCCGTTCTCTTTTTTTTTTTTTCCCACGCAGACCTTGGTAAATTGACCATTATGCTGGCTGTGTATGCGCATACAGGTTGTATCATTTATCAAAATGTCACCTGTAATGGCTGCTAAATTAGCCATGTGTTTTGCGAGAGGGAAAGAGAATAAATCTTATTGATGGAAACGATAACATGTTTGCACGCTTTACTTTGACCTTGCCGTGTCTCATATTTGAATTGAACTTAATATGCACTAACATGGTAATATGCCTATGGAAATAACCACAGACATTTTGATTTTTTGTTTTGGGGCTCGGTCCGAGGCTGAACCTTTCCGAACTGACGAATGAAGGAGAGACTGAGAAATATAAAGGACATTTTGAGAATAACTTCCATTTTTTTTTTGGGAGAAATACGAGGGTAATTAGACGGAGGGACGGAGTGACCGAAGAGGGAAGCTGTATCTGGGAAAGAATGAAAAGAATAAAAAAAAAAATCTCATTTGTGACAAATGTCAGTGAAATAGCCGCGCCGTGAGCATAGATCATTTCCCCTTTTTTCTTTCTTTACACTTTTATTAAACTTTTTAAAGTTTAATAGGGAGGCGCAGTAGCGAATTGGCACGGGGTTGGGGCGTTTTGTCGGAGAACGGCTAAATATTTCGTGTTTAATATTCAAAGTGGCCTTAAGGAGCTCTGGCGGCTCAAACTTTACCTCGCTACCTTAATGCTGATCGATCTCAACATGTTCTCCCTAAAGTTTGGGGAGATTCCTTCATTTGTTCAGATCCAGTCCAGCAGGGGGCGCTTTCCTACAAATATACCTGGCTATGGAGCAGCCATCCTTTTAGGGACGACGAAACGAAATGATCTTATATTCCTCCCTCTTCAGAGCGTAATATCATTAAACGAGTCAGAATCTGGAGAAATTTCAGTCCTAAAAAGTAAACTGAAAAGGCGTGATCTCTCTGCGCTCCCTCAGATGGCACAGAACGGTCATTGATCAATATCTGATAGAATTACATGGGTAAGGGATTAGTTTATCCAACCTTTATCAAGCTCTACAATACAGAGTCACATTCACAAATACCACTTAAAACTTTACGGTACAATAAACAAGCCTCCTGTTATAAGCTCCGCCCACTTCTCTGGGCTCTGAGGCATCTAGGATGGACCATCACTGTGGAAAAAGGGATAAAGGGATTGTGCTCAGACCAATTGGTATTATTCTTTTTGTTTTGAAATGGATGGCATGTTCTCCAGAACAAACGCCAGGCTTTGTTATGGTATGGGGTTAGGTCAGGGCCCTTGGTGAAGGTCATTTCCACCTGGGCGTTAAGGCACAATGCTTCTTTTTGAGAAGAATGAGAGCTTTTCCTTGCCATTGTTACCTCTGGCTGCTCCTTTTGAGCTCTGGTCTCTGTGAGAATGCGTGTCGCTAAAAGCTCTACAGAAAAACGTCGAACTGAATCCACCGTGACCCTCGGCAGGATAAAGTTCTCACTTAAGTTGAACGAACTGGGTTTTCTTTTTTCCCTCTTTTGTCCTGGCGTCTCGTTAGGATACAGCTTTTTGATTACGCCGTGCAGGGCCACAGACATTTCTCATTACCTGGCTCGTCTTCTGTTCCTTCTCTGTGGACAGTAAAAAGGCAGCTCGAGTCACGTGTCCCCAGCTCGATAGCGCCTTCCAAAACTTCCACACCGTCTCTAATCACTCGCCACATTTTCCCCGGCCATTAGCGTGCGTATTTTTAAACAGCAGATGTTTGGGTTGTGAAGATGTAATTGGGTTCCGACTGGTGCTGGAAGACACGCCGTCTGACTCGGTCTGCGCCGAGCGCCGGGCCGAGGAACGAGAGGTTCGTCCCCGTTCCTAATTCAAACGCTCTCCGTGGTGTGTGCTTGTTCGACACGGGCGATAATAAATTAAAAATAAAACAACGGCCGTTTTGATGCTCGTCTGCACAGCCGGTCATTAAGCTGCGACTCTCGGCTGTGGGTCCGCTGTAGCACTCGGGAATCAATATCTCGACAACAGTACATTCTGTTTTTTAGGGGCAGCCGTTTTGTTTCTATCAGCCTCACATTTGTGGTGGGTGTTTTTTTTTCTTAAACAGATTTGCTACAGAAACAAAAAGAGACGCCAATAAATGTTTCAGGGCAAATAACCAAAAAAGAATGTGACTCTGCAGCCAGGTCGGATACATACCGACCGTCCCACAGTGATTATTCAACGGGCTGTAATTCCAAATTTTGGTACAGATAATCCGGAGCGATTTTGTGTCGGGCTGTATTCTGTTTCTACGCCTTAAGTGTCGTTGTCACGTTTTCAGTTTCTAAATTCTCCACCCACACTCTATTAGGGACAGGTCAGGACTGCAAAGGGTCCAGTCCAGTCCCCGTACCCTCTTCTTCCATAATGGGTGCAGCATGTGGTTTTGTTTTGTTATAAAATGCATGGACGTCCCTGATAAAGACGTCGCCTTTAAACCAGGTTATGTTGCTCTAAAATCTCTGTGTACTTTTCTGCATTAATGCTGCATAACAAAAATGTAAATGACCTTTCCAAAGGGTCCGGACCCGACCCCATGGCATGAATAGATTGAGCACTGGGTAATTTGGAGGTCAGGACAACATACTAAACACAGTTTTCAGTTTCTAAATTCTTCACCCACAGTCTATTAGGGACAGGTCAGGACTGCAGAGGGTCCAGTCCAGTACCCGTACCCTCGTCCTCCGCCTTTGTACATAATGTGTACAGCATGTGGTTTTGTTTGTGTTTTGTGTTAATAAAATGCACAGACGACGTCTTAAAGCCAGGTTATATTGCTCCAAAATTTCGGTGTACTTTTTCGTATTCATGCTGCATCACAGAACTGTAAATGACCTTTGCCAAGGGTCCGGACCCGACCCCGTACCGTGACGGAGCCTGATTTATTTATGCTTGTTCCTCATAACAGTCTCTTTTTGTCTAGTTCTGTTCATTTCTTTCATATAAGATCTGGAATACTGATTGGTCAGCTATTGATGAATGTCGAGTCTTGATGCGGAGATCGTCCATCTTGAGTATAGGCTTGTACCCTTACCCTTTATGCACTGAAATTCTTCCAGATTCTTCCAGAATCGTTTAATGATATAGGCGTGCAGAGAGCACGATTTGGGACGTCTCCCAAGTGGAGAGGCACGGCGGTAGTCCGAACACCAGAGGGCGAAGGTGAGCTCAGAGGCGCATGTAGCGCGGGAAAGCCATGCCAGGGCGCGTATAATTCAAACGTGCAGCCGGGTGGCAACTCTAGCCGGGGCGTGTCTCATTACGAGAGGGCAGCCGACTAGAGTGAGGCTCAAAAGAGCACAAAAGGCTCCGAGCTCGGTGTTGTGCGAGTAAGCTAAGCCGGGGCGTGTCCCATTCAGGACGAGCATCCGGCTGAAGCGAGGCTGGTTGGGTGCCGACGAGGGAGGAGCGTGAACTCAGGCGTGTGAGGAGCGCACGAGTACGGGACGAGAAACCCTCAATACCTCGGGGGTTTCCCCCGTACACGTCCTTAGGCACTAAAAGCTCCCGGAACATAACCACTATTCCTAAAGGTGTGTGTAGGGGAGCGAGGCGTGCCGGTGGTCGGGCAGGCGTAACGAATGAAGACGACCTGGCACCAAACAGCGCTAAAACCCAAACCTAAATAACAGGAGAAACAGCTGTTAGGAATCAGGTCGTAATTTGGATGCTGGATATAAACCGAATCACCGATAGCTCTGTAATGGCGACCGGCGAGGACGACCGAACGCTCCGGGGCGAAAGGTAGGCACCCTAACAGGCTTGACTTAAATAACCACCTGTTTCAGTCTGTACTGATATTCAGATTCAGCGCTGCTGGTTTGGATTTCTGAATTTGTTTGCCTGTCTTCCTGCATGCTTGTGTCTGAACTGTGGTTGTGTACCTGACACTGCTTACCCGCCTGATCCCTGCCTGCTTACCGTCTCTGCCCCTCCTGACACCGACTTCCAAGATAACGAGTACTGCTGCAGACCTGCCGCTCCGCTCCGTGCAGTGCTAAATAAATAGTTAGCGTGTTAACATGAATCTTAGCTTTAGAGACATTTAGATCATTTAAATCGATGACGCTCCATCCTGCATGGATACAGAGGTACCTTAGGTACCTACACACCCCTGTCTCTGTCAGGAACCTTTCCAGGAACGTAGCACAAGACAATTCGTTCTCATGGCACCATTACAGGTCCTGACACCTGCGTCGCTTGCAGTCGTTCTGTGAACGAGACACCTGGACTGCCACGGACCTCTTAAAGGAGGAATCCAGGCTCTGTTTGGGATCCGAAGATGATCGGGTTCGAGTGTAAAGGTGCTGTGCTGTGCTGTGGACCAATATCCTTCCCCAACTGCTGGTGTGATGATCTGAGGAACCAGTTGGATACGAGGGACACTAGCAGTTCAGCAAACCTGCACCCATTCGTCTTGCTTCCCACGACAGGGCTTCCAGCTGGCATTTTGAGCATGACCCGCCAGATTGAAAGCCTTCCCTGGCCTGTCTGGTCACCTCACTGATCGCCAATCAAGTATTTATGATGAATAAATAAATACTTTATCAATCCCAGAGGGCAATTCAAGGCATCCAGTATCAAAGAAATCAAAATATAGATACTAATAACAGTAGTAAAAAGAGATTAAAATTCATACAAACAGAAGAAAACACAACTTTAAGGCTACACATAACACTAAATGCTGGACTGAGAAATGTTGTATCCAGGCTAGAGACGGCCCAACAGGGTAACTAGAGCCTTCTTTCAATTGTACCGTTTTATTCAATTCCGACGGCTGGTTGGTGCGTTCATTTTGTTATTTTATTTTTCCGTCAGCATGTGTACGTTGTGACCGCGACCTTGATGTGCTGTGTCCAGTACAGAGAACTCAATCAGTGCAGTCACTTCATATCACCTTTTTTAAATAAATGAGAACCATCTTCCCCTGAGATCATTAGGAGAAGAATTAGCTTGGACTCTCACCTAGGTGTAACAGCATCTGCAGTGTGTGCAGTCATTACCGAACCTGTCACTTAGACGTGGCATTTCCAGAGCAGCTTGAACTCCTCTGCCTCAACCTTCATGCCAGGCTCATTATTTCATTACGAGAGCGACGCTTAATCGTGCCCAATTATCTCCCGCTGAATTTTTGGCCCCACCGCCGCGCTTGACCCGACCCCCAGCCCCAGTGAGGGCTTACGAATTTCTTTGCCGAAGACGCGCGCTAAGTGTCCGGCTACAAACGTTTAACGCCGAGTGATGGTCCGGCTTTATCTTCCAGTGATCGAACGCTTTTTCTTAAACCAAAAAGCGTCTCTGTTTAGTTTCTAATTGCTCATTAAGGGGGAGAAACCCAGACACACACTTTCTATCTGAAATGATAAGAAAACCAAGCCTTTAAATGAGAAGGGACTGGAGGAGTGGGCACTTTAAAACGTTTCTAATACCATCTTGTTAGGGTTCCTACCTTCCCCCTCGGAGCGTTCGGCCGTCCTCGCTGGTCGCCATTACAGAGCCATCGGCGGGGCGGCCTAATATCCATTTATCGTAATTATGTTTTGATCCCAAACAGCTGCTTCATGTCCTATAAAGGTCTGTTTTTTGGCGCTGTTCGGGGCCAGGTCATCATTATTCAGACGGGATTCCATCTCCGTTCGGTTCGTGCGTCTGACCACCGGCGCCCTTGCGCCCTTCCGCGTTCCCGACAGATAGTGATGAAGTTCCCGGGGGCTTTTAGTGTCGAAGGACTGGTATGGGCGGGTAACCCCATAATACCGGGTAACATGCACTCAATAAGACGTGTCCCAGTTTGGCTTTCAGTTAATTGCATGCACATTCAAGCTCACGCTCGCTTCCTGGCGTTTGGACTACCTCCATGCCTCGCCATTTAAGAGACGTCCCAAAATCGTGCTTTCTGCAAGTCTGCCCCGATTGGCGCTTCGGCGCCCTTTCGTGACCAGTTTGCGCGTTGCTCCCACTCGGGAAGCAACCTCGGCGCGCCCCTTTATCCTTTTGTTTGTTTTTTTTTGTGTTAGGAGTCTTACGCTCCGCTCTTCATCCCTTTTTATTTGTTCTACATTATTTCCCCATTCTTATTATACGACATGGAATATGCTTATCCCGCATACTTGGGTCCTAAATAAAAACCACCACATCTGGTAACACATCTGGGTTTAGTATATCAAAAAAAGTCTGCAACAATTGTCATTTATGAGTGGGGATCCTGCAACGATTACACCAAGAACAACAAACCAAATGGTGAAGAAGGAAGTAAAGAAGGAAGGGAAACAGGTGGAAACTACAAGGAGGGCAAGCTTTTATCAGGAATTCTTTAAAGTGGCGGCAGACACAAACGAACAAACCTCGTGCCTACTGTAAAGCATGGCAGAGCAGGAACCTTCCGTCGCCCAATGAATTTGCAAATGTATACAGAAATTAGCTTGACTAGAACAGAAGAGCCATCACACAGCCAGCCAGGCAGCCCCATGGTGATATGAGGGACACTAAAAGATCAGCGATTTTTTTTTTTTCCTCTCATGGCACGGCTTTCAGCTGGCATTTTTTAGCAATATAATTCTAACCCACACACAGCAAAGACTTAACAGGAATGTCTCCGGGAAATTGCTACACTTCCTTACACTTCCAGGTTGCCAGATTTACCCCCAATTGCGCATTATTGGGAGGTCTGGGACTGTGGATTTGCATCTGGGTAAGGATATTTACTAAGAGGGTAAAAAACGGACAAATCCATAAACATGGTCAAAAGCAAGAGCAGCCAGAAAGCGACCCTAGCAGTGATACGAGGGGCACTAACAACTCAGCGATATGTCGTGTTCTTCACCAGATTAGAAACCTTCCTTCTAACACTTCAAACAATTCATCGAGTTCTGCAAGAAGTGCAATAAGAGAGTTTAAACCTCAGTAGTGAATAAAAAGAAAAACATCCACAGAGGAGTTTTCCTGTTTTTTTTATGCCTTTAAGAAGAAAAAGCAGAGTAAAATTGCAATCACTCATTACTCTATGCAAACTCAAAAGTCCCGATGCTTCCAAAGCGTGGTTTTACGAGAGCTGGAAGGTGGCCCGGCTTCACCCCATGCACATAAAAGTGGTCCAGAAGCCTTCAAGGTTAAAAATGTTCTCATTATGCGAGGAAAGTGGCGATAATAATTGGTCAGTTAGGTGCTTACGAGATGTGATAAGCTTTTTTATCCTTGCAGGGCACTAAGATCCCCGACGTCTTTCATTTCCAACTTAATGAGTGCCGCAGCCTCTGACAAATTCAACATCCTCCACCCGTCATGCTCCATCAGGTCCGAGCCGAGTCCTTTCACAACTTTGTTACGGACAGAGGGTTTTTCTTTTTTGGATTGGCTCGTGGCTTTGAGGTCCAGCTGCATGAGCTGTAAAAAACGACCTGCACATTTTTTTACTTGTTCTTTTATGTTTTAGGGTTTTGGAAAATTACGATTCTAATTACAAAGTATCTGCATGGTAAGAATGTATTGCTGTTGGGGTTTTTTTTATGAGACCCCGCAAGTTATTTAATTTATTTGTTTGTTGGACAGGAGAACAGGCAAAACTACACACAGACAAAGACAGAGGTCTAGATCGAGATCGAACCGGGGACCTCTGGAAATGTTCGACACAAATAAGAAGATAGTAAGGAATAAAAAAAGCTAAATACTGATCTGATGGGACTGTGGTAGCCTATCGGTTAAGGCACTGGACTCTGGACCTGATGGTCTTGGGTTCAAATCCCACCTCTGCCAAGCTGCCACAGTTGGGCCCTTAAGCCCAGATTGCTTGAATTGTAAGTCGCTCTGGATAAGGGGGTCTGCTAAATGCCGTAAACGTTAACGTAAATATGAGCAGGAGATTGTAAGGTGATCTCTCTGCGCTCCCTCTGACCTGCCTCCTGCATCAAGAACGGTCATTGATCCATATCAGATAGGAGCACATGAGTAAGGGATTACTTTATCCGAGCTTTATTAAGCTCTACAATACAGAGTTACGTTCACAAATACCGCTTAAAACTTTACTGTACAAAAACAAAGCCTCGTGTTATAACCACACCCACAAGCTCCGCCCACTTCTCCGGGCTCGGAGGCACCTAGGATGGACCAGGATTACTGAAACGGGGATTGTGCTCAATCAAATAGCAATTAGGATTACAGATCGACCTTTTTTTGCAGAAATCGACATCATGTGCTCTGGACCAAATGTGAAAAAAGTCCAAAAACCAGGCTTTGTCTTATAAGACTTATAAACATCACATTAAACCATTTACCATTAAGAAGTTCACTAATACCATTTCTATGTATTTAAAAAAGTCGACCATTATGACCAGGACTTTCCCCAGGAACACAGTGGTGGAATTCGGGTGGTGCTTGGGCTCCGTGCTGGGCTTAAAGACCACCCGTCGACCTCGGGTTTCACGATGAAAGTCCAGAACAAACAAGGAATTTGCATCAGTTTGTTTTTTGCGTAGCCTAGAATGAATTCCTTGCGTGCCGTCGGGATTGGAGTGTGTCTCATGCTCGCTGCTTTAACGCTGAATATGATGTATAAGTCGAGAGCTACCGCTACGCTCTTTTGTTAATAAGTTTCATCTTGCTGGAGGCTGAAGAGCTTTTGCTTTTTTTCCGTTTCCCTTATCAGAGTAGAAGAAAGAGCCATCTCTCGGAGGCACTTCTTTGTTCTTGGCAATAAGTGTCGAAACCCTTTTGTCCAAACCATGAAGAGATAGTGTTATAGCAAGCTCTCTATCTTATATATCACCACCGCACGGGCGTCAATAGGGTCTCGAATCGAAATTGGCTCCGTTAACGAGCGTCCCTTTCACTGGTTTATACACACGTACACGATTAATCAGCCGGACACAAGCCTCATCTTACCCATCTTTTAATTCCTTATTGACATTCTGTGACGTCGGGACCGTAAATGAGACGTGTCTCGTTAATTGAAGGAGATAATCAAGTCGAAGAAGGCAGTGTCTTAAAGCTCGAGTAATAAAACAGCTCGGTTTTGTGCTTCTTATTTATTTCCCGACCCAAACGTCCCTTGGAGCTTTTGTCAAGAAAATGAACGGCCCCAACGATTTCTAATCGGTTCTCCAAAAAAGCTCGGCACCGCTTTTCTTTGTTCCCGACCTTAAAAAGCAGCAACATGCAACTAACAATTAATAAAGTCTTACAATCCAAGCAATTGTGGGTTAAGGGTCTTGCTCAGGGACCCAACTGTGGCAGAGGTGAGATTTGAACCCTAGACCTTCTGGTCCGTAGTCCAGAACCTTAACCACTAGATATATATATATATATATATATATATTCCGTTGAATCCGGGTAATAGGACCACTGGTTAATGGGACCAGCCGCTTATTCAGACCAAGTTGTGTTGACAAGAGCAAAACCAGCGGGAGGTGACCACGCCCACCACTTTCTTGAGTTTGTTCAAGTGCAGTCCGTCAAGAGAACGCGTCAGATCACACTGGATAAGTTATTTAAACGTTGACTGGAATTTTGTTTTTGAACTTGTTTTTTACAGTATTATGCTTCGCTTGCTGAGTACCTATACATTATGTTGTAGATCGTTTCGAAAAACTATTTTTCAATTAACAAAGTTGGTAAACAACAGTAGTTCTTGTTTGTACGTTCGCTATACGTGTAAATCGAAATATTTAATATGTTACATAGCACGTCCCGTGTGGTAACATAGGGCATATTCGCGTCCCGATGTGATCGATGTGATTCGACTGTATCCAAAATGGAACCTATGCTGGTCTGTGCTGGGGTTTTCAGCAGCTCTCACTTCACTTCCAAAATGAGAAGGTTTTCAACACTGGTCTTGCAGTGAGAAGGACAGATGGTATGGTGACAGTGACGGAATGCTGTCCTATTCACTTTGGCTTGTGGTTTCCAGGCTATGCTCTAGACCACTGCTGAGACTGCTCAGGTTAAATGTAGTCTCTAAAGAAGAACTTTCCTTTTGGTCTAGGTTAGAATAAGTATATGAACCACTGACACATATTGCTAAGGATTTTATTCAGGAAAGCAACAACTTTGTTGCTTTAGGCTAAGGGCAGGGCCGGGGGATCATAATGAAAGTGTCTTGTTATTATCTGCCTTGTTAGATGTTTTCTTCTTGCCCCTCAAGTGTGAACTCACAGGTTTGGTGGTTGCTAGGGAGGTGGGTTGCCAGTGTGTCATGTGATCCTTGCTGGCTGTCTTCCCTTCTTCGTCTTCCATTCCCAGCTCTGCTGTCATAGTTAGTGCTGCTGGAGGTTCATGCTGTGCTCATGCTGATCTCGTAATCCAAGCTTGTCCCAGACATTATTCCTGTACCAGTTCTGTCTCTACTCAAGCTGTTCTTCCATCATCAGGTCCAGAACTCACACCATTTCTGAGACCACAATAACTCTGAGAGGAAAGAAACTCCCTCCGGGTTGCCAACAAATTATTTCTTCTGATGACACAAGATGGGTACATTTTATGGGCTTGGTCCTCCCAAGGTTTCTTCTTTAGAACGTTTAGGGACTTTACCTTCCTACTCCTCTCCTAGGCTTGCTCAATTTGGCATCGGCCATACATAGAAAAAGATAATAGGCACTAAAGCGCTTTAAACATCTTGTGGAAGCATAATGATTCAGTTATGATCATTCATCAGCCAATAATCTCTGTTTAGATTGTTTGTAAATTAAAACAAGTCAGCCAGCCTGACCATCAAGCTCCTTGCTTTTAAAAATGCTAGCATGCTAACAGCCTCGTCTCCACTGACAGCAGTAATAAACACTAAATATTTAGCACATGCGTCGTATCCTGCAGCTCAAACACAGATTACATTGTAGATACGGACGGGATCTTTTAACGCCACCCCACATCAAGGTTAAAACAGCTCACACAAAATCATCAGCCAAGTTCTTTCATATGAGCTGCTAACAGCTGAACTTGCTAATGCACTTGTTAGCATATGGGCAAATGAACAGTTTAAAAATTCCAGTTTGAATCATATTCACGGCTCAGATTCGTCAATTGTATTCAGAATTACTCCTAATATATTGTCATAAACGTGCTGTAGGGCTGAAATTACTCATATTTGAGTGAATTTGTTTAATTCCAGCCAATCGTGCTTTTCTAAAAGAATAGTCCAAATAGTCCGCTACACCCACCCCATGAGTGAAAAAAAGAAAAAAAGCTGTAAGTGCTTGTTAGACGCTATTTAACACTAGAGTGACTATAGCGCATCAATAGACTTGTTATTTTGGTCATGACGGGTGTACGATAATTTCCCTCAAAATACGATCATTTTCTCTGGTGTCTCTGGTACGATAATTCTACATTTTTCACCTGGCAACACTGTCTACTGATGATCCACCATGGGTTAAAAAATATAGAAGGTTAAGCCTTAGACATTTGTGGCTATTTTGCGTTTAAAATGTTTACCATGTAAATACCATATGATTTTTTTAGCACATACTAGCCAATATGATATGCATATTTTATTCAGAGGGGATACGGTGGGAACAATCCCAGGATAAAATGTATTGTTAAATTTGACAGAATTATTATCAAAATCCACAGTAGAACTGCAAAATAATGTATGGTCAACCAAGTTTACAATTTTACTATGAAATTTGACAGTAAAACCACAAAGAGGCCAAATTACCATAAAAAAATCATAGAACTGTAAACTTTATGGTCAAACTATAAAAGTTCACATTAAACATGTCAAGAAATGTACAGTTTTACTATGAAATCTTACAGTACATTTTATCCTGGGAGCTAACCAGGCGTCTAAGGTGCTATGGTGGCAAATAGTGCAGACAGACATAGGTGCTAACACAAGCAAAAGAAGGCAAAGGTAACAATAAACACAAACACAGGAACAGTAAAAGGTAGAAAATAGGCTAGGCTAACCCTAACACAACTGGGAAACGGTGACATAAAATGCTAACAGAGAACTATGCTAATGTTTAATACTCAGAACAATCTGCTAAAGCACACAGTAGTGCAAGTAGGCTAGGCTAACACATAACGTACAAGACATAGAACAAAACATAAAACAAGAAGTAGAAAAACAGAACCTACTAACCAGACAAGGAGCACGAGGAGAAGCAGGAGCCTAAAAACAAAGATGTATGAGGTGTGCAGAGACCAGACAATAAATGAACTGAAGCGAGGGCCTATATATGGTAGTTCAATTACAGTCTACTGTGGAAGCCGAAAAGGGTCAGAGAGGAGCCGTGAGGAATGTCATGGCTCTTCAGGACACACTTCAGCGTTCATTAAATATGTTACATATCCCCCCCCCCTCCCCACTAATCTTCATTCCAATGTTTGTGAGCTTTTTTCACTCCGTTCCCTTATGATTTCCCTTTCAAAAACATACCTGATCAGGCTTCTTTGGACTGCAGAAGGGGGTAACTTGGCATCTTGATGAAGCTGCCAGACACTGCTATGCCCAAGTGTAAGGGCAGTCACATTATTCTAGTACGAAGACCAATGCATAATCATATTTGGTTATTATATAATTTGCTAAAGCAATGATTATATTTAAGTTCAAGTTCAAGTTTATTTATTTATATAGCACCGTTTACAATGGAGCATTGTCTCAAAGCAGCTTCACAATATTACACCGTCCTAAAAGGCCAATCTCAAGTTGAGCAAGCCTAGGGCAACAGTGGAAAGGAAAAACTTCCTAAAATGGTAGGAAGAAACCTTGGGAGGACCAATACTCAACAGGGGACCCGACCTCCATGGGTGGTCTAGATGCTGACTAAATAAACACCAAAAGTATATTATATTA
>JAVSBV010000595.1:0-13051 GCA_033117975.1 Parotocinclus spilosoma | reverse complement strand
AAACCATTTTCACTCACCATCTCCCTCTGCCGTGCATCTGTGCCTCCATGCCTCGCATTCCACACGGATTTATTACACCATATATCCAGGATCTGCAATTTTTATGCCACTTTCGTACTGTTCTAGAGGTTGTTTCTTACTTACTTATCTCTATTGTGTTTCTCTACTTCTTTTTCAAAAGGCTGGCAGTTGGAATTTTGATTGGCCCCATGGTGGAGCTAAAGAGTGTAAACATTAGCTTAAGTATTTTAACTTAATTATTAACTAAAGGACAGAAAAATAAAAAATAGAAAAAACACAGTAATCACTCATTTGTATTTAACACTTGAATGTGTGGGTGGATGCTTTCTGTTTTT
This sequence comes from Parotocinclus spilosoma, assembly GCA_033117975.1. NCBI lineage: Eukaryota > Metazoa > Chordata > Actinopteri > Siluriformes > Loricariidae > Parotocinclus > Parotocinclus spilosoma. The sequence continues at coordinate 12,695 of JAVSBV010000595.1, read as the reverse complement.
GCAAAATAAGTGACGAACCAAGTGGGAACACATACGAAAACTGGGCAGATGCACGATAATTAGGACAAAATGTCTCTGAAAAAAACTTGACGATACCTGAGGTGGTCGTATCTTTGGTGTGCACTGTCTAACATTTGCGAGCACAGACCACTAATGGAAGTGCACACAGAAAGGCATTTACAAACACAGAAACGCATCCACAAGTGTGAAACAGTGAAGCACGTTGGGCCAGCATTTGACCTTGTTTCACACACGCTTCCTTCTCCCCACTTCAAGTATTTAGCTCACAACTCAAGTCTGTGTATCCAAGATATTTAATGCATTGTTATGTATTGTTAATAAACACCAGTTCCTGCATTTCAGGCATGCAACACATTCCCAAAGTTTTGACAGAGCCAATTTAGGTCTAGTAATGAAATAACAAAATAAATAAATAATAAAATAAATAAATAATAATATAATTTCAAGTAGATGATTGTAATCATGATTTAAAGCAGTATCCACAAAATGAGTTTTTGTGGAGTAAAAGTAGGCAGAGGAACTCGTTTGTCAACAGATGCATGGAAAAATCTAAATGTTAATAATAAAATTGAAAGGGATTTATTTATTTATCTATTAATTAAACCAGTGACAAGGAATCTAGAAGAATTTCAGTTATTAAAGGGCCAAGTTGAAAACCAAACCTAAAAACTGTGATCTCTGATCCCTCAGGTGTCAACCATCATTCATCAGTTCCCGATATAACCACATAAGCAAAGGGGTTGCTTTGGCAAAACTATGTCAAGCACTGCAATAAATTTATGCCTGTAGAACTTGATCAAAGCTGTAGTTAATAGTGCTGCCTAATGCTGTTTTATATAATTATACATCTTATTTGATCTTTTTTTATATCTGTTTTGAATTGTAAAAATAAAGCTCTGATTATTTATTGGTCATTTCAGCAATGTGTCTAGCTGTCAATTCCTTATTTGGTTGACAGCTTGGCTGTGTTTAAGCATAAAATGTTAGAGCTGCTAATGTCTTCTTTTGGAAAAGTCTTATGAGACTACTTTTTCAAAGCCTGGATAGCAAGAAACATATTCTTCAGGTACTAAGTACTCATGATGCAGTAATATTAATTGGTTGACTGCCTATGTTGTGACTACGCACATATTCTGCTATCTTTCTGTGCATCTCAGGGCTAGTGTTTTGTCAATGATGTTTTTTTCTCCAGAGCTATCTAATTTTAATAGAAAAGGCATCTTTAATTTAATTTAAAAGGCATGAGAAAGGAAAGCAATCCTTCACATACCAGACCAAGTTTTCTTGGCAACATGTGGGTAAAACATGTCATTGAGGGTTTATGCATTCAAGTGGCATAGCACCCTGTAAACTGTGAAACTGTTAAATAAGATCAGAATTATTCTGAGTTGAATAAATGATTTGGCATATATGCTTGGCTGTCAGGAATTGGATTTTAGATGGCATAATGAGGCCAGTGATTCTTCCAACAAAGTAAACGACAGATAATTCACAAAATATATAAAATAAATATGGTCATTTTTAGAATAATTTAATTACTGCAGAGGCATTCTTTACAGGAACAGTCCTTATTTTTCTTGTGGAGCTTCAAATGTATTATAGTGCTTCTGACCACCTTCCTAAATAAAAAAAATAAATAATGAAATAAGAAAAAAAGAAAAATGCTTGTCTGGATCAAGTTTCCTCTCTCAACACACTGGTTTTGCCACATTAACAGAATGTTAAAAAAATAATAATTAAAACAATAAATTTATTAAAATTAATTTGCATTTGAAGAGACTGTGGTGGCCTAGTGGTTTAGACACTGGACTATGGACCAGAGGGTCCAGGCTTCAAATCCCACCTCTGCCAAGCTGCCATATTTGGGTCCCGGAGCAAGGCCCTTAACCCACAATTGCTTGGATTGTAAGCATGTATGAGTTGTAAGTCGCTCTGGATAAGGGCGTCTGCTAAATAACATGAATGTAAATGTAATGTAAATGTAATGGCGTTTTATCCTACTTGATAAAACCTACATCAAAGGTAGTACACACTAACTTACAACTGCGACAGGTTCATTGAGGCTTCTCAAAGAATCCTACAGGAGAGAGGAATAATTTAGAAAGACACCAACTATGGGGCCAAAGGGTTCATAGTCACACTGGATGATTTTGATTTATTTTATTTTGCACATTAAATAACACGAGGCACACATGAACAAAACCTCTCTGAAACTGGTGTTATCTCACATGTAAACTGTTATCTCACATGCCAGCCATGCTGCTTGATGTTTCATCTGTTTATGCGATGCATCCGCTGTGACTAAAATTAAAAGAACAGATTTTCATCAGCCGGAAGTATAAGAAATCATTCAACTACCTTTATGAATGCTCTTTTGTATAGTCTAATATTGCACCATAGTGTAGAATGTGTAAGGAATGTGGATGTGTAGGTAATAGTTATTAGGTACAGGCATGGGTGCATTATATTATCCAGCTTGTTTAAATATGAATGCCATATACACAGTATATATTCTTATCGTATACGTTTTGTGAGCCCTTGCAAATTGTAGCCTCAGTTTTCTGTTATTAGCTGACAGGAGTGGTGCCTGCTTCAGGGTTTGATGTGTTGTGCATTCAAAGAACATTTCCTTTAAATACAAAACATTATGTCTAGACAAAGGATATCGCTGCAGTCCAGCATATAAAAGCTACACAACCTATGAAACATGGCCATGGTAGTATCAGTACAGATTCTGCTTGTCATCATTGATGGATCAGTGAATTCGGAATTATACAAGCAAATTCAAAACATTAGGACAATTTGCTCAAGAGTGAATGGGTCAAACAGCAAAGTGATGAATCTAAACACCCTAAGACCCCAAGCAAAGAAATGACTCTAAGACAAAGTACTGACTTTAATTTAATAGGATGTCATGAAAGGACCTGGAGCCAGCAATTCATGTAAGGAAACCCAAAATAAAGTTGATTTTTTTTGTACAGAAAACTGTGCAGGACTGACACATTTAATTGAAGTCATTGCTGCACATGTGGGTCATATCATATTTTGAATGCAAAGGTTTGGAATTTGTTAATTAAGAAGAACTATCAATTCTTCTCATTTTGAAAGCATTATTTATTTGTTTTGTTTTCACACCTGCCTAAAGCTTTTACACATTCATGTAAATCATTGTCAAGTTTCATACATCTCACAACAAAGCATTCAAAAATTACCTGGAAGGATTGATTAGCATATGGATGCCATATTATTTACAAATGTCAGTTTGGACTAGTTAAAGAGTTGATTTGCATATTATGCAGATGGGCTTAAAATTAAAGGGTGCTAAGTTATACACAAACATAGAGACATTTTTGCATAAAGCATGAGTTGTGTTCTATCATATGTATTCTCATCATGCTGTCTTATTTACATACACCTGCTCAATCAGACTGCAGTACATAAACAAAGCTCTATTTGCATACTAAATCTGTCATATCTTTCATTTCTAGAACTGCCTTGAACTGTTTATTAACTGATAAATGTGAAAGAATACTGGGATTGGCAAAAGACAGAGACTTTCATATTTATTTTAGTTTTAACAATTGTTTTGCCCAGTATCATGTGTTGAATTAACTCTGTTAAGCTTTTCTGGTGTTTATTGAGACAGAAAGCCCAGTCTAACTGATGACTGCTGAATCTAATAATCGCCCAAATGTCAGCATGGTTTATATATAAATTAAATACTATTTTCTTTTGCTTTTATTTGTCCATGTATGAAAATCCATGGTCACCTGTACCTGTTTAATCATGTACACAATGATAATACATGTGTATTATAGGGGTGTCCTGGAGTATCTTCCTGCATCTTCTTTTTCAAAGCCTGTATGGCTTATTTTCTGAGATCTATATATGTTCAAAAAGCAAAGTGTCTTTCTTCAATCTTGGTTCTTAAGTGATAATTAGTGTAGCCCTAATAGTCTAACATTTACTTGTGGATTCAATTATGGGCCAGAAGGTCCAGGGTTCAAATCTCACCTCTGCCAGTTTTTGAGCAAGGCACTTAACCAAATATTACTTGGATTGTAAGACCGTATTAATTGTAAGTCGCTCTGGATGATTGTGTCTGTTAAATTACATAAATGTAAGATTCTTTGATCTAAATGCCCTTCAAGTTCAATGTATGATTATTAGCAAAATGTGGTAAAATGAATCCCTGAGTCCCTGATAGAAAGCAGTCAGTGCTGACACGCGTTCTTTAAAACACAGACTACAAAACACATTGCTTTCTATTATGTTAAGTCCATGAACAGTGTTTATATTAATTCTTATGGAAGAAAAATGCCTGTATACAGGTTCTGAAAATGCCTGACACTTGGTTATCTTGCTTAATTGAATTATGCCAGATAAAATTATCCTTGTGACTCAAAGGGTTATGACATGAGATTTGACCATTGCCACCAGGTGGAGTATGAAGCTAATAAAGTGAGCTCAGCAGTGGAGTGATATTATGTATAAAGCTGAAAAACATGTCTGGCCATGGCATTCTGATACAATTGGAATTGTCAATTGTAAGCTAATTTGACACATTGATTCAATGTAAAGTACATAGAAACTAAGTGCAAGCATGGAGTAGTCACATATAATCTGTCAAATCTTTTCGTTGAGGGGCAGAATCTTGTTGGAGCCATTAAGGTTATTAGATATAACTTTAGAATGAGAATAATCCAGATCATTAATTTTTAATTTCTGGACAGTCTTAAGATACATGACATACACACATGGCATATGACTAATCAGTGTATGAAGGGTATGTAGTTTGACAGTACATCTATGCATTTTTACACATATATTAATTTGATTATTTTATGCATATATTTTTCCCCAATTATGTATGCTATTATCACACCATTTACAAATGTTCTACATCTAGTTATTTACTGTACCAGTCACAAGTGATGCAGCCTTACAGTACAAGCAAGTATGGGTTAAGGTCTTTCTCAAAGACCCAACAGTGGCAGCTTGGGATTCGAAATTCTGCTCCATAGTTCAGTACCTTAAACACTAGGTCATGGGATTGTTCTGAAAGTAGCAATTATTTCTCTGTGAATGGTTATGTGTTGGCTCATCAATGATCTTCATTCAACATAGAATTCCAAATAAACTCAGGATGTTCTATTTGCCAGTTGAAATCTGAAATTGCCATTATGTGCATGATGGTTACTTTTTATTTTACCAGAATCTCCCTTTAAGAATGTTGTGCAACTTGACAGCTTACTGGACAACACATTTATTGTTTGTTTATTTATTTGGTTTCTTTATCATCACTAACGGCAACACTGGCCATTTCAGGGACACACACAAGATTATATCTACAGGGGTTGGACAATGAAAATGAAATACATGTCATTTTAGTGTGGGAGGTTTCATGTCTAAATTGGACCGGCCTGGTGGCCAATCTTCATTAATTGCACATTGCACCAGTAAGAGAAGAGTGTGAAGGTTCAATTAGCAGGGTAAGAGCAGTTTTGCTTAAACATTTGCAATGCACACAGCATTATGGGTGACATATCAGAGTTAAAAAGAGGACAAGTCGTTGATGCACAACTTGCTGGTGCATCTGTGACCAAGACAGCAAGTTTTTGTGATGTATCAAGAGCCACGGTATCCAGTGTAATATCAGCATACCACCAAGAACTACCAACCACATCCAACAGGATTAACTGTGGACGCAAGTGGAAGCTGTCTGAAAGGGATGTTCGGGTGCTAACCCGGATTGTATCCAAAAAACATAAAACCACGACAGCCCAAATCATGGCAGAATTAAATGTGCACCTCAACTCTCCTGTTTCCACCAGAACTCTCCTGTGGGATCCACAGGGTCAGTATACACGGCCGGGATGCTATAACCAAACCTTCGTCTTAATCCAGGTGTTTCAGTTTCATTGTCTAACCCCTGTACGTAAAAACACCTCAGCTGCTTGTCTATTTCCTTGCTTGCAGAAATGCTTAAATGTTAATTCGTGAATTGATATGCATAACTGTGACCCAAACACCATCAAATTTTCAGAGTTCCTTTATTAAAAATACGACAAAGTATGCCAGCTTGTCTCAATTTACTTCTCATGATCTACTTTTAGGTTGCGTCTGAAAACTTGACAGTGCCCAAATTGATGCTGCAACCCCGAAAAATGTAGATTAGCAAACTTCCAAGCATTACTATACAGGAAAACGGTTCAGCAGCTGCCTTTTCTCCTTAATGACCTCGCTAACATCATCAGCACTGCTGCTAGAGTTTTGCTTGAACAATGAAAAACCCTTGCTGATATGCCTCCACTGAGGAGAAATGATTACAAATGAGTTTGACCTGCAGTATCTGGGGTTTTAACCCCATATCAGCAGGACACAAACAGCCTTGGGAATTGAAACAGTTCTAGTACAGCTCTGCTTATATCACTGTTCATAGAGTTACTGGATGAACGCTTTACAACTTACTGGAACAATTGACTTGCTTTCTTAAATCCCTTTGTGAGCCAGATTAAATTGAATATCATCTTAGCAAGTCTGGACTAGTATCCTAACTCCTGCTTTCACATTCTGATTAGATCAGCACTTCTCAGTTCCTGCGCTGAGGAACTGAAGCGTACGCTTGCACAGTAGGTTCGCGCCAGACGGTGACATGGACCATCTATTATACTGTGATTATATAGTTATATAGCCACATATTTGCTGGGCTTGAGACACTTCTATGGATAGTAGTGCCACAGTAATGCTAACTATAAGCACAGCATGTCTTGCATTACCTGAGAAGGTGAATTCTGTGCTTCATCAGATTCCCCATGGAAACTCTTGGCTCGGAAACTGAAGGATCACTACTACGCTGCTCACAAAAATGAGGGGATATTTCATTTTGATACGTCCCCTCATTTTGTGAGCAGTATATTTAGGGAATGGATAGAGAACTGGTGCCTCCACCCCACAATAAGAAGCGAATATTGTTTCTTGCTCTCCATGTGCACAATTTTCCCCTACTTTTAACATCAAGGGTTACTTTGACTGGAAGCACAAATCATTTCAAGGTAGCTCCACAGTTAGCAGATTGCACATTTTTCTTTATCATGTATGCTTTTGCCTAATGTAGTATATTTTGTTTAAAGTTCTCAGCTCTTGTATTCACTTTTATTGCCAGCGGTTTAGACTGAGATATGCCAAGGCTCACAAAAAACTGATATACAGATCAAAGATATTTGGGGCCTGTCGTATGTGATGGACTCTGGTAAAACAGGCTAATGCAAGATTTACTTATTTTTTTTTTTTTTTACTAATTTTTAGAATCTGATTACAATTGAAGTTATGACTCTTTCAGCTTCAGAGATTTCATAATGTTATTGTGGCACTTTTGTTGCCAGCGGTTATACACGGTTAGACACTGTTATACAAGCTGTAGACTGACTGTAGACGACTTTACATTGTATCAAAGCGTCATATCTTCATTGTTGGACCATGAAGATGTAATAAAATAGCTACAAAATGTGAGAGGTGTACTCACTTTTCTGATAAGCTATATATATTAGAGTTAGATTAGATATAAATGTTTATACAAAAATGGTATAATGACTATATATATCATTATTTGCTATTCTCTTTTTAGGATATATCAAGAAAATTCATGACATTTGTATGAGGTATTAAAAGATGGAAGGAAAAAAACAACTTCTATAGACTACAGTGGAAAGTATTTAGTGTGACACTTGAGCAGTAGCAGGATCCAGAAGGGATGCCAACTTGAACCTTCAACAGAAGCTTAATGAGGAATTGTGTTTTTGGAAGGACAGGATATACCCAAGAAACCACATTTTTAGAAGGGGAGAATGCTAAAAAAGCTAAGATAACCTAAGGCTCTTAAAAACTGACATGAAGATCAAAAAGTGAATTATGGAGTCCAAATTGAAAGATATTTAGGGTCTTATGTGATGGGCTCTGGCAAAAACGGGTCCTTCTTACAAAAATATTATTATTGGACTGGCTGTTTGGATGGAATTAATTTATTCAGTATGCACAGTATGATGTTAAAATGCAAATTTTGAGGGGCGGCTTTTAGCGTTTCTCCAATGGGAAGCAAATAGCAAACAATTTTCTGTGCTTTTAATCATTCTTGGGCTTTTTTTTTTTTCAGAATGGATACCAATGAAAAACGTAGTTTAAAGGCAACATTTTATTCTTAACTTTAATCAAATTTTGGTGGGAGTTGAACTTGCCTTTTTTATTTCTTAAATGAATGGAGGGGACACTTTACCCGCCAGGGCAGGTGTTGAGCTGTGGTCGGCTGAGCTTGAAGAGTATCTGTGTTTTTTTTTTCAAAAGTGAGATTTTTGGTAAAAGAAAATTTCCAGAGTTCTCACTTTTGATAGGGTATTGATTTCTTGGCTTTAACTGGCCGTGGCTCAGTGCCTGGGGTAAAGAGATGCGCCTACTTTTGCCAGAGCCCAGAGCCTAAGAATGTAGCACAGTACTGTACATATAAACAATATCCCAATAAGTTATACCTAATGTTAAATGATCTCAATTACTCAAAGCAAACTAAAGTCAAACAGTTTGCCAACTTACCATTTGGAGTAATGCCTAGCTCTTAGCTCTTTGTGTGTGTGTGTGTGTGTGTGTGTGTGTGTGTGTGTGTGTGTGTGTGTCTCCAAGCTTGGGCTTATAACAAACACTGCTTCACTTACCTAGAGAGATCACAAAGAGTTGAAATTAGTGATGGATGACATTGCATGGAAGGCATTGCATGGAAAGAAAAGAAGCTTTGGACAGTCATGAGTTTGTCAACTATAGATGATTGCTTGCAAGCCTGGCTTCCCCTTCACCTTTTTTAAAATGTGGCAACAAAATGAGCCAAAAGTGCCTATTCTTTTACCTTGACTAAATTGGGAATTAGAAATGTAATCAAATGATTTGATCCAATAATCAAATAGCTCACTACTCCATCATGTTGACTGTTCGGTAAACTAATTCTGGTGAACGGTGAAAACTGTGTGTAAAATCTCTTTTGAAGCCCCTGTTAGACAGATAGAGCCCAGACCTAACACACACACACACGCGCGCACACACACACTCACACTCAATAGATAATAGAATCTGAATTTGCCAAATGGTTTTTAAAATGGTATTATTTTGAGCCGCACCTGGACCCACAAGATTTACTGGCAGCGAATGGAGAGATAGTGGCTGCATTTGGAAAACATCTTGGTGCTTATTGGACTATTTTCAGGTATTTTGTGTTGCACAGCTTCTCTTACGGTGATTGGTCAACCTCTCAAAGGGGCGGATCTTTGCGGGCAGCTGTAAATGGGGAATCGGGGGCACTGACTTCACTTAACGTCAAACGTCAGTAATTCTAAGACAGCATGTCTTACAGTTGATATACAGGATTTACAATGTACAAAAAAAAAAAAAAAACTACAAATGTTTTTAAAATGGCAGCACAGTGGCTCTGTGGGTAGCACCGCTGCCTCACAGCAAGAATGTTTAATCCCAGGGTGGAGCGGCCTAGGTTCTTTCTGTGTGGAGTCTGTGTGTCCTCCCTGTGTCTGTGTGGGTTTACTCGAGCAGTCCAAAGACATGCGTGTTAGGTTATTTGGTGTCTCTAAAGTGGCCCTTAGTGTGTGACTGTGTTTGTATGTGTGCCCTGTGATGGACTGGCGCCCCATCTAGGGTTGTTCCTGCTCTTTTGCCCAGAGTTGCTGGGCCGCGACCCCGTGTGGATTAGGTGGAAGATAATGAATGAATGAATGAATGTTTTTAAATTACTTTATTAGGCAATGTAACTAATTAACTACAGGTGACAGGGGTGGATATAGGAAGCGCCCTGCTATGGCTTTTCAGTCAAATAAATTGATTAGAAGAGAAGTGACCTTCCTAGTTTAGAAACCACGAGCCACCACTGTTGTGTATGAACACTTGCTTGTGTATAGAGACTGAGGCCTGTAGAGCAGGTGCATAGCTGTGTGTCACAGGAAGGGAACTCCCGGGAAGGGAATGATGTTCCGGTAAATATGCACATGCTCACACACACACACACACACACACACTTGGTGCTGGCTTCTCTCTTTGCTCCATGAGCGAGGTCAGCTAAAGTCTCCCTGCTGGGACTCAGCCAAGGATCTCCTAGGCAACTGACATGAGCACACAGTGACTACAAATAGAACACCAAACACACACTCAGTACTCACACATGATATCTAGCCTCAGTACCTTTTTATGCTTCGATTAAAAAAAAATATTCAACTCCTAACACTGTGAAGCTGCACTGCATAAACAACCTGCACCAGTAGTGCACATTACCAAACCACTCTCCAAATACAATGGTCCAGACTTGGTTCTCACCTATGCTACCATCGTCTCAGGTGTTGTAGACCCCACAAACCTGACCAGAAACATTGGGATTAAGGAGTGCAACAAACAGACTGTGGGGACTGAATGAAGACGTTCCTAAAACATACAATATTGTTCTAATTTCAGGCTAAATTAATACACCACTAATAATACACCCAGTCCGCTGCATGCATGTCCCCCTCTCCAAGTTTATCTTTAAGGCCTTAAGTCGGGACTGTGGTAGCCTAGCGGTTAAGGTACCCGTCTGTGCTAAGTTGCCACAATTGGGCCCTTAAGCAAGACCCTTAACTCACTCTGGATGAGGGCGTCTGCCAAATGCCGTAAGCGTAAGTTTCTCTTTCATGTTCAGATGTTAATTTTCTTCATCACTTTCTGGCTACAGTGTAGACTTAGGACTCGCATGCTGGTCTTTCCCATAACCACACCAGACGACTCGGATTTCACAAATGGACGCGCTCTCCCTCCATCAGAGTCATTGCATTTAACCGCAACCCATTCTCAATCTGCAGCGACGATTTCTTGTCAGGCTTGCATCCAAACCAAAAGCAGTCATAGCAGGTTCAGCACTGATCATGGTTTGAAATCTCAGTCATCCGAGATCTCACACGCCAAAGTGACTCAGCAGGTCTGAATAAAACCTTTTACAGAGGAACATGAAATCATCTGGCTTTACACAGAGGTACCAAGCAATGATGACCCCCATGCACAAATATAGCACATATTTCAACCTGGATCCTCAAAATGAAGAAATACTACAGATGTAATACGAATGCAGAAAATAAACTACTAAATTACCTGTTGTTATGCACAGCTGAGGCAAAACAGTATGACCACTTACAGAACAAACTGAATTCTTTGTTTATTATTTCATTACAACAGTACAAGCCAAGATCAGAAGTATCCAGTATTAGATGGTAAATGAACAAAAGTGTCTTGTAATTAAAGTAATTTATTTTAACAAGTGCCAAACTGTCAGACAACCAAGTTGGACCATCTTGGAGATGGCTAGGTCTGTGGGGTGCTCTTACTCCAAGTGAGTACCTACCAAAACCGGTCCATGGATGGACAAACAGCAAACCTGATAGATTGGATCTTGGGTTCCAAAGGGTCATAATTCAGTTGGGCCAAACCAATAGAAGGACTACTTTGGTACTTTTGCTGTTTACAAAAGGAGTGTCACAACACTAGCATGACACCCTAAGCGCTACCAATCCCACCCCATGTTCACTGATGAAAGTGCAATGAAGAAGAAGTGAGTGACATAACTGTGATGATCTGGGAAACCCTGGACTGGGCATCCATGTGGATAGAAATGTACCAAGTGCTACTTTTGCCAAACATCGGTGTGCATCGGGTGGTCATAATGCCATGGCTCATCTGTGTTTTCAGAAAGTAAATTGAAACCAAGCGGAAAGCACCCTACTTTACAGGAAGCCACATTGAGTAGACAAATTACATCATCTTAAATAAAACTGTCTGGTTTAGAACCTGGCTGCAAAAGCTAGTAAATCTGCTGATCCTTAGCCAGGCCTGCAGTGCAGTTATTCCATCTCCTATTGTTCTGCAGTGCTTTGAGCCATTCATCTAAATCAATACCTGGGGAAAAAACATTACTGTACCCATATTTCTGTACTGAAATTACATGTGGAGATTCTATAAGGTAAAATCTACTTAAATTAACCATTAACATTTTTAAGGTCACTAACTGAGCATCTAAACCTTTCCAACTTGTGCTTTAGAATTAAAATAAATGCCATATTTAGGACAACACAGTCGTTCTGTGGTAAGCAAAATCGCCTCACAGCTCCAGAAACCCGCTGCCTTTGTGGATTTTGTATGTTCTCCTTATGGCTGTGTGACTTTCCTCATCCCCGTATTCTGCTTTCCGCCCACGTTCCAAAGATATATTAGGTCATTTGCTATCTGTAACGTGGCCGTGTGCGCACGTGCGCTTGTGCCCTGATTAAGGTTTGTTCCTGTTCGCCGCAGGCGTTTGACCCTGTATTGTATTTAGCATTTATGGAAAATAAATACTTTACGTGCCAAATTTAGGCCTGGCTTTGGGTGGCACAGTGGTTCAACATGCTAAGCCACATTTCTGGTCATTTTAAGTCCCTGTGGGGACTTCCAGCCAGGTTGAGAGTGTAACACACAAACACTTTAAATCTAAGCAATTTTATTTTCCATTTTAATTGTGTTTAATTTAAGTTAACATCTACAGGTGTATAACTAAAGTACCAAAACAAATCCTATTATATACGTGTAATGTTATTCGCTTATTTGGACCAAAATTCCGCTTAATCGGA
>JAVSBV010000584.1:0-13051 GCA_033117975.1 Parotocinclus spilosoma | reverse complement strand
CGAGCGGGAGAGAGAGAGAGCGAGAGAGAGAGAGACAGCGAGAAAGAGACAGCAAGAGAGAGAGAGAGAGAGAGAGAGACAGATAGCGAGAGAGAGAGACAGCAAAAGAGAGAGAGAGCGGGAGAGAGAGACAGCGAAAGAGACAGACAGAGAGAGAGAGAGAGAGAGAGAGAGATAGCGAGAGAGAGAGACAGCAAAAGAGAGAGAGAGAGAGAGAGAGAGATGGCGAGAGAGAGAGAGACAGATAGCGAGAGACAGCAAAAGAGAGAGAGCGAGCGGGAGAGAGAGAGAGCGAGAGAGAGAGAGACAGCGAGAAAGAGACAGCAAGAGAGAGAGAGAGAGAGAGAGACAGATAGCGAGAGAGAGACAGCAAAAGAGAGAGAGAGAGCAGGAGAGAGAGACAGCGAAAGAGACAGACAGAGAGAGAGAGAGAGAGAGAAAATCAACCAATCAATCATTGAGACAATCAATAATAAAGCAGTCCTACAGAAGAACATGTAGGAACTCAGCTGGTTATGAGGGGAGCAGAGGGAGGTTCATCCACTGCTTATCTAAAGTGTTTTTTCTTCTCTTTACAGATGGGTATGCAGGTCACATCCTGGGACATCTGTCGGACGTGGTGCCTAGTAACGCTTAAGGTACTGGACTATGGACCAGAAGGTTCAGGAATCAAACACCAGTTCAGCCAAGCCGCCACTGAGCAGAGCCCTTAACTCACAAATCACTCCGAATACGCGAGTCTGCTAAGCAACGTAAAGGTAAAACCTTGTGCTTTTGTTTAACAGGTATAAACGGACATGACTCTTAAAGACTGACAGGTACAGAGGCCACGCCTCCTTTATCCATCCCAGTTTAATATTCCGCTTGTGAAACGTTTCGAGCTGCAGCTTAGACTGAAATTACAGCATTACTTCATCTACTCATGAATAATTACATTAACTTTCATTAACCTTAATGTCTGGGAGAGTTGAGATTTGCTCTTTAATAACATCGTATAAAATCAAATTATATTATTATAATGTGTGTGTGTGTGTGGGATTAAAAAGCCAGGCTGGTTTTCCATTATGCAGATTTCTCTCTCTGATGCCGCTAAGTTTAATTACAGGGGGATGATCTGACTCTCTTAACATTTACTTCAGAGTTTTATAACGAATGCTATAGAACACATTATGATCGGCTTGTCATACTTAAAAACGCAGTCTGCTCTATAACTGGGTTCATACGGGGTTCCGTTTGGAAATCTCTGTTACCCGCACATTAAAGGTCAGGAAAGAGCTCGTCTGTTTTACTGGAACCAGATTTAATTATGGGAAATTGTTGGACTATTCACAGAGAGATTTTGCCGCCGTTATGGAAGCCAGCGCATTATGAACCATTATCGGATCGTATCTTCATCACACCAAGCTGCCGCCATTACGCAAGGCTGAGGAACCATTTTGTGATTTCATAACCCTCTGTACTCTGTACGGGCGGCACGTCGGGCCACTGCTTGGTCCTCACAGCTGCAGAGGCCCTGTATGGAGTTTGCATGTTCTCCTCCGCTTGTTCTCTTGCGCGATTCTTAAAATAAAATGTTGTCGTTCCCATTTAACGCTGATGTTCCGAGCTGATGTGGTGCAAACAGTGAAGGGGACTGACCTCTAGGGAGAACGTTCCACGCGATGGTATCGGTGATGGCCGTGAAGATCCAGTTGAGCTCTCCTAATGGAGTCCTCCTGTCATTTAGCCGCCCGGGGATCCTGAGCAAGCACACACACACACACACACACACACACACATAAATAAATAATAAGATTATATATCCGATTATCCAAGCAAGTAAGGGGTGAGGGGGGCAATCTTTTCGGCTATCTCTGGAACATTGGTGCATCTTAAAAGCTGCCATATTGGATCAAAGTGATTTTCTTTTATCTGAAATCGGTCATGTGACATATCAAAGAAGATCAGAAATGTATCAGAAAACGATTGGTGGAATCAGATTTGTAATATCTGCTGTGGTTCAAAAGATATCGACACAAATGTCAAAACTTTTGTTGTTTGTTACAGGTAACTGAAGATGGAATTGACAATTCTGACGCCGCATTAACCACCGTTTTCCCACAGCACTGTGTCATCCCTCATAACTAAATTCAGAGAAACCGGGACTGTGGACTGAAGGACCACTACTGAACTTCATCTGGAAGCCATATGGATCGTTTTGATCAGGAACAATCTTTTTGGACAGGTATTATGGAGTGACAGTCCAGGTTTTTGGGTCCAACTGGCGATAAATTCTGGGTATTATATTATATTAAACAGACATATCTAATGGTGGCCTAAAATTTTTGTACAGTACTCCATACGCTGCAAAAAATAGCAAGAAAAATTCCACAGTGCTGGCAAAGTTACTCTATTAAAAGTCCCTACTTCAATAATTACTCAAGTAAAAGCTGCACACAAGCTGTTCGTCCAAAAGAACAAGGGTACGAGTGGCAGAACAAAGGTTCCTAAACAGTTCTTCAGTTTGAGGGAGTATGTTTGGGAGAGCTGATGCTCCTTCAGAGGTTCCAGCCGAGGCAGTCTGGGCATTTGGTTAGAAAGGCTTACTTTCACTAAAGCTGTTCCAGACTCGTCTCTTGGGACAGAGAACTCAGGGAAGGGAAAAAATAAAAGTGTCTTGAGATCATTTTTTTGGATTGGGTACGAGCCCCTTTTGCCTCCTCAGGCACAGTCAGACGTGTCTGCATTTGATGTCCGACCTGGTCAGAGAGCACCACTGGGACCCGAAGACCAATTATCTCAAGGTTGTGGCGTCTGAAATCGTCAAATGTTTTTTTTTATGGATTTGAGTGGTTTAGGACACGGCCTGGGACGACTGCACCTTCTTTTACTAAAAAGTCGTAGAAATGAAAAATCCAGCTAAAATCCAGCTGACTCTGCACCGAATAATCAGATAAACGCCGAAATATTAGAGCGCATGCAAATGGGATTTAGGTTTTGCACACTTCGTAGCCCCGCGGCCCAATTCTGTACACCTTTGTGTGAGTGTCATTTATTGTCTTGTGCCCCTGAGGTTTTCAGAAACACCTCTTGCATGCGAAATAACTTCCAAACAGCAGGTTGCTTTGCTGCAGAATCCACTTTAGGAAGCACCCAGCATGACTCAGACTCCAGATCCCACCTGCCTCCACCCGAGTGGGTACCGATGAGCCTCTGGACCAGACTGCGCCGTCACCATACACAACGCTGTGTGTTCTGGGCTGGGGGCCGGTTTGGTTGTGACTCACGCAGATCGGTTTCTCCCCTTTAAGTTGAGTGGCAGGTTGCTTTCCAGGAGCCGAGAGAGGAGAGACGATGCTGTGCAGTGCGGAATTCAGGAATTTGGTTGCTAAGTAACAAGGGGATCCCGGAGATGGAAGATGGATTACAAAGGGCATTTCCCGGCAGAATGGCGTGTACGTGTTATTGCAGCAAGTTGGAGGCGCACGCACGCGCGCGCACACACGCACGCGACAGAGATGTGGCCATGTCACTCTATTACAAAAAGCGTTTCTGAAGCAGCTGATGCTGGACGAGACGATTTCTGGCTCGTTTTCTTCCGGTTTACGTTTCCAGCACAATCCTGGAAGCTACAATTCTGGAGAATGCCATTTTAGAATGAAGAAATCCCTGGAACCGAGGCTCAGACCATCAGCCGAGTTGGCACTACATATTCGAGCAGGTATGCCAGCTCTTTCTCTCGAAATCTGCCAATGCACCGGATTAGAAGCACGGCCCGACGAAGTGATTCATCACACTGAAAGAACGCCGGATACAACAGCTTTACGGGGCGTCAACGTTTCTCATTTAGGAAAATCTGAGAAAACAGGGGTCCCCGAACTGCTGCACATGCAGCGCTACCCCCTCACACAGAGCGACGAAAGCGCAAACAAGTGATTTTTCTCTTCTTCCTCGGTCTCGACGAAAGTCAGAAATGAGATGGAACAAAAACTTCAGCTCCTGGTTTTTAATTCTCACCTCTGTCCAGGTGGAGGGAACGTATCTCCTCCAGAGGGTTCAAGACACAGCATGTTCACACACACAATTACACATCCTCTATATCGGGCACATCCAGCGCCGACTGAGCTTTGACTAGGTGAACGTGCCATCAGATTTTTTTTAGGAATGAATCAATCATGTGATCATGTGACTCAATTACCAGAGGAACAGCATGTAACGGGGCCCACATTAACGAACACTCTAATATTCTCTTTAAACTAATCCAGCTATATTAAAATCCCCTCCATCCTTTACTGGATCCATAGGAACAGGCCCAGCGCCTCGGGCGTGATGTCATTATGGCTCTGACTCACACAAGGCTAATGGTCAAGTAAGAGACAAAATCATAGTTATAATAGGACAGTTATAACAAAAATACTGCCATTAGTCATATGGAACTGGATAATAATGTTCTGTATCATAACAATATCAGCTTTAATAACAGCTATTTTAAAAGTAGCCATGGTGAACAGTTACACAGGTGACGTTTAACCAGTTAGTCATCGAATCACACTCATATCCCACAACGCACACTGTTATTTACCAGGTTCTCAACAAACTGCTCTTATCCTGAATCTCTTCCCTTTCAGTAACATCCTTTTACGTGGTTGCACAACAATCTAAACATAATATAATGCTCCAATACTCACACTTTTACAGGGACATTTTAAAGGGCTCTGGTTAAATAAAAAAACAGTCGCCATCGTATAATATTCACAAGTGCCATTTCACGGCAGGCCACGCCCAGCGCCTGCATGTCGGGCATTACGACGGGACCCCGGGAGTCCAGACTCGACCTTCTCTAGATCGTTAAATGTACGGATTTAGCACTATGCACTGGTTCCAAATGTTCATGGGTGAGTTCCCTGATCAGTCGTGCCCCCACATTAGAAGGAGAAGATACAATTCTGATGTAATGGCAATGTAGTACCAACAGAGTTTAAACAGTTATTACTAAACTATTCTAAGATTACTATTGATATAGATCTCTAATATCAATACTAAAGTAATATTACAAGCCGGCGGTAATGCAGAGCGTAAAATATTCATAATACAGACGGTGCAGAGTAAAACGTTACCCGTGGACACTCGGGATTGAGACTGAAAATGAACATCTATTACAGGAGACACTTTTAAAAACACACACACAGGTAAATGTGTGTTTTGGGGGACTTTTCACAGACATAATAATTAGTTTAGGTAATTAATACTACATATACACAACGAACACTGACCCTGACCTCAACCTCAGTAGCCTAAAGCAAATAATTTTGACTTTTTTTTTTTTTTCTCAGAAGAAATTTATAGTTTATGTTGAAAAAAATGTCCCCCAAAAGACAAATTTCAGATCTTTCTATTCTTGTGGGGTCATTTGGTTCCCCTAAAGGTAATATTAATCTGCAATTGCTGTATTGTGTGTGTGATACGTGCCAAGCTGAGCTCAGTGTGCAGTGTAATGGCTGTGTAAAATTATAATCATCCCAGACTGAAAAGAAAAAGCTCCAAGATTGGAAAGTCCCTCTGAAACAGCATTGAAAGCCACGGGCTAAAAGAAAACTTTGTCGACTGATATCTTTACCTAACTACATCCATTATTAATCTCTCAGAGTTAATGGCAATCGCTCTCGGGAAGAATGTAAGCGCAAGAAATGAGAATAGCAGGATCCGAAGTCGAACAATTACACAAGAAAAATGTGATGTAAAGTTCAACTCTTACATAACACTCGCATAAACAGAGCGGCAGAAGGAAATCTTTCCTCCTTGTACGTGACGGTACAGTGCTGCGATTTATTTAATCACAAAAATAAATAAACAAACATGAAATGTGATCGGCTGAGAATGAACTTTCCGAAGCCTGGCTCTGTACAGCAGAGCATCGTCTAAAGCTGCTTCATAGTGAAGAGCTTCTGCAAGATCATAAAGTGGATATAAAGGAGATCAGCACCATGGACAAGGACACACACACACACACACACACACACACACACACACACACGATTTACAATCTCAAGGACAAAGGAAGGAAAAGTCCTACTTCTCGATCAGATCCAGCGTCACTCCTGGAACCAGCTTGGCACTTTTTTGCATACAAAACCTAGAGAGAGAGAGAGAGAGAGAGAGCGAGAGAGAGAGAGAGAGAGAGAGAGAGAAAGGGAGAGAGACAGAGAGACAGAGAGAAAGAGAGAGAGAGAGAGAGAGAGAGCGAGAGAGAGCGAGAGAGAGCGAGAGAGAGCGAGAGAGAGCGAGAGAGAGCGAGAGAGAGCGAGAGAGAGCGAGAACGAGAGAAAACAAGAACAAGAGAGAACGAGAAAGAGAGAGAGAAAACGGCAACGAGAACGAGAGAGAACGAGAAAGAAAGAGAGAGAGAGAAAACGAGAACGAGAAAGAGAGAGAGGGAGAGAGAAAGAGAGAGAAAAAAAAGAGAGATCCATCTACCTATCTACATATATAGAAACGCCCATATCACCCAATCCACATTAATGAACAAGAATGTGAAAGCTACACTATCTTGTCTGGTCTTTTACTGGTAGAATGGCTCCTGTGACGTAACTCAGAAATATTTAATGCTGGTTGTGGGACAAATGCGTCACAAGCTGTGTATCAAGTCCAGCTGAGCAGTCAATGCGTCATACCAATGCTAACCTCTATTCACCATCAAAAGTGCCTACACTGGTTAACTGGATCTTGTAGTGATGGATGAAGCCACATTTTACTTCACATCACAAGGAGCCTTAAGGCTTTAATGCTCTATTATTTCATCATTTCTTAGTGAGTGAGCCATTTCTGTGTATATAACTAAAAGCTATTATTTTGACATTTCCGCTGTTGTTAAATTTGCTACTAATGATAAAAGGCTTTATGCAGACCAACCTGTCAAATTCACGTCACGTTTCCTTTTCAGTATTTTTTCCCCTTTTCTCCAGTACTGCCTTCTCAAAGATTTTCTCACTACTTCATTAACTATGATCGATGCATATACAGTAATAATATAGACCATATCTTGAAGAGTCACTTTTAGGTTCTCATCTTCTGTACCTCTTTACACCCACAACATTTTCTTGAGAAAAATGTCTTCAAATATTTGAGCATACAGCTCATCAAGCTAGAAACTTATGCATGTAAAACAAAGTGAGTGGTGGATGTGGGAGTAAGCATAATTTCTGATTTGTGAAGTACCATGGCTGTTTGCTACAGGGATAAGCGATAGTTGTTTAAATCAATTCCCTCAAAATGCTCCAAATGTGTCTTTCCACCTCACCAAATGCAGTAAGGTGTTTTTTTTGTTGGTTTTTGGCATTCTTCATTTCTCACAAGCTTTTCTTTGTTTATACTGCTCCACATATGGCTTGCACACAGACAACCTTATTTTAGATTTAGTTATTTTTTCTCTGCACATAATTCACACATAATGGCTAACCAAATGTTCACTTTCTATGTTCTTAATCCTGGACAGGGTTGTGGGTGAGCCAGTAAGGCAAGGGCAAGGCTGGAACAACCCTACACAGGGTGCCA
This sequence comes from Parotocinclus spilosoma, assembly GCA_033117975.1. Classification (NCBI taxonomy): domain Eukaryota; kingdom Metazoa; phylum Chordata; class Actinopteri; order Siluriformes; family Loricariidae; genus Parotocinclus; species Parotocinclus spilosoma. Next base: position 5,521 of record JAVSBV010000584.1, on the reverse strand, counting down.
ATCCATCATAGGGCACAAACCATTGCCACCTTTAGTGTAATCAGTTAACCTAAAGAACGTTTTTGGATCGTGGGAGGAAACCTGAGTACCCAGAGTAAACCCATTCGTAAGATAGGGTGGACATGGAAAGGCAGAAAGGTCCCAGATCTAATCTAAGTGTCCTCTGACTTTGATACAATACTCTATATTAATGTATGTATGCATTTATGTGTCTGAGAACACCCTCTTTTTAATAGTACACGTGGTATGTCTTAATACACTGCTCACAAAAAGTTCAAAATGGATATGAAGCAATTAAAAAGGAAGTAGACCACTCATAACGAGTCCAATGACTACACTCATCAGCTCACCTTCTACAGGTTCTACTGTGCTCAGCAAATAAAATGCATTCCATTGGTTGCTGGGCATGCAGTCCAATTTCATATGGTCTGGGTGCATAACTGTTTTTATTGTGCATTTTCACCATTTAAACAAAAGTTTTTGCATTGTATCTGCATTATAGAAATTATATTCTGATGTTCTTGTTCAAATGTTTATCACTTCAAATCCAGTTTGAATTATTCCATAATTTTGGTAAGCAGTGTATATAAAAATGGGCAGCTTATTGAAAATAGTAAAATTTCTTTTTCTTTCCGCATCCCATATAATTTCGACTAAATGTCAGTAAATGCCATTCTCCCCAAAGGTATGAGCACACCACTTCCTTAGTACACAGCAGAATAAACACATCAAGTTTTAGTCTCACAAATATCTATCTTTATTTAGACAGCTCTGTGCCATTATTTTTACATGCACACCATCCATCCATCCATCCATCTATATGGCTATTGTTTTCTACTATTCATAAAATTCTGCAGTACAAAATTATTTCACTATCATAAACTACAGATAACATCCACACTGTGGCCACATGTTTATCAGAATAGATCTATATATAGCAGATACATAATAGATATATAATAGAAACATTAAAAAAACATAAATCAACATAAGATAAATGGAGTATAATGTGAAGTTGCACACAAATACAAATTCTTGACCAAAACCGCTATTAACATTTTGAACTATTGTGTTTTTTCATGACATTAAAATAATAACATATTATTGATACCTCATATGATCGCTTATCTAACATCTCTGGGGACTGTCAAATGATTCTGAGTGGGCAGCATCTTTACTGCTGATATTCCTTTGCTCAGGAAGAATAGTTACAGGGGAGTTTTAAAACAGATTTCAGAAAAGTAGATTTCAAATTGTATAATTTTGACGCGTAATTTCAGTCTGTTTTCAGTGTTATTAAAACCATCCTAGACGTTCCCATTTGCCAGGCATTGATTCTTCTTACCATCTACCTTAATCTGACATGCATGTATTAAACCTATTTAAACCACTTATCCTCGCATGCTCCTTTGTCCTGTGTCCCAGACACTATTTCCCCTGTTTCTCAGCACTCCCACAGCCCCAGCAAAACCTCCACGGATCTCCACTTCACAGGAATCTTTACTAAAGACAACTTTATATTAAAGTGGTGGCTGGCTGTCAATGACAAGACAAGTAATGGACAAAGAGACAAAATGCCTTCCTGCCTAAAAATGGTTTGGGCAGAGATATACTCATTATCAGTGTTTCAATTTATATTAATTTATTGATTAATTAATTAATTCATCAATTGTTCTAGTGACCTGTCTGGGCTGACCAGAGCCTGTTCTCCATGCCCTTACAGAACCACTGAATTAGCCCACACACCTTTAATCATTTTTCAGCCTGAGACATAAATGCATGCCGAATTTTGCAGCAGTACAACATTTCTTTCTGGGTGCCTTTTTTGGTCAACGAGTGTACTTTTTTTTTTTCTTTTTTTTTTTAAACATAAAAAGATCTACATTCCCAGGTACTAAAAAGCACAAAAGGAGAAAACAGTGCGTCCTGGAGGAGAAAAAAGTGCATCGTAGGAATGAAAGGCATAAGGAAGAAATGAACAATCCCAGAGAAAATCTAACTGCCTTTGTCAGCAGCTCGACTTCATGCCTTTAAGCATAATTAAATATTTGATCATGTCAGCAAGATTTCCCAGCCAGTCTGAAAATCGATCTCCAACTTTCCACATTTAATATGTTCTCATTTCTATTCAAAAGACAGCTACATAAAATACTGAACATGTGGCTTAAATCTTCGAGTACAAGCAGGACTGAAAAAGGAAATAACATCAGGCTGAGATGTATTATTGTAATCATTTTTATGTGTCCTGTCTTTACATGCTCGCACATTATGAATGCAAACCAGTCTAATCAAATGTTATCCTTCACTATGGTCCTACATGTGAACGATCTACATTGTCACTTTTGAATACATTACATGGGGGTTTATTTAAAAACCTGATCGCCAATAGTCACACATTCATCACTGAATAATTTAATAAGCAAGTAGTTGAATAATATCACTGGGCTTGACATTTCTAATCATAGCTATTAGCAAAATGATGTTTGACACTTGTGGAGTAGTGGACAGATACACTTACCTGTCCATATTTAGCAGCCAGATGCAGAGGAGTCCAGTAGCTGCTGTCTGTGGCCTGAACATCTGCTCCACTCTCCAGTAACAGAGACACCACCTCCCTGTACCCATTAGCACACGCTATGTGGAGCTGCATACACAAATACATGTACAAACACTTCTTTACCACAACAGTAAGTCACACTGACATTTTATGGCATCTTACTGATATTATTAGATTTATTTAGGTGAATACACCATGCTAATATTTAACTCTACTTTCATATTTAATACTGATCACAAAAGAGGATCACCATTGGTCAGCAAATGTGTGAGGGAATTATTGAAATCTTGCTCAAAGAAAAAATGGGAGGGATTTACATATTTTAGGCATGTACGTCCCTGCAGAAGATATAATTTTGAAGGGAATTACAGTTGCTTTTTAATTTTAATATACTTTTCTGCATTTTGGACTTGTATCAGATAATGGTCTGAAAGGTCTTTGTTTTTGGTCCGAAGCACATCATCAATTCCCTCCTAAATATCAGGAATATTCATATATATCCAATTGGAGTTTTTTGCTAGGTGGCATTTGTGAATGTAACTCTGTATGGTAGTGCTTGACAACAGTATTATAAAAAAGTTTTGTATAATGTGGTTCAGCTGTATATCCTTATTACTGAGCAAAGCAATGACATTAAGGTGAAATGACTAAGTTAGTTTACCAGTGTGACTCCATCCTCATTTCTTTGATTGACACTGGCTCCACTGCTGACCAGCTGTCTCACGTCTGACAACATGACCGAGGATCTCTGGATCTTCATCTGTTCCATGGACCCTACATCCACTCCTTACAGACACAGACACACGAGATAATCACACAGCTGCCAAGTCTGTTCTTACATCCGCCACTCTTAATATTAAAAAAACAAGACATTTTCCACATACAGTATTTCATACAAAGGATGGCATAGCTGTGACAAACTGAAAAAAGCCCATCATGATACTTCTTTCAACTACAGCTGAGTCAAAAATGTGAGCAATGCAAGTGGTATTTTCCTCTTTTTAGTAACAACGCTCTGAGATGTATCAGAATAAATTGAGCTTATCCATACTTTTTCAAAATTAACTGATTTTACAGTGACATTTTCATTGCCTTGTTAGTATCTACTTAAACACCAGTTTCCTTGTTTATCTAAACCAGAAGAGCTGTGAAACAGAACCATGATATGACCATGATCGTTATAAATAGACTGTAAAATAGTATTTCAAAGTATAATATTGTATTGGAAGTAATTTTAAGTCATTGTAATATAATTGTCTGGCAATAGACAGAATAGTACATGGCCTAAAATATTATTTACTGTTATTGTTTACACAGCAAACATTACCATTTCTTTTCTTTTTTTTGTTGCTGTCATGACAAAAATGGATGAATAGAACGGATCCTACCTAACAAAAACCTTTATTTGCCATTTTGCTTAATTATGTATTTACCAATTTAAATAAGAAGACAACTATGCAAAGCAGATTTGTAAAAAGTGTAGTATTTAATTGGGCAGCCAAAAGTGACAGATGTAAGGACAATCTGCAATGTTTACATGGGTATCAAATACCGTAGTTATGTAGTTGGAGTAACAAAATTAGAAGCCCAAAACTTTAAGTTTGTCTCAAACAACATTCCCAAGTGACAAAGAAACTAGCTTACCGTAAAAACAAACTAATAAAATATCATTTAACAATCAAGCACGCTGACAGCAGCAGGCTTTGACATTCAACTTTATATTTTGTAAAAACTACTAATCAACAATGCAGCTTTGCTATTCGGTACAATTCAGACTATTTCTACTCTCTTTTTCTAGTAGCATATTTGTATAAAAAAAACATTTATAAATATTCTATAAGATTTATCCTAAACTCAATGTATGCTGTGTTACTGGGTAATACCAGTGCATTATTGTTCTACTTCTAACTGTAAACAAATTCTTACCATGAATATTTTTTTAATCTGTTTAATATATTTTGTTTTTGTTTAGTGATAAAGTTATGTACAAATAATGCAAATCAGACAAACAGAATGTGATGGCTTGTAAACTGAAACCAAAAAAGCTGACATGCTGTGCTATCATTGGTAATATAATGGGGCAACGTGGATAGCAATGCAAAGACAACAGTAGAAAGGTTTTCTATGCAGGTGAGAAAAGGTCACGCTTGCAGCTAGATCGGTTAAGGTACTGAACCTGATGATCCATAGTTCAAATCCCACCTCTGCTAACCTGCCAGAGTTGGGTCCTTAAGCAAGGCCTTAAACCCACCACTGCTTGAATTGTAAGACTGAGTTGTAAGTCGCTCTGGATAAGGGCATCTGCTAAATGCTGTAAATCTAAATGATCAATTTTGAATTTTGTGAACACATGGGGGTTCAAACGGACTATGGTATTGATCACTTCCTGTCTGTAGAACAGCTTATGTCTGCTTACTAACTGAGATCTGACTATTATGAACCAGTACGACAAACTGTATGACAAGGAAAATGCTCTGGTCGCTACCCACCAATTTGCCAGTTCATTTGATAAATTAGTCTATAACCCCAAATCAGAAAATGGTGGGATCATAAGAAAAACGCAAAATTAAAAAACACCAATTTACTTTAACTTGTATTTCATTACAGACAGCAGGAACCAGAAATATTTCATGAATTGTGTGTAACCAACTGCATTCCATTTGTTAATAAACATCCATTCCTGCATTTGAGGCCTGCACACATTCCAGAAAAGCTGGAACGGTAAAGCATTTACCATTGTGTAATAAAAACATTTCCTTTCACAACACTCCTAAGTTCTTTGAGAACCAGGATTGCAAGCAATTAAGAGATTCAGATGTTATTTGTGTAATATTTCGTGCAGACAGCTTAAGCTGTGCAACAGTACAAGGTGTTGGTCATATCATTGTATAATCTATTCTGTTTTATAATTTCGTTCATTTTTTAATTTTTCTATTACTAATTTAACTGTTGTTATTAATTTGT
>JAVSBV010000573.1:0-13051 GCA_033117975.1 Parotocinclus spilosoma | reverse complement strand
CACACACACACACACACACACACACACACACACACACACACACACACACACACACACACACACACACACACACGCTTTGTACCTATATATTATATATTTTATTGTATTCTATTAATGTTTCTGTTTTTAATTGTATTGTATTTTATTTTGTAATTATTGTAATTATTTTGTAATTGACATTTGTTATAGTTTTGTACTTTTATTTTTATATAGTTTTTGTTTTGTACCCAAGCTTTGGACAATATGGATGTAAGATTTGCCATGCCAATAAAGCTTTTAAAATTGAAATTGAAAATGAAATTGAGAGAGAGATAGAGAGACATATTTACAGCTCTGTGTATGCGTGTTTGCGTGTTTGTTTGCGTGGGTGCGACTGTGCGACTGTGTGTGTGTGTGAGTGTGTGTGATGGTGATGATGGTAGGGGGAAGGGTGCTAAAGCTGCCAGACTTCTTGGCTCTGCTTGTGATGGCTCTTGGTGGTGTATGAGCTGCTTTATCCCATCCTACTCTGTGCTGGAGAACCTTGAGGTATAAATGACCTTCTGGTAGTTGACCTAAGAGGCTGCACTCAGGAGCCATGTATGAGGTGAAGGCCTATCCATTAAACGTAATAAGAATGCTTCCAGTCTCTATGCTATCACGTAGTAATATCACTGACTTACGTGCCTCATAAATAGATTTTGACCTGCATGTAAAGTACCTTTTCATTTTCTTACCTTTTTCACTTTTTTAAGCAATTCTTCTTGTTTTGCAGCATTTACATACTGCATAAATGGTTGTTGTTTTTTTCCACTTCTGTACACTTGCGATGTGATTTGTATACTATGTATACTATTATGTACTAGTTGAATGTATACATGGCGTAGTATTTGTTTTAAATGTTTTATTTGCCACTAGATAAGTAAGGGATGGCATATTGTGCACAATAAATCTATTCTATTAGTCATACTTTTCAAATGTATTCTGCTAACTGGTGCTGACAAAAAACGTAAATAAACTTAATGCCTTAATGCCTTAATTCTATAGTTCACAGAAGACAGTTTGTTTTTTCTTCTGTATATTTTTCTTTAGTTGATTGTTTGCAAAACATACTTGAGCAATTTTGAAACATGACTACATCTAATTTGACCAATGAACTTGAAGTGACAAGTACTGAAATGTGACAGATAAAGCAATGACATACAACAGGGCAAAAGTTAAAAGAAGGTAGTGTTTTTCCAAAAGGCAGTCCTTACCAACAGTGCATATCACAACAGTCATTGTGGAGCCGTAACGTATATACAGCAATTCTTTACTAAAATCCAAACTGAAAATAAAGAATGAAGAAAAAAAGAATAAAACGCTGGATCATATTGCATATTGCAATCCAAACTTTGGACGCTTGAATCTTGGCATCAGAGTTTGTTGCAAATGCGTTCAATTGAATAAACTGCTAAACTGAGCTATGACTTCCATGTGCCTGCAGCTGGAAAAAATGAAAACCCATGCGTACTATTTTAAGTTTAGATTTAAACCATTTGATTACAGTAGTGCTGAATCTGTGGCTTTGGGGGGAAAGCGAAAGGAAATTGCTGGAGGACATCCAGAATATAATTTTAGCTCAGCATTAAATTGTAACTTTGAAAATTTGAGTATGTCCATACAATTTCCTTAATGGATAGGCACCTAAATATACAAATGTACTTATTTCTATAGTTTCGTTATTCCTGGAGGTTTCCATCGTGCCAAATATATTGTTTCAAAAATATTGTCGGGCTTTCTCATGCATTGGTGTCGAGAGTATACAGAGAATGGTGATATTGAGGAAAGAATTGATTGCGGAAATATATTGGTATTTAAACAAAAAGAATCTGAAGAGGACACCAAGATGTACATAGACTATATCATCTAAGCTGTCCAAGGGGAATGGGTCCCTTTTTGAGTTTTACTTTCCACTGTTGCCATAGGCTTGCTCAGTTTGGGCTTGGCTATAGATAGTAGATGATAATACAATTCAATTGTAAATCTGCTTTTTAAAAAGTGTTGTAAAAATAAGTCTGTTTTGACTTGATTTGACTGTCCCAAAATTGTAATCCTATAGAGTATCTCTTGAGATGGGATAGAATTGGATGCTCACAGCATGCCATTTTATCATTATTACTTAAAATGGAAGCTTTTTTTAACTGCTAAATGTTACACATGCTTACAGCTCATGCTGTCCCTTTAACTACGTAGGTTTACTCCGGGTGCCCCCGTTCCTTCCAACCATTCCAAAAACATTCATTACCTTAACTGATTACGATAAGCTGGCATGATCTGAGTATGTATGTCTATTTTCAATGTAACCTTTTGTCTGTGGTCAAATAGCTGTTGATGCTGAAAGCGGCGTTAAATAATCCAGCCAACCAAACAAACAAAAGATTTAACAAACAGACATAAGTACTGATAGTTCTACAATTACAGACTGTAGTCCATCTGTTGCTCTGCGTACTTTATCTCACTTTCTCCCTGTTCTTTAATGGTCAAACCCCTTAAATGATCATCACAGATCAGGTCCTATAGGTGGTGGACCATTCTCAGCAGTGGCTGCAGCTGGTCCTTTAAAGATGGGAAAATTTTTGGTAGCTTACATTATAAAACTGGTCATTTTTAAATTATAAATTCTGCATAAATTCTTCACTCTTTTCCTTTTCAAGAAAATGGTTTTGACCCTATCGTACCAAGTAGGCGTCTTTTCCACAGACTTGACCAGTGTCTTCTTAATTTTCAGCAGAGCTAAGCTGCTTAGATGGTCTTGTCCCATTGTGTTGCGGGTGTAAGACTCAAGCTTTTTTAAACAGGAGAAGATCCTTTCTACACCTGCAGATGTAGCTCCAGTTGCTGCCACTAAGGATAACAGTTTGTACAGCTGAGGCATTTCACTGTCCAACAATGAACTAACAAAATAATATTAAACTCAATATGTTAAATTTTGCTTATCTGAAATGAGGAAATACTATGAGTAAAATACACAATGGGATTCTCCCAATGAATAATAGACGGTGTAAATCTCAAAATAGAAGGCTACGGGTTAATACATGGACCATAGACTGTGTAAGAAAACAATTTCTTGGAATCTGTTGCATTGATGGTACTGGAACGTATGAGAAATTATTAAAATTGAGTCAGTCAGTTTGTGATAGGTAGCTGATTGTGAACTGATGCATTTGTAGTCAATTAAATTTTATCACAACTGTACATATTTGATCATATCATTGTTGAAATTTTAGGGGAAGCTGAGCTTTCCTTGCAGTCATATAGAAATTGCAGATCATTATCAGCACTGTAGTGACACTGATGTGGCAGTGTTGTTTGTGTGTTGCGCTGGAACAAATGGATCGGACACATTCAGTGCCGCTTACTGTCCACTCGTTTAGACACACCTATGTTGTTGGTGCATCCTATAAATGTAAAATCAGAGACAACTGTTGGTGCACCATTTGTGTTAGTGATCCTCTAATCCTATGTCAGTGCAGCAAGATGTTGTTGGCTCATACCAGCAGTGGAGATCCTGATCATTGAGGAACAGAAAGAATCAGACTTTTCAAAGTATGCATAGTAACAGATGGCCAGGAGGATGCCATTACAACTAGAAATGTCAAGGTCTGGGATAGATTCAATTTTAAGCAACAAAATGGTCCATGTAGTTCATCTGTTAAATGTGTGAAAACTGGGCAGGGCATAAATATGAACTTTGACAAGGAATAAATTGTTACGGCCACTGGGTCAGATCTCTAAAATGGCAAGGCTTGTGGGTACTTCTGGTAAGCAGTGGCCACAGAGGTTCTGTTGGTCTGAACCAACAGAACGACTACTGCACACTATTTCAAAAAGTTTTTTAAATCATAGTTATGGGAAGAATGTGTCACAGCACAGTACTTAGCACCCTGTTGAGTATGACGCTGCATGGTTAAAGTGCTAACCATGATATCCCCTGCCCACCAGCATGATGTGCATCATGTGAATGGCTGGGTTTGTGTGTGCTGTATAGCTGGAGAAGTGATGTCACCATGTAGGTTTTTGGATTTTTGAACATTGAAGAAAAAAAATGTATTGAAACACTTTGATAAAATACCTATGTACAACATAACAGCCTATTATTTGATGTCTGAAACTAAAGAAGCACTGTGGTAAACCTAACCCTCCCATAAGACTTTCAAATGGTTATTGATTTAGGACAAACTGGGGTCTTGCATGACGCAATGCTTAAAACTCAAGCACCTCGGCAGATATGTAAAATATAGAACCACATGTAAGTTAACCACGTCTTAAATATTTCTTTTAAAATTATTCTTAAATATATTATTTTATTCTGAATAACTGGAGAAGTGTAGTTTTATATAACATCCTCATTATTGTTATTATTAAATAATACTGTATCATCAATGATTTACATGTAAAAGAGAGTTCTCATTGAAATTTAGTGTCGAGATGTTACATTTAATTTTGAATTACACTGCCTGGCAAAAATAGTGCAACATTGGGCTGGACTGCCTTTAGTTTTGATTATAGCAATTGTTTCCACAAAATTGCAGTGTCACAACATGTATTTCCGTCCAAAGTTTTGTTTATTTATTTTTGGCTGAGATCAAGCCATTCCATAAAATCTTCCCAATCACAAAGACTTGCAATGGGATTTAGGACTCAGGATGTGTGAAAATGATTCCCCCTCATACTGCCAGAACCACTTTTTCACTTTGAGCTGAATTAATCTTGACATTGTCATCCTGGAAAATGTCTGTGTCATCAGCGAAGAAAAAAAATGAATCGAAGGGATAACCCGACCATTCAGTAGCCAGTATTCTTTCTCTGATGAGCCCACCAGCTCTGGCATACAGTAAATCTGGACTCATCAGATGATATGACCTTTTTCCACTGCTCCAGAGTCCAATCGTTATGAAGAAGGCTTATTGCCAATTAACCTCACATGTGATTTTGTTATGGCCACATAGCTGTTTAGTCATCTTCTCCAATCTTGTGAATTCCTTTTGCACTGTGGTCATGGAAATGATCTTGCTTTCACTTTTAAAGATTCTATTGATTTTTTTAAAGATTCAAATTCACCTCATGAATAATCAGGCACTGTCATTCAGTAATTCTTTATGAGCACTACACCATCATACTTTGAGGTTTTAATAATGCGTTGTCCAGTTCCCAAACTAATTTCAGAATCTAAGTTCAACAAAAATCTTTTATTTGATTGGTGCAGACCAATAGTTTGTCCCTTCTGAAGCACAGTAACATTTTTTACACAAACACAGCATACATCTTCTGGCATTTAACATAAGAAATGAGAAGTGACTCACTTCATCAGCTAGAGATAAAACTATTTTTGCTTGATGGTTTACTTGATGCCAATCTGTGATTTCTTTTGGGAGTTCATTTCACTGCTTATTTTCTATAATTTAATGAATGAATAAATAATGTCACATTAGAGAGGAACATCTGTAAATAAAAGTAGTGAAGTTACTGATTATGCATTAAAGGGTTTTGAAACTTTAAAACAGATTTTTCTGTTGTGTCACTCAGCATATGTCTGTGTCTTACTAGAGATAAATAAAACTAACGTGTAACCTGTGTGTGTAACCTAGTCTGTGACCTGTTGCTTTAAGGATTACATATGGCTGATGAAATTTGGATAGTTAAAATGAAAAGCAATGACCTTATGTCTCCCCAGAGCAGCCTGCTATGTAGACCTTTATATTCACAAGCTTTCTGACCCATCTGTCCTCAATGCTGACATGATGCTTGTACCACTTATGGGGCAGAGGGTCAGACTGACATTTGACAGATTACAACTCCCAGTGCACCCGTGACAGCAATATGCCCAGTGCATCAAAGATTTGGTGTTTTCAGACCAATGTACATGGCCTGGCAAAATCAATAATAAGTCTTAGTGAAAACTGATAGTAGACTAATGGATGTGGCTCAGCCACGACAAGGATAATGGGTTAAATTCTTGTTTGTGTGGCTGGCTATGACCAGGGGTCAGAGTGTGACAGTCAATCTGTCCTTAATGAATGATTATTGACTGGATTTGATCAGAACATTTAGGGCTATTACATGTCAGCCTAAAGCCCAATAGACCTGAGTTCAATGGTGAGCCTGGTTGCCATATGTATGTATTTTCATATTTTCAGGTACTCTAGTTTCCTCCCATATACCAAAGACATGCATTAAGATTGGTCTCTTACATCAGCACTTTGTGCAAAATATATGCCAAAGGAATATAGAAGCCCTGATGTGCATAACAAGCTACCAAAGAACCCAAAACATATGCAACATAAAAATCCGAATGAGGCTTGACATAAGACCAGAAGAGGGTTTCAACTGAAATTACATTTTTGTGCACTTTAATGAAACACATTACATTTAAAAACTAATCAGTCTGTAGTATGATTTCTGCTACTGGTGTATTTGCTCTAAATTAAGGATTACTCATTATTTGTGATAAGAACAAATAACTGTGTTCCAGGTTTCAGTTTTACTGTGTAAACAACTGTGAAAAACAGTTCTAAAAATATGAATGATATGAACGTAATCAGTAATCCAGCAGATGTATGTCATTAAGTGCCTACTTTATGTTTTCTAACTCACTGATGTGTTTTTGAATTTTCTTATGTGTTTCTGAATTTTGCTGTTCTGTTGTTGGATTTATTATTGTGTTTTGGATATGCTGTTGTGTGGGAATCTGGGACCACAGGGTGCAAGGTAGGAATCAATTATTGACGGTGTCAATCCATTGCAGGGAATAAACTCTCACACAGGGACACTTTGGGAACATCAGTTGACCTAATTCACATTTTTGGAATGTGGGAGGAGCCCAGAGTATCCTGACTATCCATGCAGACACAAGGAGCACTTCGCACAGGCGTAGTACAGCCATGAATTAAACCAGGGATCTCTGAAACTGCGAGATGACAGTGCTAACCACTATGTCACCATGCCACCCTCAGTGATTAACAGATTTTTATAATTATGCGAGTATGCTGTACATATGGGAGCAATATAAATACTCTGGAATTTATAGTAAATAGCCTACTTTTCCTATGGGCAAACTCAATGCTAAAAATTAGAATTGACTTATTTACAGGTAATACTAGTATATTTCACTACATTTTACAAATTAGAGTTAACCAAGATGACAGAGGCCTGGGGTTTAAATGAGCATCTCCTGCTAGCTGCAACATTCAGCCTGCAGACCAAAATCTGCAGTAATATGATCTGTCATGGGCAATTCATGCCACTATTAACCTGACTACTAACATCAGCTTCAGAAAGGAAGAGTGATCTTTGTAAAGGTCAGAATTCCCATAGGTTGATCCATTCAAACAGTAACGGAGTGAAGGCAAACAGAGTGAAGAGAAAAGGCATCAGCAAACATAAACCAAGCACTAAATAATAAACCAAGCACTAAATGTAATCTAAAGTAATCTAGATTCAAAATTAATTCAATAAAAATGAACATTTTTTCTCTCTTTCTCTCCCTCACTGACTCCCTTCTGCATACCTCAATTCAATTCAATTCAAGTTTATTTATATAGCGCTTTTTACAATGGAGCATTGTCTCAAAGCTTGTCTAAAGTCTTAAAAGGCCAATCCCAAGCCTAGGGCGACAGTGGCAAGGAAAAACACCCTAAAATGGTAGGAAGAAACCTTGGAAGGACCAAGACTCAACAGGGGACCCATCCTCCATGGGTGGCCTAGATGCTAACTAAATAAACACCAAAAGTATATTAAATTACAGCAAAACCAGGTCAATAAATAAATAACAAATTAATAATAAAAGTTAAATTAGTAATACATCACTTGTAATTTGAGTTACTGTTGGCTTTTTATCAGCTTGAACCAGTATGGCCATCATCTGACTTTTGGAACCAACAAGACGCTTTTGCCCAGAGAACTGCCTAGAGAATTGGGTATTTTAGGACCATCCCAGTAGGTGAGCAGTTTCTGAAATACCCAGTAGACCAGTCTGTGTAGCACCAACAGCCATGCCACATTCAATGTCACAAAGCTCACCTTCTTCTCCATTCTGATGCTTAGTTTGAACTTCAGCAGGTCATCTTGACCATGCATATATGCCTAAGCGCATTGGGTTGCTGCCATGTGATTGAATGACTAGATATTTGTATGACAGAGCAGGTGACTCAAAAAGTGGCCATTCAGTGTATGTATGTCAAACTTATAAATAAGCACAATTAAGCAAACGCTCACTCAAGTGCTTTCCATAACCACTTAATCAAATTCATGATTGCGGGTGGTGCTAAGGCCTGACCAGCAGCACAGACAAGAACTAACTCTCGACAGGTCACCAGTCCAACACATGGCACGTACACACTCACACAGACACTTACCCACACTGGATATCAACTGGCCTGCCTCAAATGTCAACTGTGATGAAGACCTGGAGTATCCAGAGGAAGTCCATGCAGACATGGGGAAACATGCAAACTCAATACAGACAGCAGACATCCAGGGATTTAAACCCAGGTTTCTGGAGCTGTGAAGTGACACCACTGCACCAACAATGCTACCTCGAGAAGCTCAATGATTATCAGATTCTACAGTATATAGTAAAATAGTGTGAGCTAAGCCTATGTGTGCTATTTAGTCCTAGATAATGAATCACAGACTTACATAGCAAAGTTTCAATCTAATATAAAATGTCAGATTAAGTTAGAAAAAACACCATTACAACAGATTTTCCACCATATGCACACTGCTTACAAACATTAGGGGATATTTCATTATGGAATATTTCATTTTGAAGTATCCATAAGCTACCCCCAAGTATAATATGGGGTGAGTAAAAAAGGTTTGAATGTATCCATGTACAAGTGCATCCATATTGCTCTCTGTTTGGTCTGCTTTCTCATAATCAAACTCAATGTCATGTGTTATGTGTTTTGGGGGCTCTGACACAGGGTAAGTCCTAACTGTAAGGTACTGGCTTTGGAGCAGATAGCAATTGGGATTTTTTTTAAGGTCAATTAAGAATGAGAAGAATCAAAAGTGAATGTGAGGTTATAGGCATGTGTCTGTTATGCAAGAATAACACACCTTAAATAGTTTGAACAGTTTATCAGACTACACAATAAAAGGATTAGATAATATTAAATACTACTATTTAATATTAAGTGGAGTGGTATAATATTTAAAACTGTTTCAGAATTATAAAGCATTCAGGTTAGGTTAAAAAATACTATAAGACATGTTTCTTGAGTTGTGGCATGAGACTGAGGCATTCTCCAAATGGAGTTTATAGCATATCATTAATTTAGTTTGATATTATTAAGCATATGTTGCAAAAGCTTTTTTGAACTTTACAACCATTAAACATCTTTACACGTAAACACAGTGAAAATAGATAGTGTTTTACCCTCTGCATTTAAGATGTGGTAAGATCTGGAGAAGTGCTCTAGTAGACTGTTATGTCACCATTAGTATGGGCAGTAATAAAGCACTCCTCTTGCATTTTGCATGGCTAGAAGGCCCTCTCCTCTGCCTGTCTGCTCAACTCACATCACCCTGATAACTGGAGCGGCTGAGGACTGTAGATTTCCACTCTCTTTTAACCCTGAGTGCCTGTAATACACAACACACTATAACCATGCTTCCCATATTTTGAATATATTTATATGAACCACTCTGATTTATACATAAAAACTAAAGACACACAAACATTCACAATTATGCAAGATTACATTTTCTGACTGTATGTTACAATAAATTATATAAACTCTGTTTAGCAAGTCCATAGACCTTACCAAATTGTACTGTGTAAGGAGGCTTTTTGGATAATTAGGACTGTTTGCTTTTTGGATTTCAAAAAGAATAAACAGAGCATGGAAACTCCATCCTTGAATATTATAGTCATTTTATTCTTACTGAAACCAAACAAAATCTGGGGAGGGGAATTAAATACTTAAAGAGCTCTATATTATATTGAGCTGAAGCCATGTTGTGCTTAATGCACATTTAAACAGTCTGTGTACAATGCCTGGAGCAATATGACATGAGGAATCAAATCATTCGGGTGATATGCCACAACAGCCAACTATAAATTATTGCTTAAAGAAAAAAAATAATTAAGCCTGTCACTGCTGCTCAGGCTTCATTCACAGAAGGTGCCATTTAGGGCATATAGCACAAATGCTTTAGTGAGAGGCCACATGTGTGTGACAGCTCCACAGCCTCTGATGAGACATCAGAGTCTAGGCTGACATAACAGATGGAGCCTCAAAATGAGGGCTCTGCCCTTACTTACATTTCACTCCAATATTCTGTGGCCTTCAAATCCTTGCATATTGTATGTAGAGTGTGGCAGATGAACACTACTGTCTTTGATATTGTCCACGAAAGGTGTGTACTTTCTCAATAAATACTGAAAAATATACAGCATTTATAAAATCCAAGACAAACACAGTGGTGCATAACTTGAATCATATAATACATAGGTAGCAATGCAATATGTAACAACACAGAGACTAAAAATGATCAAAGTATGATGTAGGATCTCACATGGTTTCTGTTAGGATGCATAAGCCTCTCTTTTGTATTCCCATTCTCATGTCAGGCAGTCTTTGATTATAGCCATGATGCCCAAGGGTTTGTAGAAAGAGATCCCTAACACATTAGCACTCCTGAAAAGGACATGAAACATATTTCAAATCACATTTATTTAATGTGATGTCCCTGTTAGAAAACAGGAGGTCAGCACCTCTGACTAAACACCAGCATATTTAGCTCAGCTTGGCAAATTGGCCATAAAATACCTTTAATAATCTGTGTACCTCTAATAACCTGAAGAATCACAAATCCAAATTATTTTAAATTTATACTTTATGTAGTATATAAACATCATTCTTTGAAAAGTGCAAGAAGCCACAATAAAACACTTTTACTGCATACAAAGTAATAATAACACTGTTACTATGAACACAATTAGATACAATAAATGTAAATACCACTTACTAACATATTATTACTAATAATGTGGTCAAATGTATTATTACAATGGAAAAAAAACTACAAGTGAAGTCTGTATTTTTATTACACATAACATTCAGTTTAGACATCAGTTTAGTAAAATCTTAACTTCAGATGAACATAACCAACAACGTAAATCTTAATTAAGGTTAAGAAGGATAAACAGTGCACTAATTAAGATGTATCATTCATGTTGTATCTTACGTCAAGTCAAAATTTTAATCAGATTTATGTATATAGCGCTTTTCCTCAAAGCAGTTTCACAACATTATATTATCTTATAAGGACGATACCAAACTGAGCAAGTCTAGGGTGACAGTGAAAAGGAAAAACTCCCTGAATGTTGTAAAGGAGAAATCTGGGGAGGACCAAGACTCGAAAAGGGACCCATCCTCCATGGGTGGCTTATGTAATGCATTAATAAAAATCATTATTTGGTAGCTTTAGGTTTATCTGTGTTATTTGAGCCAAATGAAGAGCAATTAAAACACAAATAAAAGCACAAATAAAACAACAGTCTGACATTCTGGAGGAAGCACAGAGAACTAGGGTATAGGTATTTTCTCGGATGATGCCGCCCCAAACTGTTTGGGAAAATTGGAAAAAATTGTCCATGGCCAGGAAATTCTCCAGATCTCAATCCCATTGATAACTTGTGGGCAATCCTCAAAAAGAGGATGGACACACAGAAACCCAGAACCTGTGATCAAGCACTGAAATGGGCAAGAATAGGCTACCATCATTCGATTTTTTGCCAGAAGCTGATATCCAGCATGTCCAGGCAAATTGCAATAATCTTGAAGATAAATGGTCAACACGGTCATAGATGTAATTGTTAATTAAAAGATAAAACGCATCGAATGCTTACAATAGTACTTTATTATACAATATAAATATGTGACAAAAGGTTGTTAAAAAAACATTGTGAAAACCAACATTAGTGGCATTCTCAAAACTTGACTGCACTGCAGATGTTATAATTTCAGAAGAAGAAAAATTATCTCAACAACCCTGTCTCCTCATATAGATAAGATTTCCAAATATAGGAAACATGAATGTACCATGCAAATTGCTTAGCTCTTAAACTCATTAAATAATCATGGCTACATGCTTCAAATTATGATTTAAGTCATGGCCATGTCCTAATACTAGACATTTTGGGGAACTTCTTTTTGCTAATTTTAAAGAGTAACCAAAGATTATTAAATCACCATCTAACTGCTGATAATGTACATATAAATGGAATGAATTTGCTTTCACATAACTTATCCATACCAGAATGCTACTCTGTTTGACCACACGTGGTAATGCTAGGCCCAAGACTTCCTGCAGTGACTGTTAGCGCTAATTACTAATAGGGTGAATGCTTTGAAAATAAAGAGCTAATTTGAAGACTCTGGGTGATGGTTACAAGGACTCCTTTCATGTCATTCACAATGCAGCGTGAATCAATGTTTTAAAACAGATCTCCACATCAAGAGCGAAGATTAAAGGCACGAAAAGGGAAAAACACTGCTCATTTACTGGTAATAGTGTGTTTCTCATTAGAATTCTTCTTATGACAGTTATTAGCTAATATGTTAGAATCCAACTTTGCTCACATCACATCAAACAAATGAAACAATAGAAAACTTAGATGTGTGTTGGCTCTATAAACCCTATATATAGATTATGGGATATTATGGGATACAACCTTTTAATAGAATACATTATTCAAATGACAATTCAATACATTACTTAAAGCTTATTATTCAAACTACTTCCAATAATTCTTACCTTTTGTTTTTAACTTCAGCTTAATGCATCAATGCATTCATTTAATGGAACCCACACAGGAAACTTAAATTAATTACCAAATGACTACCTGATCTTTATGTATTTAATGGGGCTGCTTGGGCAGAACGGTGGCTCGGTGGGTAGCACCGCTTGCCTCACAACAAGAAGGTCCCGGTTTCAAAGACATTTGTGTTAGGTTAATTGGTTACTCAAAAATTGGCATTGACTTGTGTATATATGTGTGACTGAATTGAGATGAACTTGT
>JAVSBV010000562.1:0-13052 GCA_033117975.1 Parotocinclus spilosoma | reverse complement strand
GAAAGGACCCAAGCCACTCCACCCTGGGATTGAACCCGGGACCTTCTTGTTGTGAGGCAAGCGGTGCTACCCACCGAACCACCGTGCTGCCCATTTAAGGAATACTTGGTACCAAATCTCTTCCTACATGCATGCTTCATAATTAAAATTCTATTTAATTTTGTTTGTACATGTGTACATATGGATACTATTTACACTATAGAATCTGCCAAGCTTTGGAAACGGAACAGTTAGCTGAGTATGGTTACATCGGTGCTGTGAACCCAGTGATAAGCTATTATTTTGTGATTTATTGCTTAAGGCTCTGGACTGCTAATCTGATGGTTGTATGTTCAAATCCCAGCTCTGTAAAACAGCCCCACTGGACATCCGAACACAAAACTGCTCAGTTCAGTTATAAATCACTATGTGTAAGAGAAAATGATCTCTGTGCACACCGAATTCATTTAGCATTCAGATATTAGAACTGTGCAACTCAAAAGGCGTGAAAGCTTTTTCATGACCAGCTACTCATTTGTCCAGCGGCCTTCTACGTCAGCATTTCAGCTGTCCTTCCTATGTATGCATTAAAGCACTAAATGTAAAAAACCTTATTAGATCCAAAGTGCTCACATGTATTTCAGTTCCAGTATGGTTTTGTACCATAAGTATTATTGTTTTCTGAGATATGCGTTGCAGGTCCCAGGCCATCTGCCTTCTTATTCACAGTTTGCTCAAGGGCTTGGAACCAGAGCATGCATTTTGTGTCAAGGACACTTATATGTTTTGAAGCTCATAATGAGATCTGGTGCTGAAGGGACACGTTTAAAGTTTTGGCAGCATTCAATACATTGTCATGTCAAAGCTTGTTGGATCTCCTGTCAGACGAAACTGTGCCACTCATTGGTCACATATACACTCACTGAGCACTTTAATAATACTAATACTGGGTAGATCCTCCATGTTATAGCCCTGAGGTTTGATGTGTTGTTAAGTCAATTTAAATGTTTACAGTGGAACATTGTATCATACCAGCTTTACAACTGTCCAGACCCAAAGCCTTTACTGATTAAGCCTGGGGAAGCAGTTAGGAAGAAAAAACTCCCTAAATATATATATATATATATATATATATATATATATATAGGGACACTCCCTACATTAAGATGCCAACCTCAATTGGCTGATAAAATAATTTCGTAAGTTGGCAAACAGATGTTCCTAACAGGGCCAGTGACCAATATTAGATTCTAACCAGGAAAAAACATTGTTTGGTATTTAGAGACTATTGTAAACCCATCTCAGTGTGGTTATCCCAAAGAAGTATTACTGGACCTTTGACCTTTTAATGCTTGACTGAGATTGGTCCAGTACCCGAATAAAAACCGTTCAGATGTGGTCCTGTGGTGCTCTCTCTGCTGATTCACAAATATGCAGAGAAACAGCTGGTCTGCCACATCCACATATGTGTATAAACATAGCATTCTGGCAACTGATAGCATGCATCCGGTGTGTTTGAGATGGCCTTGGACAAATACTACGGTTTGCCGAGAGAGAGAGTGCCACTGCACCAAACTGAAAACCCTGAGGCAGACGTTTGTGCAGAGCCTCAAGTCGCTGGGATTTTATACCCACAAGGCATCTGCCTTACACTGTTCAGTTACATGGCTTGGAATATTTCTGCCATGCCAGTGGCTCTCTGTGTTGTGGGATGTATTTTCTCAGGTTCAACTAGTCATAGAATGTTATTTTTGTAAAACTTTATAACGAACATCAATTTGAAACTCCCAAAGCAGACTTATGTGGTAACAAGTCTGTTCCCTAAATGAGAATAAAGATTGATTCTTCATTTTAATTAGCTAAGTAGATAATATTACCAAAATACAGAGCCATCAGATGGAAGGCACCTGTTTTTTTTCTTTTTTATTATATTCCAATTTGTGCACGTGCCATATTTCTCCAGGCAAGCAAGAGTTTATTTTGCAAATTGCATGAGAGTTTTGGGGAGGGTAGTGTGGGTAGGGGGGGGGGAGGGTTGTGGATGGTTAGACTGCCATCTTGTTATGCAGAGATAGTTGTGGAATGATGCACTGATGAAGAGATCAGCACAGACCCCAGCAGTCAGGCATAAGACCCTGAGGGAATATGGCTCATCCATAATCTGATATTCAGACACAATTCCAGACAGCTGGCATGTGTCAGGCTGCTAATTAAGACAATGTCCTTGTCCCCTGACATGCACTGACCCACTGAACCCATACACCAGAAAGCCAAGCTCATGCTGGCCTCAGACATGCCAATGCTTTAATTTTGGATGCTTCTTGAATTTAATACAATATTTTTCATCACAATGCATATAATCATCATAACAATTTGAGTAAAACGTTGAAGATTTATGTGGTGTTATTGAATGCTCAGATTTCTCTCTCTTCAAGTGTCCCCATAAATGCTCAATGACAGTCTTGGACAGGAAAGTCCATGACAGTCAGCACTCATTAATCTGCAACAGTATGGATCCTTGACACAAAGATCCAAATATTTTCATTAGTGCTCTCAGACTTTTCTGGTTCGTGCCTGAGTTGAGTTTTTGTTTTTATTGCTTTTACTGGTCGTTATTTACCTTTCATTTCAGCTTTGGGGTAGCAGCCCAAGGGGAACAGGAAGTGAAGGCTAAAATATGTTCCCAAAGATTGGAATGAAGATCAGTGTAAAAGAGGATTATGAAGTGAGGAATCCATGTCAATATGCTGTACCAATATATGATCATTAAACCAATGGGACAGTGGTTTCTTGGCTCTTACCCTTCTAGTATTCTCTAAATCTAATTGTTTGTGATTTGGGAGGGGCACCCAGCATAAACTTGGGCGTGAAGAAGCAACTTTGCCTTCCTTCCGCTCCACATGTTCAAATCCAGGATTTAAAAACAATAGTAATAATGATTAAATGAAACAACTAAAAGAAACAATTATTCATTTATTCATTATCATCTGCTTAATCCACACGGGGTCGCGGGCCAGCTGGCAACTCTGGGTGCAAGGGCAGGAACAACCCTAGACAGGGTGCAAATCCATTGCAGGGCGCGCACACACACACACACACACACACACACACACACACACAGGGCCACTTTTAGAGACACCAATCAATCTAACACACATGTCTGGGAGGACAAGACACTCAGAAAGCACCCAGGCTGCTCCACCCTGGGATTGAACCCGGGACCTTCTTGCTGTGAGGCAGCGGTGCTACCCACCGAGCCACCAAGCTGCCTTAAGAGAAACATTACATTGTTAAAAAAACTAAATCAACAGGCTGCTGTGAGCCGGAATTATTGGAATTATTATGGACAACACTTTACCACTCAACAACAAACTCTCCCATGGTTTTCTTTGTTTAATCTAATGTTCTTTTACTTTTCCAAAATATGTGAGTTCTAATTCTGAGTATGGGGACGTAATGCTAATTTTGCCCCTTGTTTTAACCCTGTCCAAAGATTGTTTCCCTGTCTCATGTTGTCATTTGAAGATCATTAAATTCAAGGAAGGACTAGGAAACAAATGACATTTCTTTCACTAATTACACACCTGTATGAATCTGGTTGGTTGATTTGGAAATCATGTTTACACAGTGTCTGTGTTTGGGAGTATTATTATTATTTTTGTCCAAACAATATAATTTAGGTTGAACTGATCAGGAAACAGCAGAAAAAGTTCTTTTGTACAGAATAGATACTTGTGGCACAAGTATCTATTCTGGGCGATGGCCACCCTATGGCGTTCCACCTTGTTGTTTTTCTTGTCTGCTGTTGCTTTTTTACCGTAAGGTTCAGTAGCTGCTTATGCAGCGTGACACGTCAGAGCAGGATGACAGAGGGAAGTGAATTCCCCCATCCAATTTACAAGCCTGAACCTTATACCCGCTCTGACGGGATTGAATCCACCACCGGGGCAAAACTTGATTTTCTCTTTTGCCTTTGCTGTCTATTTTGCTTCTTTCCCTCTCCTCCCCTCCCCTCCCCTCCCCTCCCTACCTGCTCTTCCTATTACAACATCATTCTGACATGATATTTTTATTCTCTTGCTCTGCGCTTGTGCTCTGAGAACTCCCGATGCTCGGTCTAACAAAATGTCAACTAAATCCCCCCGCCCAGTCTCTTTGTCCATTTTAGGCTGTTAAAGTATTCCTGAGACAATCAGTTTTGTAGTTAAATCATTTTTTCCAAGAAATTATAATAGGATATAATCAACTACTGTAAATGCAGTTTTATGGAGAAGGGAATGCCTGGTTCCATGCTTAATTATCACAACTTTGGCAGGGAACATCACGTTTAAATCTTCAACTGCTCATGCAAATATACAAATATCTAATTAACGTATAACATAGCAGTGAATCAGTGCATTTATACAAGTCAAGATGAACTGCTAAAGCCAAACAACAGAATGGGGAAAAAGTTGTTTTAAATTACTTTAAACATGGCATGGTTGTTGGTTCTGGACAGGCTGTTATTTCAGAAACTGCTGGTCTAGTGGGGTCTAACTTATTACACCCAGATCTTTGAATGCTCAAAACCAAACCTTGAAGCAAATGGGCTACATCAGCAGATTATTTTGTTTTAGCAATGGTACATATATCACATATTGTCAATGAGTGAACACAAAAAAATCAACCTTGGATTCATCCCTGCATAATAATTTTTTATTAATATTTACCTTTTAACCCCGATCCCATTCCGAATGACTGCTACCCCTCTTTATCAAGACTGTAGAGGGGTCCACTTAGCATTAGTTTTTCATATTTAATAAAATGTCCTATATTTTTGGTTGTATCCTAATAACGATGCTGAGACATAATACTATATTGTCATTACACCAATGCTAAAACAGTGTTATATCTAATCTAATGGTTATCTAAAACTTTACACTGTACTGTGCTTCGAATAACACGAGTTGGGGGAGCAGGCTGCTGAAAAATCAAAACCTTTATTTGCTGGGTAAATGAAATGGCACCCTACCTTATTCCACTTTTACCCTGACCGAGCTGTCGAGTGGCATATGCATGTGGGTTCAGATTAAACCCACTGAGGTGGTGTGATCATCGCTGAGCCTATTTTACTAGCTCTAAATCAACAGCGGGAAAACGCCTCTTGAGACGGCACTCTGAGCAGATGGACGGAGTTGCGGAAGACACTTTAGGTCCTCGATGCATTGTATTCAAAACACAGCCGATAAGGAATGCATCTGAAAAAGTGCAATCACTGAGATACAGAGAAGGGCATTAAATAGAAATAAACATCTTCAGAAGGCTTTTCTTGCAGCGTGGCTGTTTTATTTCGTAAGCTCTTTTTATTACCTGAACTGCACAGGCAGGCAACCCAGGCTGTTACAGTAATTCACTTGCAGTCGACGCTGCACTAGATCCATCTTCGTGCTAAGGCTTTGCCTTTTGCTCGTTGATACGAGGCATTTCTGTTTATTCATGACACTCGAGCGTTCATACAAAGCTGCAGGAAACCTTATCCATTGAGCTGCATCAGAAACCTTTTCAGCCATGAAACCTACAAGTTCATTAATGGAAAAACTGGCCTAATGCTACCCATATTTATAGAAACACTGAGTGCTGTTTTTGGCGGAATGAGCAGATTTGCAGTGGCCGAGTCGTTATTTACAAGCTGAGCAGCTCATTATTTACAGCTACATGACAAAAAGCCACAGACGCCGCCACCCACTCCGTTCTGAATCTATGTCACCTCACTGTGGGGGTTTGTTCACTGTGCTGAAGGCAGTCGTCTCTTTTAGGACTGTAATTGTCTCGTCTTGGTCTGCTTTATAGAGTGTCAGCAGCTACCATCCTAACAGGGTGATGGAGGGTGAAGTTTAAGAATCGAGGTGTTTGTGCTGGAGGTTACGGAAGCTTCCGCTGAGTAGAACGGTAGACCATGTTGCTTTAGGTGTAAGGAGCAGAAGAGGGATCCCTATACTGTCTTATTTGACCATGGTTGCCCAAGCGTTTTTCTCTAGTCACGGTAGCATCTTTCCCAGGACAACACAGGGCAAAAGCTTAAGGGTGCCCTAGATGAAATGCCAGACCACCACAGGGCTGACAAGAGTCACTGTTGCAGCAGCATTTCACCATCTCCCAAACACAGTCCATCACATTTACATGTGGGAAGGCACTGCCAGGGCCCGAACCCTTATCCCTGCAGTGGTGGGTTAGCATAATCCTGTCAGAAAACAATGTCAAAAATTCAACCTGGCATGGTTTTTAGCATGCAACCTTTTGATCTGGTGATTTGTTGCATCACAAGGATGCTTGTTTTCTTTTTAACCACACTTTCTTGATTTGGGTGCCAATGGTTTGGTATATATACCCATAGAGTACAGGTGTAAGCATGCCCAGGAGGACCTCATGGGCACCCACTCACAGATTCACATTGACCTATTTGGAATTTAAAGGGAAACCAGAGTTGCCAGTAAAAATGTTTGCAGACTTGGGGAGAAAATGCTCCCCAATCTTCACACAGGTAATGGGCCCAGACTCAATCCTGGGTCTCTGGACTTCGATCCGATCTATATGGACCACCAGACAATGCAATGCTGTGCAAAAGTCTTAGGCCACCATTCGATGTGTGATTTTCCAATGGCATTTTGACCATACGTAAGATACTGTTTATGATTGGACCCAAAAATGTCAAACTTAATCCTTTTTTTCACTGACCTTTCACACTTACATTCCAGTGTGAATTTGACCACATTTTAGCTTTTTCACCCAGTTACCCTTCTGAACAAATGGCTGCTAACCTTCCAAAAAGACTGTTCACAGACTGTAAAAGGGTCAACTTGTGTAAGGGAAGGGACACACTTGATTATTTAACTCTTAATTCCACACACATATTCCCTGTATTTTCTGACTGCATCGTAATAAAGATACTGATAAGGACAGACTTTTTTATTGCTTGTTATGCGGATCTGCCGACGATCAAATTTGAAGAATACAAAAAGATATATGTGTTTTTTTTTGGTATTTCTCGGATCCGCCGCAGCACCAATGGTTGAATTTCGATAAAAATACGATCTTTTTCCGCCCTCCGATGGAGAGCCAACCATTTTCTTCTGTTCATTTATTTTTTTTCCAGATTCAGTTTAATTAAATTGTAGGTTAAACATTTATTTGAACATTTAAAAATTGTGTTATTTCTTCCTCTTTCCTTGTATTGATTCCACATAGTCCTCGAGAAATTGAAAAGTGCTTTTCTTCCTCCTCAGTAAATTCTTGAGTAGGGACATCCGAAAACAAGCAATAGAAAACGTCTGGCCTAAGTCATTATATATGGTCAATTCTATAATTGCAAAAACCCAATGGTTTAACCTAATTGTGGCCTCAGACTTTTGGACTTAAATGTAATCGTCTGGGTTTTGTACATTCTTATTGCTCCAGTGAGTCGTTCATTCAGATGTGTTACCCCACTTGACTTAACCCATTTAACAGCGCGAATAAAGCAAAGGTCGGTGCAAGTGAACTGATACGAGTCTATGTAGTACTGCACACAACTCTTTATTACTAGCATGCTATTAATTAGAAACATTATCAAATTAATTTCATTTTCTGCTCCTCTGCCTCTCTTGTTCTCTTTTCCCTTCATGTACTGTATCTCTGAGCCTGTAGAATCCGAGGCCTGAGTCAGTCCTTGTAAAGAACGTCTTGGGGTCCCTGCTCAGTGCATTCCAAATGGCATAGTGCATACTCAATGGTAATAGGACATTTAAAAAAGAATATAAAGCGATCAAAATAAGCTTTTGATTTCATTTTTATTAAGCAACATCATCAGAAAAGCAAAAGCAAAACGTCAAAGAAATTTGTTGGATTACAAAAATGAGATGCAAACTCAATTACGGTATGTTAAACTGGACGAGAGTGCCCCCACGTTGACTGTTCAAGTGTTCCAAAACACAGTGACAGTGATGAGGCATGGACAGGATCAGATTACCCAGCAGTTCATGTGGGATCCTCTTCAGATTTTGAAATCTCCCAGTGTAGTTGAAAAGCTGCTTTGAGACAATGCATTGTTGTAAAAAAAACAATAGAAATAAATTTGACTGAATTTTAATTTAATTTCTGGGATAGGCAAAGTTTAGAGATGTAGGTTTTATGTCATAATAAGTCGAAAGGACTTTAGTTTATATGTCTGCATTTTGATGTGTAGCGGCATAAATCCGAGTTCCCACAGGCATCGCCAGACACTGTCAGCGTGACGCCAGTGGAAACTTTCCAGACAGGGCTTGTATTCCTTCCTAACATCCTTATTGGTGTCTCCATCTTGTCTGCATTTTCCTCCGGTTCTTCGTCCATCACTTCTTAGTTTCCTTCTACATCCGTCCTGCTTGGTTTCCATGGCAGCCTGTGCCCATGACAACTGCGGAGGTTTTTGAGAAAGCCTCTTCACCGCCTCCTCCATCTTTCTCCATCTCAGCAATCTTCTTGTCTTTCTCTCCGTCCTCTCCGGCTGGCTCCATCCCTCTATTTATCCTCTCACGGATTTTTCCTTCTATATCCATATAGATTTTTGCTTTGAACATACATTTTTTCAGCTTTTTATACACAATGAAATTGTTTTTTTTTTGTGTGGACTGAAACATGAGAGTGCTCTGCCCAGGGCTAAGTTTTCATTTGGGAACCTGAGACATGAGGTTCAAAATGCTGCTGTCTAAATCTGAGGCTAAATTTAGAGGCTCTCAGTCAGTAGTTCCTGACTTTTTATACGTTTGTGTTAATTTGTTTAAGAGCAGGCTTTAATTCAAATAAAAACTGTTTGGAGGAAAACAACAATTTACAAAAATGATACAAACTGAAACATTATCAGTGATCTTATAACTACTGTTTACAAAAATGGAGGGATATTTCATTTACTGTCTAAAATAATGCATATTTTACAAGTGAAATTAATTTCTATTAGCACTTTTTATGAAAAAGCATTATCTTAAAGCAACAAGTGAACAAAAACGAACCTTTTTTAACCTAATTTCCTTGGGCATGCTAGATGATAAGAAGTACAGAATTAAACTAATTACCAAATGAAAAAGTTTATACGTATAGTCAAATAAACAACAGCTAAATATAACAATTTTAAAACGTATTAGTAATATACTAATATACAGCACTAATAATCATAAACTAGAGATACAACATTGCGAATAGTGTAATAAATTATGAAACACAAGACTACAGCATAATGAATAAAATAATAAATAGAGAATATGTGTGAATATTGGCAGGATTTAGTCCAGTAAACTGGGCTGTGTATGTCCTCGTGTCCTTAGCTGGTAAGTTTTTGTGGCATGACATCATCAGACAACAGGTGGAAGGGAAATTTTAAGGAAGTAATTACCCTCTGATGTAATCTAAGTAACGATATGAGGACTTGAACTCGTGATCATACTTAGCCAGAAAGAAATGTGATATAATATCTTACATCTGATAACTTTTTACTTTATCCAAAACAACTTTGGGTGTTGCTCAAGGACCCAAAAGTGGCAGCTTGGCAGAGGTGGGACTTGACCTTCCAAACCCTGAACCTTCTGGTATATTGTTTGGAACTTTAGATGCTAGTCCACCACAGTTTTTACAGTCAATTATTAAGTTACAGTTGTATCATATTACCTAAATAAAAAACGAAGTAATTTGAGATTTTGTCATTGTGGGCAGCACGGTGGCTTGGTGGGTAGCACCAAGAAGGTCCCAGTTTCAATCCCAGAGTGGAGCAGCCTTGGTCCTTTCTGTGTGAAGTCTGTATTTTCTCTTTGTGTCTGCGTGGGTTTACTTGGGGTACTTCTGTTTCCTCCCACAGTCCAAAATGCATGTGTGTTAGGTTAACTGTCTCTAACGTGGCTCTTGTTTTGGTCCCTCTTTGAGTATTGGTCCACCAATGTTTCTTCCTGAAAATTAGGAAAAAGCTGATTAAAGATTTATCATCTTTAACATCAATAAATAAAAATGCATGAAGGTTTGTATGTCAATATTTAGTTTGTTACCTTATTCAATAGAAAGTTGCAGTTTTATATGAATGATGTAATTCATTGATATTTAATGATTTAAATAACATTTAATACGAACGATTTGCAGGTATGTGTCTCCAAAAGGCTGGAC
This sequence comes from Parotocinclus spilosoma, assembly GCA_033117975.1. Lineage (NCBI taxonomy): Eukaryota > Metazoa > Chordata > Actinopteri > Siluriformes > Loricariidae > Parotocinclus > Parotocinclus spilosoma. The sequence continues at coordinate 2,933 of JAVSBV010000562.1, read as the reverse complement.
ATGTAGAAAAAGTTTGGGAACCACTGATTTAGTCGACAGGACATTCACCAAAATGGACGGACAGTACCTAGGTCATATAGCGATTTAGAAACTTTGCACATAGTGTTTTATTTTAAACTACAATATCAATAGTATAGTACAGTACTGTACAATTATAAAACTGCTTATCTTAGTTTTCTTTCCACTGCCACCCTAAACATGCTCATTTGTAGCTATGGGCTTAGATACAGCATGATGTCTATATTTGATCTTAAGAGTTAGATGTTTTTTTTTTTTTTAGAAAACACAGGGTCTGCTGACATGCCACAGATAAGGCATTTAAGAAAATCTGAAACCTGGCTGAAAACTTGTACCAAGGTGCAATATAAACAGAGCTAGGAGCCACAGCTTAAGATAATAGAGCTAAAGGTTTTGAGACATGAGATCAAAATAATTTGGTAAACAAGTTTTCTTTGTGTGTGTTCACTTTTTTCTGCATAAAAGTAAAAAGCATCAATAGTATGGATGAATCTACGTTTAGACTTCTTAAGTAGATTGGATGGAGGGTAGGCATGAAAATGAGGAGAAAGCTGATTAAAGATTTATCATAATAAATAAAAATGCATGAAGGTTTCTTAACTCAGAGCATAATCATTCACTAATATCCTGTCGTTGTTATCCTTGATTAACTTTAAATGTAAAAGCTCATGAATACAGCATTCCCCAGTACATTCCATCAGCCACAAAGTCATTAAGAATTTTATGCCTGCCTCATTTCAGTCACACTGCTTCCTTATTAAAGAGTGTGGCTCTTCAAGCCCTGACAAGCAACCTTCCAGGCCAAGTGTGAGAAATTGTGATTGGATCGTAAGGCCTGGAGTCGGAGCAGACATTAAAGTGATCAGAGCTGGCACCTTCGAGAAACTTCCGGAAAATGCACTCAATTAAGTCCCAATCAGCCAGAGGCACCCCTTAGCATGCTCTTAGCACTGCTGATTTGTACCTTTCCTTTAGGTTCTAATGGGCTGGCAGAGCTTGACATGCTCTTATACACTAACCCCCGGATTGGGTCTATCCTGATCTTTAATAACGGCATGATTTGTCTTTCCTGTGGCGTATTGGTGAATGCTGGTCATTGGGATTCAGTGCAGGTTCCAGAGCCCTTTTAGCAGCTGGTGACTGGAGAGGGAGATAGAGGCAGGTCAGGAGCTAGAGCAGGCAAAAAGCGAGAAAAGTGCTTTCGAACAGATAATTACAAATCTATTTGTGTTGGCCTGTGCCAGTTTCAAGCTACAGTATCATCGCCTATCCCGAGCACTCAATAACCTATCTATTGTCTGTATTGTCTATACTTCAGACCAATCTCCCATCCAAAGGCAAATCCCACACCCTAAACCTGCCATGTGTAATATAAAGCAATGTCTGGATGGACTAATCCGAACCACCGTCTCTCTGTTTACTCAGACCCCCTTCAGAGATTTGATGCAACTAGAATCAAGGGACTGTCAAAATGAGAGCGAGATTCCTCAGATATAGATTTCCATCCTCTGAATCAACAGAGGCTGAGGGGGAAGGGGAAGGGGGGCGCATTAAAACACAGATCCTTTATCAAGCGGTTTTAAGTCTGCAGTCGGCGGAGACAGTGCCATCGGGAGGCGAGAGGGAAAACAGTTGGCACTTATTAGAGCTTGATTAGAGAGAGACTGGTGTAGGATGCAGCCCAGAGGCATGAGAAAGAGGATGATGGGATGGGCTAGCTTTAGTGCGTAGGCTAATTGCAGCTCAGGGGGTTGCTGTGTTCAGATTTCATCATGGCGGGAACCCACGGAGTGTGGATGGCGGTGCAGGCAGGGGGTCGAGAAAAAGGACTTTCCCCTTTTTGGGCCTCCGTAAGAGGAAATGTATTGCGTGTATGGGGTCAGCAGTGCGGTTTTTCAAAAGGGTAAAAAATGTGATCACTATATTGCCTATTCATGTATTTAGTCCAGAGGTTCCCAAAGTGTAGGGAATGCCTCTTTGGGGGCAATAAAGTTTTGCGGTGGGGGTATTTTGGGTTGTGGAGTCTAAGGGTATTAGTGTACTGTCACACCTACGCTCTGCTCGACAGACCACACTCGCGTACACACAAGTTCACCGTCACCAGCTTATTAATCACAATCACCTGCAGCTCATCTCACCTTCCAATCACACACCCCATTTATACTCTCCGTCCTCACTCACACACCACTAAGTTTCTTGGTCACCCGGAGTTCTAAGCGTTTTTCTAAACTTATTTTCTAACCCTAACCCTAACCCTAACCCTTGTATCGCAATTACTTACTGTTGCCAACCTATTTTCGTCTCTCGTTCTCGCCTTCGCCTCGCCCTTTTGGATCCTGTTTGCCGTGATTTCCTGGTTTTCAACTCTGGACTGTCTTGTTTCTGATTTTGCCTGTTGATTTGGATTATAAGCCTGTTTGTCCGCAAGTCTGCATTTGCCTCCGCCGTTCACTACGTCATCGCTGACATGTACGGGGTCAACTGTGTATTTTCCAAAGGGGTCAAGACTAATGAGATCATTATCATCTTAGTGATGAGTTGTATTCACATATGTAGTCTGAGAGACATGAAGGTTCTATAGGGTCGGAGTGGGGTCGTGACGAGGACGGGTGGCCTTTTTGGGGAATGCTGTTAACAATATACGATAAATATTGTAGGTCACTATTTTGTTTGTTACCTTATTCAATAGAAAGTTGCAGTTTTATATGAATTATGTAATTCATTGATATTTAATTATTTAAATAACATTTAATACGAACGATTTGCAGGTATGTGTCTCCAAAAGGCTGGACATGTAGAAAATGTTTGGGAACCACTGATTTAGTCGACAGGACCTTTACCAAAATGGACGGACAGTACCTAGGTCATATAGCGATTTAGAAACTTTGCACATAGTGTTTTATTTTAAACTACAA
>JAVSBV010000561.1:0-26728 GCA_033117975.1 Parotocinclus spilosoma | reverse complement strand
ACCTTCATTTACAAATTGCATTTTGTGTTTACTTGTGTTGTCTTTGACTACTATTTAAATTGGTCTGATGTTCTGAAGTATGTGTGACAAACATGCAAAAAAAAAAAAAAAAAAAAAGGAAAAGAGGAAGGGACAAACACTTTCACACCACTGTAGACTCTGCTGCCCAATCCCTGTCAGTGATAGACCACTCACCAAAGGCAAACTCAACTAAAACGTCACCTGGTCAGAGGTGGGATATCTCTCAGGGGGGATTTGTGCTGGGTTTACTGTGCTGAACCACTTGGGCTTCTATGCCACCTATTCCAGTACAAGATTCCATTTTAATTTAATAGTCCAGTGGTTCGTGCAGTCACCTCACAGCTCAAAGATCTTGTGGAGTTTGCATGTTGTACCTGATCAATCCGGTTTCCTCTCACATTCCAAGGATATGGTCAGTCTAACTGGTCAGTCTGGTCAGTTGACTGGTCAGTCTAATTTGGCCCATGACAACTCTATTGATATAACCTTGTGTCTGTAGGCAAATATAGCCTTTGATGCTAATACAACATGAACTAATAACAGCCGTAATCTGATCAATCGCTGTCTTTATATGAGTAATCACTTTTCCGATTATTTCTGAGCATGTGAAGTGCACGTGTGTTACTCACAGGTTGTGGTTGTTCGGCGATGCAGCAGCTGAAACACACCCAGAACTCCGTCATGTCTCTGCACACTTACACACACACACCCCCACACACACCCACCCACACAGACAGACACACAGTCTGTCTCCTCTCTTGGTTTCTTCCTCTCTAGCTCGTGCTTTGTCACTCTATGGTTTTCCTCTCAAGTCTGCAGTTTCGCCACAACTGTCGCAAGTCGATGGCAAACGTTTCTCCTGCGCACACACATGCACACACACGAATCACACTCGAGTACAGCAACATTGATTGTTCAAAGACAAAATAAATTGAAGACCAAAAGCACAGAAATGGCTAATGAAGCAGGAAGATTATCACATATGAAACAGCTATCATACATTCCACACATAAAAGTCTGGATTTACTAGGTGCGAGTGTGTGTTTATAACCTGTAGATTCACTAACTGATTCAATAACACACAGTAGTATGTGCCTTATTTAGTGCATGAATCCCACTGAAGATTGATTGTCTGAGTAGGGTCACAAGCAAGTGCCCAACAGTGTACTTCCTACATCCATTCAGAGGAGCTACAGGAAGATGATTTGTGCAATACGAATTTATTTGACATGAAAACAATCTCATTTATCACTGTAAACTCGACATATTTTAACACAATACCTAAGACGCACAGAAGCAAATAAGGCTTCCATAATGTTTCAGATTCCCGATATAATAATTGTCAGCTGTATATGGCTTTCTACAACCTTTGAGAGGTTGAACAATCATCATAAAAAAGAAATAATAAATCAAATCAAATAAATGCCACTGCTCACTGCATGAAGCTCATGCATCTGGGTGTGGCTCAAAATAATGTGTTACACGATGCAAAAATGTCACGATGTGCAACGTAGAGATTGTACGTCACATGTGTTCTGTTTATTATGCCATCCAATGCAACTGGATTTTTTTAAACACCATTTCTTAATATAATTTCTTCGAACTGCAGCAGACTGAAGGCTATATTTGTTTTACATTTTTATACAATTAAAGTACAAAATACTTTGTAATGTTATTCTTTAAGAATTAAAAACGGAATATTTTCACTCTGTAATGTACGGTGAAATTTGGTGAACAATTTTAAGCCTCTAGTTTTAATTCCAGTAACTTCTTTTAATTGATTAAAGGGATTTTGTTTGGGTTTTGTTTTTGTTTTTTTGCTTAAAAACGTATTCAAGAAAATGTGCATCGTTTTGCCACGTAAAACATTTTAGGGCAAAATAGCAAAAAAATATGTAACACTTGAAGCCAACCTCATGAATCAAATATTGAGCAGATTGCACTGTTACACCCCTATTAAAAGCCATTGTCCAGTGAGCTTTGATCTTTGGTCCTGTTAAATCAGCACGTGCACAATCATGCCACTGCCACCCAGACACGCATAGGTCTCACTGTCTATTGGCGCCGAGTCAGGGACTTCAAAGGACATTTGTGCAATACTGACAAGATATTTGACCACTAACGTAATGAATGATATAGACACTTTTTAAAACTTGGCAATGAAATGTTTCACATGCAATTGTAGAATTGTAGAGGACATAGAGCTTCCCCTCTAGAGCAATCGCTTGCGCAGTAGACAGGATGCAAACCGGAGAGGTTCAGCACTGCAAACCAGAGTTCTACCAGCTGGGCTTCTATGATTTGTATCCTATCTCTGGGGAGTCGAGGATATGTTGATTTCACATATCAGTTTGGTTTGACTATTATGTAATGGTCTTAGTGTCCCCACCGCAGAAACAAGTGTAGTTCTTAAAACACTGTGTATAAGGACATTTTCAGCTTCTACTCTTCTCCCTGATAGGTAGTATGCAGTGACTGGTCCAGACTTAAAAGTACACAAATTGGTCCATTCACAAGTGCTTGTGGTGAGCGTAGTCATGAAGTTTAAATACACAGTACATGTACACCCATCTCTACGTGCTCAAAATGGAAAAATAAATAAATAAACAAACCAATGGACCGATAGTGAAGTCCAGGTTTTACTGACCCTATATGCAACGGCGGAGAACATGATTTTAAATGGTCTAATCATGTCAATGTCAAACATCATTCCGACTGCTGGGGCAAATGTAAATCAATACAAAACGAAACATATGTAGTTATTTGGGGAAAATCCATGGGTGGTAACTCCTCCCAAATTAGTCCCTAGAATTTCTGATGTAAAAGCATCTTAAATAAATAATTTGCCCAGGTTATCGTTACAATTCGTTATTCAATATATCCAAAAGTCTGAATCTATGTTTAGTTAGCGACATTACTTAATCCTTAGTAATATTTCCACTTGATTTCATTCTGGACATGATGAATGTGAAAAACCCTGTAGGTTATTTAGTGTTGGATTTTAATCCACAATTTCACAGTAAACCTGTAAGATGTGTTACGGACTCACACGGACTCACACGGACCCTATTTGATCCATACCTGGTCTTCTGTCAGTAAGACGGAAGCATTCCAGGGTTTTTGTGAGTACTTTATATACAATTACACACTACACTCACTTATCTAATCTATTAGATTCATAATGTAGACTTCCAAACAGAGAGAGACACAGAGAGTAAACAGTTACTCTGCAAAGACCAGACATTATTTTTTGCACACTTTGTTTATCAACTGCTTCACACAGTGCTAAGTTCAGCTCAGACTATTCAGCCCCAGAACTTTAACCTCATCACACAGAGCACATACAATACCGACTCCCTGCATTTCTATATCTCTGTATATGTCATATGTTAGTGTGCATAAAGGCTGTCGTTACTAGGAGTACAACAGCGGAGTGATGCTGTTTTTTGTGGAAAACCCCATAACGTTCTCTCAAATATCATCACAATGAGAAAACTTCTCAACCTCAGATATAAGGAACAAATTGTTGTACAGCCTGACCTATTACACAATCATGATATTAGACTGACACAGACATCTAGTCAAGCTAGGATGGGTTAAGGTATCATTACCTAGAAACTGGTATATAAAACAATTCATACAAACTCCAGCTGCACTGACATGATGGTCCTGTGTTTGCTTAGGAAGAAGTATTCAGGGAAAAAAGGCTCGAACTGAAAGGTTTAAAAACTGAAGTTTCTGCCTTCCTAAAGACTTGCAAGCCCACAAAACACACGAAAACACACGCATACATTACCAATTCTAACCAAGTTCTGTGGTTTAATTAGTACACACATGCCCTTCATATCAAATCATATTTATGCAAGAGGGATTTGGCAATTCCCCGGTAAGCACCTAAACTTAACCCAGGACAATTACTGCATCAGTTCACGCTCTGCTTTGTGCTCCGTTTTTTATTATTTGCCGTGTTAAGCATTAGTTTACGTATAAACTGTCTTTTATGTTATTACCGATTTGTCGCGTGAACTGATCTGTGGAGATGGTAAACTGATTCCACATGATCGATATTTTCCATGACTGAACTGCATGTGTTTTTCATTAAGCTCTCATTTGACATTAAATAAACTAAACGTTCCAGCCAGTGTCACTGGAACTCTATGCATTCACTCATATGAATATGGATTTTAGCTCCAAAGAAACCTTTCCACAGTTCTTAAAATAGTGTGTGTGTGTATATATATATATATATATACATACACATATACTTAATAATCCAATTATGAACAGATCATCAGAGTAATAAAGTGGTCATTTACATAAAAACGTGTTGTCACATCAGGACACCTGATGAAAGTGAGCTAGATAGTTTTAATATCAGTAAATTTATTTCTTATCATGCATATCCTTAATCTCATTTCTGCTTTTTCAGTCTGAGCATGCATGCTGAGCAGTTGCAGAACCAAACATGGTTACCAGGTCCTCTTATTCTAATACTTCCCTTCTTTTGGACTTTTTAATGTAGACCTGGTGGGTATTTCTCTTGCAGGATCTGCATACCCTCAAATTAAACGAAGCACCCTTGAAATGGCTTTACGTTTCTTATCACTGTAGTGGAAACACCAACGCAGTTTACACGTGATATGATGACCTGAAGAATTCAGATTTTTAATTACTAAGGTTCCAGAGTCATGTAATCTGAAGGGTACCCATTCGTAATACTAACAAAATCTGAGTATTACGTGTAAATCAACGCACTCACAGTTGGAGAAAGTGGCTCCGTTCTCACGTGTGCATTACAGGAAGTGGGAATGATTGTAGTATTTCAAATACAATGGACAAGGATTTTTTTTAGCTCCTACTTCAAGGTAGGGTCTTTTTTCAGCACATAGGAACCCTGAGTGCAGCCTTAAGATTACGGCGAATGGTCCAGACACAGTCAAGTATATAGTGATGAGACCAAACACAAAGGCTTTGTTGAGGGCAGTCACCATGTTTACATATTTTTCATTTTGAATTATTCTAATTTTTGTGAGCAGTAAATATGTCTGTATGTAAGTATGTAAAACCCAGAGCTAAAAAAAGAAAGAAAATCAGAATTGGCCAGTCATATGTTTAAAAGTATTTGAAGGAACAAGCCAAGAAAACATGCAATTACTGCATCCTTAGTTTATATACAGTAACTTGTACTAAACTGAACTATAAACAAATATTTAAAGTTTTAAACACATCTCTCATTCACATTGGTGTCATTTTGTACTTTATCACCACAAAATCACTAAGTTACTACAACAAAATAAACGTGTGTGTGTGAGAGAAACAACTGTGTTCAGCTAAGATTCTTATTTACATCAGCATCACCTGAAACAGGGACACACACACATATAACATAGCAAATATCCACAAAAAAAAACAAACACACACACACACAAATGCAAACACAAATACATAAACAAACACATACATACACACACAAAAACACAGACAAAGACACACACAAAAACAAAAAACAAACAAACACACACACAAAAAACAAAAACAAACACACACATACAAAACAAACAACACACAGACATAAACATACAAATTATACAATTATACAAATAAACATACAAACACACACAAAACCCACAATCATAAACACATAAATAATCACAAACACACAAACAAAAACACACACAAACACATACACAAACACACACCTAAAATTACTAATTACTCGAGCAGAAAGTTTACGGTCGTTGATTACTGTACTTCATAAATAGTACACACGCTAACAGAAGTATGATTCCTGATTCCATTTAAATTTAATAGTCTTCCCCTTTATAAATCTCACCTTTAAAATCAGTGGCTCCGACGTCATTTACCGTTTAAATCACACCAAGCTCTATGAAAGATTTAATAATCATTAAATACATGGACTAAATATAAATAAACTAATAATAAAACGTACTACATATAATTCAGGATAGACTAGCTAACACCACGGCTAAGAGCTAGCGGTTAGCAATCCGATCAAGGAACTGAACCACTCAACTTTACTTCATCTACCTCGAATTGAAGTTGTTCTGTAACTCTGTTCCTAGAACTACACGCCCTTATTACTTTAATGCCAATAGATTGAGCTAATCAAAGCGGACAAAGTACAAATAAAACGATAAAAGCAAACCTGAACACTTCCTCCAAGTTCCTGTCAGAAAAAGTCTCTCAGATTTCCTCCCTGCTCTTCGAACATCCGCAGATTTACATACAATACACATAACTGACTTTTTCATTGTTATGATATGGAGATCAGCGTAATCTATACTACGCATGCGCAAAGTTTTCATACGGGCGTGTCAGAATGTCTCTTGCCTGCTTCCTGTCCGGTTCAAGCTACGCATGCGTATTTTCGATCAACGGTCGGGCGCGTGTACACACATGCAAATGTGCGACGTGTTTGTACTGGTTAAAGCTTGTGATATAATAACTTTATTTTCTTTCCACTAATTATCACTTTATTAGTTCATATGATATACTTAATTGTATCATAAACATAAGAAAACTACAGAAATGTACAAATATAACTTGTATAAATGTTTTGTACATAGATTAAACACGTCTCAGAACAAACACCAGGTGGCGCCAGACATATCGCTTAAATTGTGATTGAATTGATTTTACTTAGAATTACGGTTAAATGAAAATATATTTTAACATTTTTATCTTGATTACACTTACACCTACTTGTTACTGTTTATGTTTCTATGGAACTTAATGCTTTTAGTTTATTTATTCATCTTTGATTATGTTCAGATTATATGGTTGTTACCTATTAACTACTTTCAATATTAGGGTTAGTTGTAGTTTTATAACAATGGGTGGTGTCTACCCCCCACTGGTCGGAATTTCAGTTCTGTTTGCATTCTCTTTCAACTGGGCCTCTAAAAGTTGATACAGTCCTGAAATCTCATGAGCAGCATTGGTTCAAGTCAGAAATTAGATCAAATACAGCGCTTATGACAATAATCTGAACATAATCACATCTGAACATCCACTTACCAGCGTTTTAAAATAATTTACCAGACTCTGTACAGACAGTAACAAGAGGTGAGACCTAATTATAAATTCTGAAGCTGTGCAACACTCACATAATTTTTCAGTGGCATAACCGGCAGCACAGGGCACAATATGTGAACCACCAGTGAACAGAATGCCAAGCCAGCACAGGATACATGAATTTACACCTTTGAGATACCAAGTGACTGAGCATAAAGGTGTCCAAACTTTTTAAAAACTAGATAGGGTCGGTCTCACTTTGTGTTTTACCTTACAAAGCATGTTTTACATTTCTTAAATCACATAACCAACGAAATACAAACTCATGTACAAATGCTTCTTGTGTTAAAGATCAAATCAGATGCTCTAACGTACCACAAGAGAAGTTAATTTTTTATATTTAATACGTTTGAAAAAACGTCTGAAATTCCATTTTCACTTTGTCATTATGGAGTATTGAGTGCAGAAAGACGGGGGGGGGACTTTATTGTTTTTAAATTTCAGCAGAAAGCCACAGCATTACAAAATGAAAAAGTGAAATTGAAGGATTTCTGAAAGGATTCTATATAAATCTTATGACTATATAAAGCTGAATGCTAGCTTTAGATAAATCTCTACCTTCTGCATCCCAACTTATACGATTCTGATTTATAATTAATTATTTAGTCATTATTAGGTAAATAATTATATTAGAACATACTACAGTGGGTACAGAAAGTATTCAACCCTTATTACCCCTTATACCCCTTTTTTTACGTTTTGTTTCATTGCAGCCAATTGCTAAAATCAAAAAAGGTAATTTTATTTCTCATTAATGTACACTCAGCATACCATTTAGAAATGTTTGTAAATTTATTTAAAAAGAAAAACTAAAATATCACATGGTGATAAGTATTCAGACCCTTTGCTGTGACACTCATATTTAACTCCATTTCTTCTTATCCTTCTTGAGATGTTTCTACTATTTCATTAGAGTCAAGATGTTTTTAATTGAACTGATGAAACTTGATTAGGAAAGGCACACACCTGTCTATATAAGATCTCACAGCTCACAGTGCATGTCAATGCAAATGAGAATCATGAGGTTGAAGGAACTGCCCAAGGAGCTCAGAGACAGTATTGTGGTAAGGTACAGATCTGACTAAGGTTACAAAAAAAGATTTTGCAGCACTCACTCTAAGAGCACAGTGGCCTTCATAATCCTTAAATGGAAGAAGTTTGGGACGACCAGAACTCTTCCTAGACCTGACCATCCAGCCAAACTGAGCAATCATGAGAGAAGAGCATTGGTGAGAGAGGTAAAGAAGAACCCAAAGATCACTGACGGAAGCCTCTCCTCAGTGCAAGACATATGAAAGCCAACATAGTTTTAAGATTATCTGGTCTGATGAGACACTTTCTGGTGTTAATTCTAAGCGGTGGAAAGAGTGGGAGAAAACCAGGCACTGCTCATCACCTGCCCTTTCAAATCCCAATAGTAAAACATAGTGGTTGCAGCATCATGCTATGAGGGTGTTTTTCAGCTGCAGGGGCAGGATGATTGGTTGCAATTGAAGAACAGATGAATGCGGCCAAGTACAGGCATATCCTGAAACTCAGACTGGGCCGGAGGTTCACCTTCCAACAAGGCAATGACCCTAAGCACACCGCTAAAATAACAGGAGTGACTTCAGAACAACTCTTTGACCATTCTTGACTGGCCCAGCCAGAGCCCTGACCTAAACCCAACTCAGCATCTCTGGAGAAACCTGAAAATGGCTGTCTACCAATGTTCACCATCCAACCTGACAGAACTGGAGAGGATCTGCAAGGAAGAATGGTAGAGAATTCCCAAATCAAGGTGTGAAAAACCTGTTGCAGCATTCCCAAGAAGACTCATGACTGTACTAGCTCAAAATGGTGCAAAAAATTCTACATGTCAAATTTTTTTCTGTCAAGATTGGATGCTGAGTGTAGATTAATGATAAATAAAATTATTTTTTTGATTTTAGCAAATCAAAATGGCTGCAATAAAACAAAGAGTGAAAAATGTAAAGGGGTCTGAAAACTTTTTGTACCCACTGTATGTAAGAATTAGTTACTTTATTTATATATAATAGAAACAGCTAAAATATCAGAAGCTAAATATGATAAATAAAGGTGAAATCTGTTTAAAGAAAATCTAATTAATAAAATATAGTATTATATAGAGTATAATAAAGATCATGTAGTATTATGAAGAGTATAATGAAATGTGAATATGAAATGCAGAATACAAGATAATGGTGTATATATAATAAATAAAATATAAAATACAAGACAGTGGTATATATAATAAATAAAATGTGAAATATAATAATGTAGAGATTATGTGTATCAGCATTATTTAGTCCAGGAAACATAGTGACTGGTTCCTGTGTCCTCAGCGGGAAAGTTTGTTGACATGGCATGCTTAATCAGCTGAAGGAGTTGAGGAGAAGTCATTTTACTCTCATGTAGTCCGAATAATGCTTTGAGATCTGAAACTGATGATGGAAGCACAGCTGAGTGGAACTGGAATTGGTACCAGAATTTGCGCTGGTGTAAGGACTGGAACTAATACAGAAAGAAGAGTAGAGAAAACAGAATATGTAGTTGGTGATGCTATGAACACAAAGTCTGTTAACACAGCACGTTTGTGTAAGTGTAGCCTGAGAGTCAGCAGCAGTCGTAGACAGCAGCACTAACTTGCTTGACACTTCCACCTGCTTGGCTAGAGGAATAACAGAGCAGGAAGGCCAGACATGACCCCAGATTCAAGCCAGTGCAACCACAGTCTAGCGAAAGCCTGTAAAAACATGATTTTAGTCTAAACATGAAACTTTTAATTGTGTCTGAATCCCGAACAAAAGTGGGGAACTTGTTCCATAACTGGTGGGCCATATATGATAATGAATTTAACACTGCAGTGACTATATTAAAAGGATTAAAGGAATTAAAATGAATGCTGCACCTTGTGCAGTAAACAAACTGGACTCTAAAATGAACTTTTAAAATGAACTCAGATACTGTGGGGCCAGCCAATGTGGAGTTTTATTTGTTATGTGTTCAATGTGTCGAGTCATTCTGACCATGCTGGAGAACACTGGATCATAAATCTCTCTCAGTTTCCTAGTCCTAAGTCAAACACATTTTTACTCATAATTGGTCATGGGCTTAACACACAAATTATGTGTCCACACTGCACCTTCACTTTCCATCCCAGTCAGTTGAGACTGTGTAAAAAAGAAACAATGCATGTACATGAATTGTGCACTTGACCACAGATTTCTGGATTTATGTCTCTACCACAGCATTCATGAGGATGAGCATCTGTCTCCGGAACAGAAGGCCGAGCGTGAGAAGGAGAGGAGGTTGGCGAACAATGCCCGTGAACGTCTGCGTGTGAGAGATATCAACGAGGCATTCAAAGAACTGGGTCGCATGTGCCAACTGCACCTGAAGTGTGATAAGCCTCAAACCAAGCTGCTCATCTTGCACCAGGCTGTTACAGTCATCCTCAACCTAGAGCAACAGATCCGGGGTAAGGAATCCTGTTTACTAATGCACCTGAGATCAGTCTTAAGTCCAGCATCTTGTTCTTAATAGTGTTCTATCTAAGCGTTTGAAATCTGAAAATAATGGTTAACAATGTTTTTCTCCCATGCAAAACAAATCAGATTATCTAAGTTGTCTGCTAAATACAAATGTGTTCAGAATTCCTGCTGAAATGTAACAAAATGTAACAAAGCTATTTTCATTTTTTATGCAGTAAACTTGAAGTAAAAAGAAAAAGCTTATAGAATTAATCAACAAGGGCCTTCCAGTAACAAAAAATTATTACTCGATTAGCACTGCTTTGTCAGTTTCAGACTAGAACTCAATTCGTAAAGTCTCTGGTGCAGTGTCTGTCCTACTCTGTTGAAACATTGTGTGTATTTGTAAGCGCCGTGCTGATACTCCAGCCACCATTAAAATGCCAAAAATGCTATTCTTTTTGCAACATCTGTAATGAGTTCATGTTCAAATCCACAAAATGTTCTTTCACATCTCTGAGTAGAAATGCTATAAGAATTGCTTTGGTTATAAAATGAGTGACCAGGTTAGAAGAAAGGTTTCGAGAGGATACAAATATCACAATTCAGACTGCTACTGTCTGAGAAATATAAATAGTATAACATCAGCATCCAAACAAATGAGCTATGAAGCCAGTACAGTCTGTTTGCACCTCACTGTAACATGTATTTTTAATCATTGGCAGTTGGATTTGACTGCATGTTCACTTGACCGCATGTCAAGTAAAATCCAAATCAATATCTAAGGTGGTCATAGATATTTTGACAGTATTTACTACAAGCGTAAATGGAATTTGTCTTCCACATTTGCATATGCATTTGCATCTGAAGTAAGTTCCAGCAGTTCATGCGTGAAAATCCATGAACTGCATAAAATCTTCTGTACAGAGGAAAATTCCTTCAGTCTAGTTGCAGGACTGCTAAACCATTACCAGAAATGTTTAGTTGCAGCACAAGGGGTCATGCCAGACACTGACTGCAAAATTTCACATACTTTTGCCACTCACAGATATATATTATTGGTTTGTTTTCCTCAGTACAGAAAAAAAACAGAGTACAATTTTGACTTATTTGTTTAACTGTGTTATTTTTGTCTTCTTTTAGAACTTGTGTGAAAAGCTGATTACATTTTAGGTCATATTTTAGTAGAAATATAGAAATCTAGGGGTTCAGAAAATCAAGCACCACTATATGGGGCAGCAGAATAAGCTTTGTAATATCTTTTTCCCAGAGAGAAATCTGAACCCTAAGGTCACATGTTTGAGGAGGAGTGAGGAGGAGAAGGTGTCATCCATGACGCTGGATCTTCAGTCCATGCACAACATCATCCACTCAACATCTAACCAGATCAACAGTTCCCCCAGGCTTCTCTGACAGTCTGTGTGGTGTGTGTGTGTGTGCTGTAGTTTAATTGTAGGGGAATTACATAAATTACATTATTTCTGATAACCAGACAGCTATAGCACTTTACCAGCAAGTAGCTAACTGACCTGAAAGAGACTGTTGCTTTCCCCTATATACACCCATACAGTGTTTTTATGTACACACGTACCTGACAAACCAGTCTTCCCATTTGCATATCCCTGCCATGAAAGTCAAGCAAACATCTAAGAACTATGTAGTTTTACCTTCCAATAGTTTTAATCTAATTTCATATTATTTCTGTTGCAGTGTCCAAAGAGTAGTAAAAATACTGCGCAAATACTGCTGTTTTGTACTATTATTATGTGATAGTTGGCTCTCATTTCAAAACACTTCATCTTTATTAGCATATGCTTCTTTGATGTTAATTCAGTTTAAGAAAACTGAATTTACATACAACTGAATGTTAATTACATGCTCAGTTTCACTGTTAAATGTGACAGCAGTATGGACAGTGGAACCGAATACATGCATTGTTTTGTGTGCTTTTTTAAACAAATACCTTTTACATGTAAATTACAAGTCTATGTGCATACTTCTTTTATATAGTTTTGAAATAAAGCTTATACAAATAACAATTGATTTATTTTGTGAAGATAACTTCATTACAAAAACAAGGTTAATCAAGTTTTTTCAAGCCCCCTGGAAATATACAGCATACTTCAAAATGAAATATCCCATAATGAAATATCCCCTAATTTTTGTGAGCAGTTTATATTGTAAGTAATCTGTTTTTTTTTCCAGCCCAGCTCCTAAGCCGTTAAACAGATAATACAAACATAGGACTGCCCAAAACCATATGCCATGCCAGTGTAGGTTTAGCAGTGGTTGCTGTTGCATTTCTGGGGGATAATCCCCTGACCGACCGCCCCTCCTGAAACGCAGCCAGTTGTGCCTGTATGTGATGCTGGACCCAGCTGGAGGACAAACCTGAGCCACCTGGGCATGTTAGACCACTGCACTTCCCGAGTGCTCTATTATAGTTAATATATTTTAAAACATGGCAAATCGGACACTTAAATGTACAAACACATACATTGCTGAATATTGACAATGTGATTTCAACGGCTACAATGATGGATTTACAGCTCTAGCAGAGCAGTAATTTACAGTAATAGTTAATTATAGGAACAGATAACCACTTTTCAGTACAAATAATTCTAATACCAGTGTTTGTTGATGGATACATGACATGAATTGATGGTAGCGCTATACAAAACGTGTCACTAATAAGAATATGTCTTATTTTGACCAGTTGTCATGTCAAGTCAATATACATATTATATTGCAATAGCAATTTTATTTAGTTCAGAATTAACACATTATTGAAAACAAAAATCCAGGACTTGCAGGCATTGCTTCAGCTCCAGACACCCATATTTGACTCCTGGCACAGTAGGTGCCTATGTGATTCCAAAGACATTCCTTGGGTCAATTGGCATTTTCAGTGTTTAAGCGTTAGTCAAGAGTTTTTACTTGTGCCCTATGGCTATGAATCCAATGATTAAGATTTCAAAAATGATCACTGATGTGTTTTAATTCTTTATACATTTACACAGGATAAACTTTAGTTACAAGCGACATTAATTCGTGGATTAAGGTGTACAATAAAGGATCTGTGACATGTCTTACAACATAAACAGTTGTCTGTCAGTTTGCCTTTGGGATAAATTGTGTTAACATAAATTCAATGCAGCCATTGTGAGTGGATGCGTAATTCAATAACAATGTGTTGAACGTGTTTCAGTTATGGATATCTAGAATCCCCCATAGACGTGCTATGCTAAAGTATTGTAACTATACTGCTCGCAAAAATTAGGGGGTATTTTATATTTCAAATGTCCTAATTTGAGCAGTGTAGTTAGCGGGTGGACTTTGGAATTGGAATTGCATTACTTGAAGTCTTCTTATACAGTTAAGAGTGTTAGGGCTGAGGGGAGGATGAGGAGGAGTTCAGTGTGTACGGGTGTAGACGCGTTATGGTGTGACGGCTCTCCTCTCCTCAGATAGCATGAAGTGTATTTCATGAAGTCCGAAGCTGCATTTAGTTTATTTCACGGCAATTATGCGTGAGACTAATTTTCAACTTCGTTTCCGAGCAATGACACGACAGCTTCGACTCTAAATTCGTGGTAAGTGTTTCTTTCTCTTTATGTTTTATCCCGCTTCGTTTAACCACAAACGGACCATTAACGAGCTGTTCATTACTATTTGAATTTAGGGTTTTGGCGAAAAAACGTCATATCATTATACTTGAAGACGTTTTTACGATACACGACATGTATCCCACTTTTTTTTAATTAAAAAAGTGAGTTTTCCGACAACGCAACACTAACAGTGTTGTCGCTCTAAAATGTGGAAAATGTCATGTTTAACACATGACAAAGTGTGACCCAGTTCGCATTGACCGGCTTTGGAGTTAGCATGTTCTCTCCGTTTTCTTCTTTCCCACGTCTCAGTGACATTGCGTTAGGTCAGTTGCTGCCTCTTAAAGTTTTCCAGTACGACTCCCTGCTAGCCTGAACTGGATTAAATTGGAGTAAATTTCAGTAGTAGGCTACATCTTGATGCCCTATTCAAATCTATTGCCCATTACTTTTTGGATTCCACTGATTTAGCAGACTCAAGTTGTTTAATCAGATCCAATAATACTGTAACAGAGGACAGCAAGTTTGTCTGCTCAGTGCAGTGGTTGTGCTGGTACTTTGCTTCTTCAAAGTACTGAGTCTGTGCATTTTTAGTATCCCCATTCACTACCAATGCAAAAAGGATCAGAACCTGACTGCTGCTGGTGATGCCATATACTGTACTTTATTAATGAGCAACACCATTGAGGATTTAAGTTAAAGCCATTCATATCACATCATGTTATTTTAGTTTCATATTTAAAAAAGTCTTTTCTGTATTTAATCACCAAACAGGGCCTAATTGAAGTTATTCACAAAATGAGGTTACAAAACTCTTATGGGAATTATCCTGCTAACTGTTGACACATCTGATGTGCCTGAAAACATCTTGTGACTCACTGTCAGTTTAAACATCTTACACAGATATAAAATGTAAGTCATATGGGGCATACATCGATCAACCAGAACAGTAAAATCACATGGTTTGTAACAATGTTTAGGTCAGTTTTACATGTCATCAAATATACAGCAGAACATTATAAAACTTGCTCTACTGGATAGATCTCTTTCCACGGTGCATCTTACTGCCACCACTTCCCTATTGAAATGGTGTACACCTTTCCATGATGGAAAATAGGACTCAGTGACTAAGCAGTGACTAGTGAATTGTACCCAGTATCTCCTGTCTCCATACAGACTAGATGGGGTAGGATTCATTGCTCTTGTACACTAATGGGCCTCCTTGGACCACTGCCAATAGATACTCACCGCTGCTGACCACACAAACTTTGTTGTTGAGGTGACACTAGATTCAGGTTGTCTGGGTATAACGCTTTGACTCTTGTTAAAGTCGCTCAGATCTTTACTCATGAACATTTCTTCCACTTGCAATACGCAATTTATGAGAACCGACTGTCCACTTCTTGTATGCCCGAGAGCTTAATGTCTGTTCATGTAATGGTATGTGTCTGTGTCTGCTTCAATGTCTTGACTGATCGGTGTAAGTTAAGTGTTATTGTTAAAAGACATCAGTGTTGCACTAGAGGACAATACACACATAAGATAGGGAAAGCAATAATGTAGTATAATATGTGAAGACTTTTTCTTTTTAAACACAGGCTTTATCTTTATAAGACTTTATATTCATTTCAAATCTGAAGAAGATGTTTTTTTACTTATTTTATTTAGAAGCAGAACTGGACATGTTATAAAGGAGTACTGAAGGTACCCAGAGTAAGTATATAAATGATTACTTTAATGGCACCATAATATGATATTACCCAGTTCTAGTGAATGACATGATAATTTACAATTTACAAGTGGGCACCGGGAAGATCATCCCCAGACAATGGCGTTCTCAGACAAATCCAGTTCAGTGTGTATGAGAACTGAAATTGTCATTTAGGACACCGCTACAATGCCACACTGTTTTACATACAAGAACTTTTGTTGTCACGGTAAACCTCAGAGGTCCTTTATTTGGCATCCGTGCAACTGGGGGACCTGCTGCACAATTGTTTTACAAGCTGACGTCATTGCTTAGTATTGCTCAGTATCAGCCTTTTTAGTAATGTAATCTAATGTGCTGGGTGCTCTGTTTTCCAGCATCCATTGTACAGTGCTAAATCATCCACACAAAGCCATAATGGAACTGGGTGAAAGCAGTGGGCTTCGGGATGGTCACCATCGTCAGGCTGATCAAATACAGGCAGTGCAAACAGATGGAGCAGGGACTTTTGGGGTGAAGGTACAGGTGCAGGGCATACAGGGCCGCCCATATGTAGTTCTAAATGGGCAAGGTCCTTCCTCACAACCTGCTGTAAACCCAGACATGTTCTTCATGGAGTCTCCGTGCCAGGAATATGCTTCAACTTGGAATGGTAATGGTTCCTGCATCCAAAGACCTCCAGTAGATTACAGACTAATGAGACAGGTGCATAGACCTTGCCCAGAAGTTTCAGTGTCCAATGCAACCCCATACGACTCCATGTTAAACTACCAGAGAGAGGCTGGCCTTCTCAGACCCTGTGATTCACAGAACCATAGCATGAACTTACAGGACTCTTGTAAACATATTACAAATGTGAGTCACCCTAACTTGAACCCTTTCAGCACCAGTGCTCCACCCGCTTATGGATCTAATGTAATGGTAAAGAGAGCCAGGATCCCCCTGCCTGGACCAGGGACAGGGCGAGCTGAAGACCAACTCAAAACTGGAGAACCAACAGCAGAGTGTGTACCCTGCCGCCCATCACATATTGTCAGTAGGCTGTCTGTACCTTTTCCTGGCAATGATCAAAGAGCGAGGGTGGGTAGGATTCCACAAAGAAACCAGATGAATTTCGAAGAGAGGAGACAATTACAGAAAGCTGGACAGCCTTGTTCTGGTGAATCTTCCAGGACATGCCGGCTTCCAGCAAGAGTGCAAGGAATTGGAAACAATGCAAATGCTTCTCCAGCCTTAGCTACTGCCAGCATGGCTCAGAATGACAGCTTTCCAATGATAAGCACAGAAGAGAGCATTTATGATGCTGATATAAGAACTCTAACTGCAGCCCAGTTTGAAATACAGCACAATGAAAGGATGGCTCCAAGACCAGGACAAAGTTTTCAAAGAATGGAGAGGGGAAACCTATCCCAATATATTCGGCAGAATGTTGACCACCCAGGCCCAGAAAGAGAGGTCCAGGTAAAGTCTGGTGTATTTGTGCAGAATTATAACATACTTGCATTTGTTTCATTAGCATGTCTCTAATCATTGTAAATGTCATGTCTGTACTGTATGGACGTTCAAACAACAGAGTACTTTTTGATAATTACTATACACAAAAAGTACATAAACAGGATATTAAATTCAAATTAAATTAGTAAAATTAAATAGCATGGTGAGTAGCACAGCAAAGAATCATTGTCCTTCTCTCCAGTAGTTGTTCATGAATATGATGTAGCCGTAAGAGTCTCAAAGAGTATAATTGATTAACAAGATACTAAACTATTGTGGTCATATCCCTCTTGGTGAGCTAATATATATGGAGTGGCATCCTTCTTCAAGCTAAGTAGTGGCCTCATATTTGTTTGACCAGTAATTAAAAATAAATAGTTGTTGGTTTCACATGTCTGGGAAAGGATCAACCTTCAACTGTCATAGATAATGGTCTATAAAAAGTCTTTTCTGAAATAAGAACTGAGGTATCACTGTAAAAAGTCTAAAAATTAAGCCTGAAATTGAACACTAAATGTCTGTAGTATCTGCTGACCTGTGAATTGTGTACATTACTTGACATTTTCATTGTACATTAGCCCAAACATACTGTTCTGTAGATAAAACCTACATTTCTGATGGGTAACTTACTATTCACAAATCTTTATGTTTATATATATATATATATATAAAGGTCACTCCTGATATTTTGAAGGGACAGCAAGAGCTTCTAGACCAGTCAGATGAAGATACAACCAAGCTAGTGCTGTTCAACTACTTCAAAGACGGGTATGAACATAAACATGAACAATGCTTTTGCAAACCAGTTAGATCTTGGGAGAGGCTGTTGGGAGGATATCTAGTTGTTATTGTCATTTTGTGAAAATCCCCTTTTTACCGCACATTAAAGCTTTGTCTGAATCATTTCATTATAACATTAAGCAAAGATAAGGAGTTGTTATTTCAGCTGGCCGGACTGAATAGTTCCCAGCTTTGTAAAGTAAGAATAGCAAGCCAAAGATTCAACATTAACAGTCAGAGTTCCTGTGTTAATAAAGACCAGAACACCTTCATACTACAAACACGGCTATGAATTCATTACTGTGCAATGGGTGTCAAATGTTTGTGTTTTAGATGCAAATCAAATTAAAAAAATGTAGGTGTAACTTGGTCTATTAAAAAAATTAGACGATACATACCAATGTATTGAATGTTCATGCAAATTACAAATGATACACTTTAATTACATTCTTATTTAAATATTCTCATAGGAGTGGAGATGGAGATGAAATCATCAGACGGAAGGTGAATCTGCTATTTGAGAAGATCCAGATGTTGAAGTCATGTGCTGTCCAGAATGTGGAGGAGGTGAGGGCTCATGCTGTCACTTAGGTCAGAGGTTGTAGATCAGTACTCAGCACATGAGTTTTCTTTAACTCTTTAAAATGAACAAGTACGGTCAAATATCATTAACCCATTAAAAACCATGATCCTCGTTTGGGGATCGGGTGCTTTAACTGATGGGATGGGATGGGATGTAGGCAGACAGAAATTACGTAAAAAATGTTCAGAAAAAAAATTGGCAGTTAATGGGTTAATCATGATTATGTGACATGTGTTTTCATTTCTTAAATTATGAAAATTATGAATAAATCCAATTATTTTGAGTTTTAGTTGTCTGTATCAGAGGCTCAGGTAAAAGAGTTTCAAGTCAAAAAGGTGGAACTGGAGAGCAAAGTCACTGAGCTAAAGCAGCAACTGGAGGAGGAAATTAAGGTGACACATAGCAACAAAGTTTTAAGTAATTATTGTAGTTAACCCATTTTTTATTTTAAGTAAATTTTAAATAAAAAGAATAAGAATACAATTTGATATGTTTTTTAAAAATACATCAAATAAAATATCATAGAGCAGAGAGCGCCTGTCGGCTGGGAGTGAAAAGAGTGCAGAGGAATTGAGGAGCTTGCAGGACAAGTTGACTCGAAGTGAACAGGAGCAAGTGTCTCTCCGGCATCGTCTCACAGACATGGAGAAAGAGCTGCAGGCTTCAATGGAAAAGTCATTTTCTTTTTACCACACTAACATACTTTTGTTTTAAGGGTTATAGTTCCTTATCACAGGTATTTAATAGGTATATTTGTGGGTGTGTGTTTGGTGTAGAGCCCTACAGGTAAAGAGGGAACGAGAACGGCTTCGAGCAGAAGCAAAAAGTCTACAGCAGCAGCTTTCCGACATGCATGATGAACTGGACAGTGCCAAGAGCACAGAGCAGGAGGAAAAAGACAATACACTACAGGTAAAGACCCATTAAGTGCACATATGTGTTAAGTGCAGGACTAGTGGTTTTGGAGTGAGAACAAGTATCATATTTAAATCATAAAAGGCAAATGTTTGTAGACACACAAAAATTATGCACTAATTGCTCGATTGGTAACCAGAATTGAATGGTTTCAGCGTGATGATCAGCCCATCAGTATCCTGTAAACGTTTCTGTTTTGGTCATATGAAACTTGTCCAGCACACGGCGAAGGTCACAAACATAGCCACACATGAACAGCACAGTGCTTTTACTAACTTTAATGTAGAATTCAGTTCATGTGTGTACAGAGCTTTAAACACAGCTCGGTGTGTGAGATTTCGGTTGTGTTTTAAATGCTATGTGGCCAACTAAATCGTCTCCCTAAATAGTGCAGTATGAAATAGGGGATAGGGATTTAAATGAGGGTATAGACATCTATTTGGAACACAGCTATGTCTTTAACATGGAAGCTGTTTGCATACATGGATGGTGTAAATGACCCATGGAGGAACATCTCTGAAAATGTTTAACACAATAAATTTACCAAGACACGTAAAACAACCAGATATGTGGAATTTGACGAGACTAACAAAGGCAAATGGGTTAAAGTTAAATCTAGCAAAAGTGCAGAGCCAGACACAAGCCAGCCTCACCTGCTATCTTTCTTTATCCCATCTTTAACAAGTTTTCATTAAAAGAAAAGTTAACAAACATATTTTTTGTAAGATGAAATGTATAACACATAGACAGTAATATATTAAGAAAGAAAAATGTAATTGGCTGATCATATTTAAAAAAAAACAGAAATCAATATCGTACAGGAAAATGCAACCGGTGCATTTTTTATCTAAACATATGAGTGTTAGTGTGAAATTTGTCTTCATCTTGCTGCTGCAGAAGCCTTCACTCGTCATGTTTACTGGCTTACTTTCCAGTACATTTTAAAGGTGTGTTAGGGCTGTGTTAAGGTCAGGGTTCTATGTAAGTTCTCCACCAAAGTGCAAAAACCATTTCTTTATGGATGGTGCTTTAGGAGGGTAGAGCAGAAAGTGGACATGAATTGTTGCTGAGGTGAAAGCATACAAAAGTCCAATATTACTGAACTGTTTAGTACAACCCATCTTGCTGCCACAAGTTTTCTATAGACTTTACACCTAGCAGCGTAAGCTTCACTGGCATGGTTTACGTGGGCACACTGTCAAATCATGTTCAGCTTTTCATCCTAAACATATACACATATGTGTAATTGTTTCTTCAGGACCATGGTACAACAATTAACATTATGTTATATACATTCAGTGCAGTAATATGTGAATTACCAGTAAAAGAACAGGAAGAACATAAAAAAGGATAAGTAAGAATTAAAACTATATTCTGTGTTCAAAATATTAGTCGTAAAAAGCATAATGGTGCCGTATTTAAAAATGCTAAGAGTCAAAAGGAGGAGCTGAGTGTGTAAGGCTAGTATGTTCACATTTATTTTTGTACATTTTTTATGTCTGAGGTTCAAATATTGTAAAATAAAAGCAAAGCAATGGCCTTTCTTGAATAATTTTCAAATAAACAAAAATAGGTTTGAAATGATAAAAAATACTCTTTTGTAATACTCTTTTTTAATTACCTAGTGAAAACATTGCTTTTTTTACTTAAAAATAGCAATTAAAATAATTTTCTTGTATGTTTTATTTATTTATTTACAAAATGTGTCTTTAGTCTGTTACAAAGAAGAAGGACTATGGGTGCTTGACGTATGATCACACCTTCTGGTGTTCAAAAATGCAATTGCATTAGAAGGTCTTATAAATAGAACCTATTTTACATGCAGTGCACATTGTGACATTTATGCATTAATACATTCTAGCAGCTTATTACAACTCCTTTCGGAGTTGCAGCTAAATAAATGAATGTTAAATCCAAGCCACACATAGAGGACAAATTTAAGTCAATCATGGACATCAAATGAAGGAACTTTTCATCTTATCATCTATTTATTTTGCTTTGTCTTTCAGTCTTCCTCACTCTTCTCTCTTTTTAAGGAGCTGGCTAATTTGCGTATGGAGTTCCAAGAGCTGCAGCAGGTACATGAAGAGCAGGAGGAGATTCTCCATTGGAAGGAAAGGGAGCTCATTGCTCTTAAGGGGGCCGTGGAAGAGGAGATTTCAGCACATGCCAAGGAGGTGGATATGCTGAAGGAGCATCACAAGGAAGAGGTGCAAAAGCTCATTGAGGCTGCAGAAGAAGCTGAAAAGGTATTTAAGGAAGCATTTGTTTGTTTTAAACTCCATCCCATCATTCAAGATGTAATTGTAGGAAAAAATTGTGCATTATGAGAAAGTAAATCAGGTCGTTTGGACATTAGTTAGAGTATGGTCAGTGGCACTGATGTTTTTGCCATTGCAACTAAATGTATGTTATATTACGTAGATTAGTATTACTGCAGTTAAGTTCCAATTCCAATGAAGTTGGGACATTGTGCAAAACATAAATAAAACCAGAATACGATGATTTGCAAATCCATTTTAACTTATATTTAATGGAATACACTACAAAGATAACATTTTTAATGTTTAGACGGATAAACTTTATTGTATTTTTGCAAATATTCGCTAACTTTGAATCTGATGCCTGCAACGTTCCAAAGAAGTTGGGACGGGAATGTTTACCACTGTGTTACATCACCCTTCCTTTTAACAAAACTCAATAAGTGTTTGGGAACTGAGGACATTCATTGTTAAAGTTTTGTAGGTGGAATTCTTTCCCATTCTTGCTTGATGTATAACTTCAGTCGCTCAGCAGTCTTCGTTGTCTTATTTTGCGCTTAATAATCCGCCACACATTTTAAATGGGAGACAGGTCTGGACTGCAGGCAGGCTCTTTTATTATGGAGAACACAACATCCATGGTCTTCAGAAACAATCTGAAATGTGGACTAGTTAGACCACAGGACACTTTTCCACTTTATGTAAGTCCTTCTCAGATGAGCTCGAACTCAGAGAAGCCAGTGACATTTCTGGGTGTTGTTAATATATGGATGAACTGACAATAGTTTTCTAAAGTGTTCCTGAGCCCATGTGGTAATATCTATTGCAGAATAATGCCGGTTTTTAATGCTGTGCCACCTGAGGGATCAAAGGAAAATCTTTTGATCATATTATGGACTGTAGATTAAATCCCTAAATAGCGTTGAACGTTCTTCTTAAACTGTTGGACTTTTTGCTCATGCAGTTGTTCACAAAAATAGCGTAGAACGTTCTTCTTAAACTGTTGGACTTTTTGCTCATGCAGTTGTTCACAAAGTGGTGAACCTCACCCCATCCTTGCTTGTGAACAACTAAGCCTTTCGGGGATGCTTCCTTTATACCCAATCAAGCCACTTACCTGTTTCCAATTAACTTGTTTACCTGTGGAATGCTCCAAACAAATGTTGTTTTTTTTACTTTCCCAGTCTTTTGTTGCCGCTGTCCCGTGTTGCAGGCATCAAATTTAAAATGAGTAAATATTTGGAAAAACCAATAAAGTTTATCAGTTTGAACATTAAATATCTTGTCTTTGTTGTGTACTCAATGGAATATAGGTTCAAAAGAATTTGCAAATCATCGTATTCTGTTTTATTTATGTTTTACAAAACATCCCAACTCTGTTGGAATTCGGGTTGTACTTAAACCACGTGTAATTGTCGTTACTGTGCTCTGGTGTTCTCCCACTTAGAATGTTGCAGTTACAGCTCATAAGAAGATGGAGGTGGAGGCATGTCAGAGAACGAGTCAGGCCCACGTTCAGGAACTCACTCTGGAAAAGGAGATGCTCCTTAGTCAGGTCCACAGCCTGAATACTCAAATTACTACCCTTAACAACATCATTCAACAGGGCAAGAGCCAGGAAAAACAGCTCAGAGATCGTCTGGACAAGCTGATGGTGAGTGGAAATTATTAGAGATGACACTGAAATTGTAGTGTAGTCATAGACACTATGCCTACACAGTTAAATTCTGTACTGTTGCCCTTTGCACAATTTTGTTGTAAAGGTTCATACAGTTTACTGAATATTTATTTTGCAGCTTATTTAAAAAAATCCACTTTAGATATGCTGAACAATTGAACATTAATGTGATAACTAGGAGGAGAAGCAGAGGCTTGAGGAGGAGTTTTCAGAGGCCAGACAACAGGAAGAGGACATGTGTGGTGCTAACAGAGCTCTGACTAGACACTTGGAGGACACACAGGTTAGACACATCTATTGAACACAAGATAAGATATTTTTTATTGTCATTGCACAAAATGAAGTTTGCTAATCAGCAAACCAACCAACATGCAATTACAAAATAAAATACCCAGCACCTTCCACACTTATACCACCCATATACCACAATGTTCTGTGCATCACTGACATCTTAATGACACCAGTATAAAGTAACATGGATTATTCCTCTCAAGCCTAATACTTATGCCCGTAATTGATTTACAAGTTTGAATGAATTAGTACAGATTTTTACAGAATGGACTGCTCTCTGTGCCGGTAGAGTGAGCTGACAAGGCTGAATCAGGAGCACCGGCAGCTGAGGGAGAAACTGAAGGAGGAAGAGAGGCAGGTTGAGGAGCTCATGCAGTGCAAAAGGGAATTGGAGCAGGAAAGGAGGACGCAGGACAGAGCCTTTGACAAACTACAAGAAGAGGTGGGAGCAGATGGTGGTTGATATTACTTAGGGAGGTTTCCGTGTGTGGGTGCACATTCGGAAATATTTCCCAGTAGCTGGATCTTTGTAATGAGTGATGGAAATAAGTTACCAAAAAGAAAGAAAAGATACATAACATTACAAAGCAAAACTTGGTTTTAAAGTGACAACATTTTGGCAAAAGTATGATGAATAGAAATACTTCATTTGATGCTACCTATCTAAACATTGTGGATCTGTGGTTTGTTTTCTGACAAAAAAATTTGATAGTTTTGGTGAGTTCATTATCAACTAAACTTTGACACAGTTTGACAAATGTAACTACACAAAGTGAGTTTACATGCCACATACATAACCCAATATGCTTTAATAATATAGCAGCTTTTAAAACTTTTAATTAAATCTTTAGAATGTTATTATGGTAGTTATGATGGGTAGTAGTTATGATTATTGTTTAGCAATAGAACAAGCATTCTACCATGAACTAATAAGGTATCTTATGGTATCTATATGTATACTATGATCCTGCCATGTTTTTTCTATGGTAGTTTGCAGTAACTATGCTTAATGTATAGTAAACATGATTCTAATATGTTAGATACTGCTTCATATGTCATTTGTCAAACATAATTTTGACAACAAGTCTCTCATCTAACATTTAGAAACAGAGATGGTTTGCAGCAGCTCAGTTTAATAACTGAATTATTAAATTGAATAAAAATGTTATTAAAATTTGGTATGCTGATACATCAAAACAGGCCACAAAGCAGGCATTTTTGTGTGTATAATGCTGCGTTTAGGGGAAACTGGCATGTGTGTTCAGTCAGCAATGAATAGATCAGCAAGCCCAACTTATGAATGCCTTTAGGTTTTCTTAGTTCAAATCATAAAGTTTGACTTTTGGAATAGTCTTTAGGAAAGTTTGTTTAAAGTTTATTAAAGATTTATGTTCCAACATACTTCCTCTAGATCAAGGCAGTGCTGGTATGTTCTGAAAGGGAGACACAGAAGCTGCAGCATCAGGTGGATGAAGCCAGAGATCAGAGTTCAAAGGAGCTTAGTGTGCTTCGCACCCAGCTCCACAACACTCAAAGTGAGCTGGAGACGCACTCGCGAGCTGCACAGGAAAACAAGAAAGAGGTGCCGTATGGGTACACAAATACACATTCACTCAGTATTATGTGGGCAGCAATACAGAAAGAGAACTGGCTAGCAGTATGTCAGCTGCCTGTGGAAGTGAGACTTATCTTACTTGGTGTGAGTATGTATTGTATTGTGTGCAGCTGCGTGGGCTGGAGGCCGAGTTGGCTCGGTGTGAAGCAGAGCTGGAGCAGGCTGAGCTTAAGTGCAAACAGCTGGAGACGAGAGTGGAGCTGCAAGAGTGCAGCAAAGCTACACAGGATGGGCGAGACCGACAAGTCAAACTCATGGAGGTTCACAAGCACACAATGGCAAACCCATATGCATACACATACAAATACGCAAACCAGCAAACCCAAACAGCAAGACCTGCCAAATATTATTAAATATTAACTATTTTGTGCACACCCTGTCATCATGGGGGTATTTAATTGTGGGGTGATTATAAGGACACACAAAAACACATGCTCATACACTACAGTTTTTTTCTAAATTTACTTTTGTGTAAAAGTAAAACTCAGACCCAACTGCTCAAATCGCAAACAGAACTTGGATTAAAAACAATACAGTGCCAGTTCATAGCAGCCCAGGTTTCAAACTGCAATCGGAGGACACTGTGGGATCGACAGTGATCGCAATCGGCAGCATAAAACATCATGGGAAAAATGTATTTAAAAAATAATAATGAAAAAAATATATATCGCTGATTTTTGCTCTTTCGCAGGTTTTTGCGGAACTCGATTTACCCATGCGTAAAACGTGTGGTATAGTTAACATATACATGTATTTGATGAACTTTTACATTTAAAAAATCAAAACATTTCTAAAAATATTAATTCTAACAATAAAGTAATGTTATATATCACAAAATATTACGATTTACAGTAAACAGCGTATTTACTCAGCGGATGAATACTAATGAAAAACGAGAAGTAAGACTAGAGCATCGCCCGTCTGAATCGCTACTTGCCGACATGACAAGTTTTTTTCTGCAGTGTTGCGCTTGCTGTTTGTGAAAGTTTCATTATAGACTGAATTAATTTATACAATGCTACCCAAGCGTTCTGCAAGTTCTACCGCTAAAATAGTGTATAAATACTTAAATAAATAAAGCGTCCCTACTGGTCCTGGAACGTATCCCCCACGATAAACGCAGGAACACTGTATATATATATATATATATATATATATATATATATATATATATATATATATGTGTGTGTGTGTGTGTGTGTGTGT
>JAVSBV010000551.1:0-13052 GCA_033117975.1 Parotocinclus spilosoma | reverse complement strand
ACTGGATTTACCACAGGTGGACTCCATTTAAGCTGTAGAAACATCTCAAGGATGATCAGTGGAAACAGGATGCACCTAAGCTCAATTTTGAGCTTCATGGCGAAGGCTGTGAATACTTACGTAAATGTGATTTCTTAGTTTTTTATTTTAATGAAATTTTTAGAACTCTCAAAAAAACCTTTTCACATGGTTATAATGGGGTATTTTGTGTAGAACTTTGAGAAAATATATTAATTTAATACAATTTGGAATAAGGCTGTAACGTAACAAAATGTTTAATAATTTAAGACCAATAAGAAAAGACTCTTTTTGATATCTGTAATTACATTCCTTCTAATGTTCATGTGGTGGATTAATGTAATATAAGTTGTTGAATGATTTGTACCACTGAGTTCGCAGCCCACTAGCTCCATTCTCAGAGTGCAGCCTTTGTGGCACGTCGTTGGCACAACGCGAATATACTGAGCAATTATGGGTGGGTCAAACAGATTGGTCTTGATTCCATCGTTGTCCATATTTCCCACAAAAACCTACGAGGAGAGACCAAATTTGGGATGTAATGCTGTGTTCTTGTTGTGTCTTTCATATTGGTAGTAAGTGTGAAATTCATTTTAACTCACCATGTCCTTCTTTTCGCCATTGCGCCTGTAAACAGTGTACATGCGTCCATCTGAACTGTAAGCCACCTTAAAGAATTTAATGTACTCAGCAGAGCCCACACGACTGGCACCTTGGGTGATGATGCCAGTGAAACGCATCAGGTGATGCATGTTAATCTACAAACAAAGAAGAGATGACTTTCATTTAAGTGATCTTTTAATGTCACTTTTATGAAACCAATAGGACTTATAATTGGCTACATACAGTAAAACTCTACAAGCCAATAGTTATTCAAGTTTAATAACACGTTTAATAACACTGGAATACCCAAATTAAATGCCACAATAATGCACCTGAATCCAAGGGTTCTTGTCATGTGAAGCTGCAGTCCATGCATTCACCAGGCCTTTGTTGTTAAGACGAGCTAGCTCAGGCCCCCAGCGCTGCAATCCCAGAATACCATAATAAATCGAAGAGGCAGAAATCTGAGACTCAGCGATTCCACCGCCCTCCATTCCCAGCATAGAGATGCAGCCTGCAGAACAGAATGCATTATCAGGCAGGTAGATGGATTTACAGCCTGAGGGCCAGAGATATTCTGAGACAGATATATTAAGACTAAAGCTTAGAAACGCACATCTTGTATAAAATATAACCGTCATTTGGAGGCGTTAATATAAGTAAAATACACAAAAACAAAGACTTTCTCTGGCAAGAAAAGTGCAATTTAAACAGACATTTGCAGTTCAGCTTTTTTAATTACTTGGATTATTAAAACCCCTTGTATGTTTCACACCATTTAAACAATAATGGAAGTCCACTTACGTAGTTGGCAGTTTCTTCCCACATAAGGTGAAGGGCATTTACATTGGAAATCTCCATCAAGATCAAGGCATGAACCCCCATTTTGGCAAGGCTTGTTAGCACAGTCATTCATGTCTGTACAGAGATAACAGTTCCAAATCAGATAACTCACATATCATATTGTGACTAAGTTGCTTAAATACAAATCTCCAGACATCCCCTGCCATGGAGATTCAGTGACTGAATGTATAGTTTACATATGTGGACATTTGGCATCTTTTGTAACTTTACTGGTGTGAATATCCTTAAACTATGTAATTAATGTGATAAATAAAATAATAGTGAGTATCTTAAAATAAATTTACATTTTAGACTTATCTAAAAATGATCTAGTCTGTATGAGATAAATTCGGAATTTGGCCTCAGTCTAAACCCCTGGTGATTTCTACACATGATAATGTTATAGCAGTTCACCACATAGCAGCCATCAACAGATGGTCATCAACATTACGTGTGATAATGCAGACATCACTTCTTATGCATTTGCAGACCTGTGTATTCACAGAATATACTTGACAACAAAGCAACATCTGCTGTAATGTTAATGCATTCGTTAACTGTGCATTTAATTGTACATTTTGGCACGCATGCTCACAGAATTGTATTTAAGTTTTTTTTCATGTTTTCACGTTTGGCAAGCTGTGCATTTTTATTTTGTAGGCATGTCAATAACTTTGTGAGCACACACGTCACTAAGAGTTACAAATCAAGCATGGCTAGTTAAGAAAATTAAATCGTTAGTCGCAATTATTTATATGACAACTAATCATCAGAGAATACTGTAATTGTGACAGGATTTTTACAATCTGCAATCCCGCAAATAACCTATAGATGGCAGTCTTGGCATAATATATATTTCTGTGGTTTTATACATGGGACTATTAAATGCAAAATGTCTTTAACAGTTAAAATCAATAGGAGGACTTCTGCTCAATATTATGAATTTAATGCTCAGCAATTCTCAAATGTAATTAAAATGCTTAAAGGCTCCAGCATAGAAACCGTTAACAACTGCCCATTATGGCTTTGTGTTTGCATTTTATGTTTTAACAGGACCTTTTAGTGTGACTTCTCATCTATATTAGTCTGTGTTTCTAGGAAGTAGAATCGATACAGATACAGGGTTTGAAAGGGACCCAAAAGAGAAGCACATGCTTGCATTTAATTTCCGGTTAGAAAACACACACACTGACTAAGGGGTGTCCAAAAAAAGTGCTGCCAAAAAAGGGCTGACCACATACTAGCATGTCAACCTTAGCCAGGGTCAAATCAGGGTTAGATTACATTCTTATATTCATTATGGAAACAACAATGCATGTGAAAGCACACACTGATAACAACAACCCATAGGAACTGCCAAACGATGGAGAGAATGCAATGATAAAAGATTACTAAAATAAAAATGGGACAGAGTGTATTCCTGGACAGTCTGTCTGGTCATTATCTGAGTAACATCAACACTGACACATTGAAAAATAGAAACTAGTGAGACAACAGTTAAGTATTGAAAAACAGGTGAACAGGCATTACCAATCTGAAAAACCAAACTGGTCTTAAAGAATAATACTACAGTAGATTTACCCGATATTTGGTAATAGGCAACAAAGCAGAAAAAGTACTTTTATGAAAGATGCATATCCTAGACTCTTCTCAGAAACTATTTAAATAATTCTAAATTACAGATCACAGATTTTTTGGTACTTGTTGTAGATGAGACATGACTGAGTCCATGGTGTACCAACAGATAAAAGTTGACCTAGAAATCTAGCTACCTCTGTAAAAATCCAGTCAAGTTATCATCTAGCAAGAAAATACTACAATACACAAAGCGCTTCAGTGAACACAGAATAAAGCACATCACATATTCCCTGACGTATACCCATGAGGTGAGCTAAACATGAGAGAAAACAATTGATAAACTAAGGGCCTGGAAGATCCAGAAAGACTATATTGAGGATTGAGGATCTCATTGCTTACTCTTTCATTTTCACATCAGCAGGCACAACAGAAGAGATCTCAAGATTGTAAAGGGAGATTGGACAGTAGTAAGAGCACTTTTGCAAATAATATACAGGTACACCCCATCGTATAATGGCTCAACTAACCATAATTTGAGTTCATATTACAATACATTTGATAATGTATTGTATTGAGAAAGTCAGAAGTAGTCAAGTTTTCCATGCTTTGTTTATCTAAAACAAATATTTCTATATTAAAAAAAACTTAACCTGGACTTAAACATTGTTAAAGTAGAGGCCAGTCTAACGTCTTCAGGGAGACTATTCCAGATCTTAGCTCCATAACACTGGCTCCTCTCAACGTTCTACTCCGAGCTCTTCACTTGTTAATGCAGAGGAGGCCCAGTAATCGCTTGTACCCCTGGCCTCGCTCTTTTAGACCTTACCATGAGCTCCGGACCTTGTTGTGGCTTAAGGTCGTGCGGTCCAATGTTCAGCGCCATGTCATCGGGAGCAGTTAGATCCCAGTAGGGTGTGTACTCTGCTCGAGAGGGGGCTACTAGGACCTACCTCCGGAGCCAGGCCTTGGGGTAGCGTCCATCACCGATCGCCCTGTGGCCAAGCGGCCCACGTAATCCAACCGGACCCGACCCGGTCCTGCCACCTGCCATATCCAGAGAAGGGCTGGGACTCACAAATCATAGAAAACTTAATTGTGGATACAGTAATCATGGTCACAATGGACAAGTTTAAAAAACAAATAAAACATTTGTCCTGTAATCCCAGTATCATCTATCAATAATAAACAGTGCATCGAAACGATGGAGACACTTTTGGAAAGTTTCTCTTGGCTACAGAACAACCGAATTCTCTCAACCGTACCAGTAGATCCACATTAGTGACCTCAGAAGCTTTCAGTTACAGTTTAGTCCAGTGGGAGCTCTGAATTCTGAATCCTAATTACAATAACATAACATAACATCAGCCACCCAAAACTTTATTAAAAACCTTGCATATGTAAAATGTGCAAGACATGAAATGGCTTCTCAGTTTGGACTTACCTGATCAGGCCGAGGCTCAAACGACCATCTGTGCATAACAGACTTAAATGACTGTGTGTGCTCAGGATGTGTGTGTGTTTGTGTGCGTGTGCGTGTGCGTGCGCTGCGCAAGCCAAAGAGGAACTGGACAGCAACTGCTTCTTGGCCACTTCCTCATATAAAACAATACTCCACTATTAAAGCCGACACCAGATGATGGACACTATTTTTGTGTGTGTGTACCCACATGCAAACATACAGGTTTATCTATATTAGAAAGGACCAAATGGACCTGGCTTCTCTGGTTTAATTTAATTACAAGTTTAATTTCAGAATTTGGTTACTACTAATTAGCTACAGTAGTCATTTCAATGAAATGTTCTCTTTGTCTCTGTGTCTCTCTCTGTTTTGCATATTCCCCCATGGTGCTGGACTTCCTCTAGAGCTTGAAACACTGAAACATTAAAGGATTAGTGATCGGATTCACCAAGGTGTGGTAATAAAGTAAATCCTATTTTTTTTTTTTCATAAGAAAAAGAAACAAACCTGGAAAACTTGGGGACTTTTGTTTACACTAAAATTACCACTCAGTCCCATTGGCCCTGCTGTAAGAACGTAAACACTGAGAAACTGCTTTTTTTTATTAGACTGTGCTGGCACAGGAGCTGAATTACTGACCTGGGGGTTTGTTAATGCCCCAGCTCTGCCATGCTGCCTCTGTCGGGTCCTTCAGCCAGACCCTGAACACATTCTAGTTTTTTATAGTCTACTTTATTGTAAATTAGGTAACGTTGAGCTCCAGTGGAGTTGTGACTGATCTGTATTAACATGATGTTACCACTAGAGGGCACATCATTCAAAATAATCCGTACGAACGAGCTAACTTGGACATGGTGCCCACGTGTGTTCCACTTAGCACGATTTGGTTTTGCCAGCTGCTGGGCTTGGGTTTGAATCCCTCGTGAGGCTTGTTTGTGGGCCTCATCCTGCTCCTTCTGAGCTCCAGGTTAGGCTCCAGACTTGGAGTTAAGGGCAGAGCTTTACTTTGAGCCCTAAACATTTTGGTTACTGGTCCTCCAGGCAACAAGAACAACATTTGCAATTCCGTTAGTGTTTTATTTCAGATTTTGAATGCTTTTTATATCCAGATTACAAAAACGTTAAAAGCATTTTAAACACGATCCAGCACATAAGTGATATGATACAGGATACCTATAGTAATAGTACTGGTCTTTATGTACAAGAAATATCGATATTTATGTAAACTCACTCCTGTTTCCATACAGAGGGAAATAAAACCAGTGCGCACAGCACGCTCTGTAGTTTTACCACAAATCAATACAGTCTGGGTCTGTGGCCTTCAGGGGGACGCAGGGGCTCAGTAAATAGATAAACACTGTCCACTTCTGATCCATTAAAATTCAATACCAGAGATGAACCGAAGCATCAGGCTTGTTCTAACGCTTCATCCTGGGTTATTACGGATATTAGGAAAACATTTATTTCGAACACATTTCTTAATGTTCATATTATTATTACAAGCCATTAAGAGGGAATACATCGAAATAACACACGTTCAGAGTTCATCTTACATATTTATCTATTATGTAGATCTTAATCTGAGATACCAAGAAATTCACCCACATAAAATGACTGTTGTTGCTTTTTTTGTTTTTATTAATTTTATATAGATTGTTGATTGAATAAATCGACTTTTCTCTTTTTCTATTTGAATACCCTTTGATCTAGGGCGTTATAGCTTTGCAAACCAGGTTAAATAACACCTTTGCAGGATTTCGAAACACTTCATGTGCACTAAACGTCTACATTTAGTAACGTTGAGGACAGTACAGACAGACAGACTTACGACTAACAGTCTTACAGCATAGCTAAATTCGGCTCATTTTTTAGTCCCAAAGCTGCTTCACAAACGGCTGGACCCCCAACCATAACAGACGGAACGTAGGGCGACAGCGGAAAGGAAAGAACCCGAACGAGAAACCTTGTGCAGCCTAGGTTTCTATGTTATATGTTTATTAAATTAAAGAGGATAAGCGTCATATTTATAAAAAATATAAATAACAGGTCTAATGCTTTAGATTACAGAAAACAGTCAGTTAAATAGATAATAAAGTCTCTGGGCATTTTTTTAAATGCAAGCAGAACGTTTATCCACCACGAACATCTGTTGGAAAAAAAAAAGACATGGCATGTGCAAAAGTTAGCCGAAGATTTTTATTTCGTTGCTGTTATGGTTGTAAGGTTTAAGGACTGTGAGTCAGTGAGATCCTGGGTTCCAAACTGGCTCAAAAAGTCAGGAACGGCGTCTGATGTAGAACCTCGATTCTATGAATCATTAATACAGTGACAATTTTTACGATCTAATACTAATAGTACATAGAACTTGACGTCTGTCCACTTTAGGGTCTGAGATCTTAAAATTTAAACAGGGAATTCAAATCTATCTTATATACAGCGACGCTCCGTTTTATGACGGCCCAATTATATTTCGACTTTATGATGGGAATCCAATTACACACACACACACACACACACACACGCACATTCAGTAGAAACGATACTCCCCCACGGTAAATGAGGAAGTCAGCAGTGCGTGATGCTGTGCTAAGAAGAAGGCATGGTCGTGACACCTAATTGTTTTTGGTTTTCACTCTCATTATTATGACGTTAATATCATCTGTTTAACAAATAATGATAAAATAAGCTTTGCGTTAATTAATCCGTATTTCAGCACAAGCGCTATGAGCATGTTTACGGTTGGCTGTGATACAGTACATATTCATGGTTCTGTCAGAAACACCTGAACGTATGATTCACTTTATTCACTGAACGACAGAAAACTAGGACGAGCGGAAAATACCTGAAAATACAATCGCAGCCAGAAAACGATGGTAGTATTTCGTTTTTTCTCATTCGTAACAAGTTGCAGATAGGACTTAAAGAGGGAACGACTGTATTAATGTGTATTTTGTACGCTAATTTAAATTAAAACACTGCAAAGTTTCTAAACCACTTTACAAAGTCAGGTGAACGTCCATTTTGGTCGACGCTGAAAACATTAAAAATGCTTTTGAAAACCAGAAAAACAGGACTGTGTATACACACCAGTTATTAGAAAAGTGTAGCTGTTATATAAACATAGCTGTGACACTGTAATCGGGCCGTACAATTAATCACAGTACACACACACATGCATTTAACTTATACAATTAACAAGGGTTTCTTAGGTTTCACCGTCGAGTACTGGCCAGTCCTTCTCCTTCGTTTTCCCCCCTGGCCTGGATCGGGACCGAGAACCACAAAGTGTAACTCGACAAATTTCTAGACAAAGAGTTTTTCGCAGCACAATGTACAGTCAGTCTCAGTTCCTTCCCGTTCTTGTTTTTCCTCAACAGCTGCATTCCTTCCTACCTGCAGTCCTTAAGCATGAGCTCAGGTCCTTTCCCTCCGGTCCATGCCCGAGGATCTTCTGGCTTGCTTCAGAGAGAAGACCCTGGAGAGACATCTTCCCACCTGTTAATACGATTGACCTTAGGTTGAACGTCAGTCTTCTAGGAAACGGTGCAGCTGTTGGTCTTGTTCATGGGCGGCCTGAACCCCGTGTCCTTAGGGAACGTCTCTCGGCGCCGCCTGAGCGCCGGACTCAGACGCCTGGGTAAGTTGGTCTGCTGGAGAAGCTCCTTGAAGACCTCGGCCACGTTATCGTTGTCCTTGGCCGACGCCTCCAGGAAGGATTTGCTCCATTCCAGCTCCACCATGGTCAGGACGTCTTCGGTGCTGACCTGCCTGCGCTCGTCCCGGTCGCTCTTGTTGCCCACCACCACGATGGGCGTGAACTTGTCCTCCTTGACCTCGAGGATCTCGTCCCGCAGGAGCTTGACAGTCTCGAGGGACTCGGCGTCGTCGATGGAGTAGACCAGCACGAAGGCGTCGCCGTTGCGGATGGAAAGCTTGCGCATGGCGGGGAACGAGTAGCTCCCACTGGTGTCCAGGATCTCCACCGTCACCTTGACGCCGGAGAACTCGTACTCCTTGCTGTGGAGCTCCTCCACCGTGCGCCTGTGCTTCGACTCGAACGAGTCGTGCAGGAAGCGACTGATCAGCGACGTCTTGCCCACACCTGCTGCTCCCATGAACACCAGACGCACCTGAGTCTTCTCCTTCACCTCCAGAGACATGCTCACAGCTTTCAGCACACTTTAGCTCCACATCAACACACACGCTCTCTCTTCTGAGAAGGGCTCGCCATGCAGCTCGTGGATGCCCTGCATCTCCACGCTCTGGTTTATATAGCCTTCACTCCCTCGCAGCCACGCCCCCGTCGTCCTACAGCCAATCTGTGAGAGCCATGCAAATGCCGTGCAGCACCAGCACCGGGAGGATGGACGTGCGAGTGCCTGCATTTGCAGATCTGCTCAAATTCTGGACACCTTTCATTTTCAAATCCTCTTTTTCATCTGGATCGAAAAGAAGTTTGGAGATCGTTCGAGTCCCGTTCCTCTTCACGTGCCAAGTGGTGCAGCGCCTTCGGTGGGACGTCGAGAAGTTTATTGGCAACTTGGGTGTAGGTGGGTGAATTAATTTGGGGTTAATTAATCTCACATCCGGTCCCAGGCAGGTTTATTACAGCTCGAAGATTGAACGTTTATTATCCTAACACTAAATATGATCTCTGAATCACTTCTGGCTCCTGACCCGACACTTTAGATTGGATTCTCATTTAATTTGTCACCCGTTTGTTTACCACGACCAGTCCAGAAGTTTTACATGTTCAAAATGAGTCGTCTTTATTTCCTTTCGGTCCCTTTTCTGGTCAGGCTACGGGTGTGAGCTTTTCCTTGAAGAGATTGGAGAAGGGCTGCTTGAAATAGAAATGGAACTCCAAACATGGCCCCAGTCCGTGGATGCCACTGGACCTAATGCATGTCTTGTGGGTCGCAACCAGGAACGCACACCACAGGGAGAACAAGGCACCGTCAGTGCCAAGTTTTGTTCATGCCAGTCCACTACTGTTCGGACCCGGGTTCGAATCCTGGCCGACTTCTTTGGGCATCACCTAACGAGAGAGATGATTTTATATTTTTTATGGGAGGGGAGACGGATTGTGATGGACTGGAGTCTTATTAATTGCTTACTTCCACCTGCACCCATTTACCCCCGAGCTGGAAAAGACAGAGGGAAAAATGTTATATAACATCAGTTAATGTGTGTGTGTGTGTGTGTGTGTGTGTGTGTGTGTGTGTGTGTGTGTATTACCTCATGCTGGAATTGTTCATATCCAAATTGGTTCTGGATAGTCAGGAAGATGTTGCTCTTAGAGGAGTTTGATACTGCTACAAAATTTTCATTCTGAGCAAACCCTCTCTCCTGTGTCCTCACCTAGAGAGTCAATTGCCACAATAAATAATGATGCAGCAAACTTTGTGAAAAAAACAATTTGTGCCATTCTCAAAACATTTGGCCACGATTGTATATATTTAAAGTGTAGAAGGAAACAGAAATACCTGGAGTAAACCTATGCAAACACAGGAAAGACTTGCAAACTTTACACAGGTCGAGTTCAAGGTCACTATTAAAGCTAGTATCTTTAGAGCTGCGAGGCCTGTTTTTATGACCTAATTTTCTTGTGTATGCACATACATTCAAATTTAGTGCAAATTGTATCTTTGTAGAATGATAGATGTCTCAATATGTGCAATCATTGTATTAGGAATACAGTACATTCTTTGTGTGACCACAAAATGTAACAATATTTAATAAGAACTAACTTTTACATAAACACTTGTAATTAAATAATAGTGTATCTTTGTTTTTACAAGAAGAAGGGAAAACAATTTTATGAAGCAAGGTGATAAGAGTAGCATATATTTATCAGGAGTAGGTTACCTAACAACCGCAGAATAATTGCCACGATACTGTACATGCATTAAATGACATGCGTATAACTAAAACATTATGAATTAGCAGTGTTATATGACATTGTAAAATACTATATATGTATAACTCAATAAAAATTCTACATTTGAAAAATAATTTAGTCTGTTATCCCGTAGTTCCAACGTGCCTCACAACAGGCAATTTTTTTTCTACCCGTATACTGACTAAATACGTCTTTTCTGCAACGAACGACTGTCTCGTTCTCTGATTGGCCAATGCAATCTTGCCTCCTTGTTTTGATTGGCTTGTGGTTTATCCCCTAGTCGTCAACACAGCAGACCTCTGTAGAGCGAGAAATGTCGAAATACAGGTGGGAAAAACACGTGTTTCAGTGGGTGGTGTGAACTGTTTGTTCTCAGGATTTTAGAGTTGACTCCGGCTACATTTGTTGCCAGTCAGGTTTTCATTTATTAAGTATAAAATTAAAACACAACACCCTTTAATAAAATTGTATGTTATTTAATAACAGTTGAGTGTGATTACATAGTACAGTGCATTAATATAGTCATGTGGACGACTGCGGTTACACATTTAAGTTTCCCAAACACATGTACTGCAGTTGCCTTGCTGAATAGCTATAGTAACATCATTTATGTTTTAACGTGATACATAATATATATTTTAGGCATTTTGCATTTAAGCTCATGTCGTGTATCTCTGTGTGCGAAACGGACCCATCATTTAATACGCAATCCGATCGCTTTGGAGCCGACTCTAACTTGTGAATCGATTCTTTAAAATTTAAAATTGTTCACTACAAATATAAAATACAGTACATTTTATAAAATAGATATTACACATACATATTAAACAAAGATGAGCACGTTACATGATACACAATTACTGAGTTAGACCTTACACACATTTAACGCCATGTGCTGCTGGCAGTTTTGTCAAAATAGCTTATACTAGCTGATGAGTTATTTAACATTTGAATTATCTCGATATTAAGTTGTTAAATGACATGCAGTTTATGTGCAAACTCAAATGGAATCACTTTCTCGGATTTGGATCGACTCCGTAGATTCGGACTGTGAGTCGACTCGCGGATCTAAATATGTAGAATTGGTGAATCGACTCTGGGATCGACTCCCGGTTCTAGGCGGAACATCATCGTCTCGGTGATGGCGGCTCCGTTGCGTTTGCTTTAAGATTAATGTGTTATCTGAAATCGCGAATTTATTCAAAAGCGCCCTTTCTGCACGTTGGAAAGATATAAGATCCTCTTGACCTTTAATTCTAATAGTGTAAGTATTGAGATGTGAATATTATGTGCGTTTTAGTAAATATGGGTGAGGAGAGAGGCGCTTCTTCCAGGGAGAGTCTCTTCCCTCTCCGCCATTTTGTGACAGTGTGAAACTGATAATAATCGAGCTGGTGGGCAGGTTTTTAAGAGTGTAAACGCCAACGAATGGTACATGTTTTTACGTTTGCTATATGTTGAATATTGTTTTAAAATGTTTATCTGAAACGTATAGCATGCTGCCGCCAAAACTTATTCGTTTGTCCTCCTGTATGCGGCTCAAAGCCAGTTCACTGTGCACGC
Source organism: Parotocinclus spilosoma (assembly GCA_033117975.1). Classification (NCBI taxonomy): domain Eukaryota; kingdom Metazoa; phylum Chordata; class Actinopteri; order Siluriformes; family Loricariidae; genus Parotocinclus; species Parotocinclus spilosoma. The sequence goes on along the minus strand of JAVSBV010000551.1, from coordinate 1,086 downwards.
TTAACCGCTGGTAAAAACTCTGCAGACATATCAAACCACGCGTGTACGTCCTTTCAGTGTATTTTTTTTAAAGTTATTTAACGAGTGGTACATCTTTACTTTAGTCAAGCTAAATGAGCTTGGAAGGATTCGGCCCTGGCCAGCGTACAGGCCTTGCCTGTATATAGTGGCGTTACATTAACACCGCGTGTTACGGTACTAAATAGTGTATCTGTAACTTGTTTGTGGGTAATTCTATAGTATTTATTATGGTGGTGATGTTTGGGGTATATGCTCAGTTTCTGTAATGTGCCATATTTAGCTATAGTTAAGCATATTAATTGAAATTCACTTTTTCCCATTTTTGCTGACTAGCTTCAGCTTGGCTACCCTAGTCACGTGTTTAGCTAACTGCCCTGTTACTTGGTTATGATTACTTTGTGTTTAAATGAAACCAGTAATCTTATGTTGCCGCCATAAATTCAGTCAGTGTTAAAATAATTTTTCAGCCTCCTGCTCTGACATTGTATTGTGTGTGTTTATTCTTTCAGAGGTCAGGATGACTAATGAAGAACCTCTTCCGAAGAAGGTGAATAAACGGGTGCACTTGTATTATAGAATGATTATTCTTCATCTCCCCCAGCTGTGGGATATGGGAGATTACCAACTAACTGTCTGTAGACTTTCAGGTTTCTGTTAGCACTAAAGTGTACTAGTGTAACTATTCATTCCTGCAACATACTTTGAGTAGGATCATGAAAATCGCCTTCAAAATCATGTTCCTTACCACTGCCTACTTGAGACCACAAGCGTGATTCCCATTATATTACCCACAACAAGGGGGCAGCACGGGGCCTCGGTGGGTAGCAAGAAGATCCCGGGTTCAAACCCAGGGTGGAGCAGCCTGGGTCCTTTCTGTGTAGAGTCTGCATGGGTTTACTCCTGGTACTCAAGTTTCCTTCCTCAGTCTAATGACATGCATGTTAGGTTAATTGATTACTCTAAATTGACGTGTGTGTATATATATATATGTGTGTATATGTATATGTGTGTGTGTGTGTATATATATATATATATATATATATATATATATATATCTGAATGAGA
>JAVSBV010000543.1:0-13052 GCA_033117975.1 Parotocinclus spilosoma | reverse complement strand
TCTTCACACTCACTCTCACTCTCACACTCTCACACTCTCACACACACACACACACACACACACACACACACACACACACACTCACACACTCACACACTCACACACACAGTCACACACACAGTCACACACACAGTCACACACACAGTCACACACACAGTCACACACACTGAAATACCCAGAGGAAAATCACACAAACATAGGGAGAACATGCAAACTCCACACAGGCACTGGCTGGGATGCGACTTGATTCTGGGTCTCTTAAGTTGTGCGATGATAGTGCTTAGAACTGCACATCATAAATATCACAACCATTCCACATTTAACTGTGGCGCATTAAAACACACAAATTAGTAGCTGTACAAAGACAATATGTTACACAATATGCTGTTATCTACAACATTGAAAATGTCACTTCCTCCAAACAGATCTGATTTGAACCTTGGTTTTATTAAGATGCATTTTAGGCACCCTGCAATACTACATTTGCCCTATAGGAGGCAACTGTGCTCCCATGCTCTGATATGCTAGCTAAACCAAATACTCATCTAAACTGATTTAAACACAGTTGCCAAGTCCACTTTTTCTATGCATATTTGGGCTCATTTTTCTGTAAAGTCTTTTATAAATGCTAGTCGGGGATTGCGTTTCTAAATTGTAGATGATGAGGATTCCTGATCCTCTGTTTGTCCACTATGCCTATGTAATAAAGCAAAACTGCTAGTTTGTCTTGTTGTATGTTCCGACCACAACCCCCGTTCCTTCCTCTCCTCTCCCATACAGATCAAAACTGCACCACTGATGCAGTGTCTTTATTTAAGCAGCTAAAACCTACTTGAAATGTCACTTTAGCTGCTTTGCTCTGAAATAAAGACACTGCATCAGTGGTGCTACATGATGTAATGAGCTATTGTGTGTAATTGTGACGTTGTCCTTACCTAGATGCTGCTGGTCTTTTTTTTATCTTGCTGCTTCTCTCACTGTCTGTAAAGGAGAAACCAAACAAACTATGTAAAGATTTCAAAAGAACAACAGTACATACTAAGGCAGGAAAGTTAATTTAGACCCTTTAACCGAAGTTTAATCTCTGTCATTTAGGTGATTTAAATTTCTGTTAATAAGTTACTATCCCTTTAAATGCATACTGACTGATTTGAGGTCTTATCTTACACCACTAGTATTTACATATTGATTCATGCAATTAAAATGATCAAATCACTTAATGGATTTCAGCTATGCAGACTGAACATATGGGCAGTTATGGATTTAGTTGGATGTAGCTAAGGTTCGCACAAAACAATCATGTGTCATTACTAGATCATTTGAAAATAAATCGCTAGACAGGTCTGAAATTCACGAAAATGGTAACACTGGACAGATGGTCCATCAATTATGCGCTTTTTTGTTGTAATTTTGTTGTTTGTTGTGATTTTGTTGTAATCAGTGATGTCTGGGACTGTGGTAGCCTAGCAGTTAAGGTAATGGACTCTGGACTTGATGGTCCTGGGTTCAAATCTAACCTTTGCCAAACTGCCACAGTTGGGTCCTTAAGCAAGACCCTTAACCCACGATTGCTTGGATTTTAAGACTGTATGAGTCGCTCTGAATAAGGGCGTCTGCTAAATGCCCTAAATGTAATGTAATGTCATTTCTCTTTATAATATGCAACATCTTTAAGCTCCTTTGATCATTTTACTCATTGTTCGTTTTTTTGTTGCTTAGTTTTTTTTTGTTGTTCAATGTCTTTAGAGTTAAGAAAAAATGTAACATTGCAGGTTACAGTATTATTTTTATAACGTTGATTATGAAATGCAAAAGAAATCTAACTAAACTAAACACGTGACCTCTCTGTCTCTCTCTCTGACATTGTAGAAGGTCGATTCTTTTCGCAATGTTTTAATTTCTTTTTATTTTCATAGACCTGGTGCTTATTTTACTCATGAGATCTTTCAACACTGCCTTTAATTCCTGCTTCAGAAACACACAAATATAAAATATTTAAATGTATAAATAATTTCAAGATTTAGTTATAATTCTTAATGTTTTAATGTTTAGCCTAAAAGTCTACAGATCCAGCTTTATGTTTTAAAGAAAATGACTTTATGTGATAAAGAAAATGAATTATTTAAGAATTTAATTTTTGACTCGATCTTGGGGGTGGCGTTAATGAATAACTAAGAATAATCTTTGTTTTTGCTTTTCTTTCGTTTGTCATGGTGAAGATGGCACCTTTCTCAAAAAGTTTACGTATTCTAGATCTAGAAACATGGGAACTGGCACAGAACAACTAAATAAACGCCATCATTCAGAACCAGAGAAATATCTAAAATAGGATGAGCATCCAGAACCTGATAAATCTCCAAGAACCATGAACAACAATAGCACAATAAGGTTCATTACATTAAAGATTCAGATAAAATCATAAAGAGCGTTTCAAAGCTTTAAACACTAACCATCGATGACCTTTAACAAGATACTGAAATCTGGAACAAAAACTAAAGGATTTTAACCCCTGCACTTCCCAGCTGCCACTATTAGCGTGTAAAATTGATCAAGGCCTTTATCCTACAGTTAAACTGATCTCAAAATTAGGGGATATTTCATTTAGAAATGATGCCCTAATTTTTTGTGACCAGTTTACTTGGATTCTATTCTGTCAGCATCAATTGGTTATAGTTATAGTTCAGAACCCAGGTGATGGCGTCCTCTGGTGGTTCATGGGCGTTATTGCGGGAAATGTTTAATTTGTGTTTTAATACCCATATAATTTACCAACTATTTATGTAAGATTGAAAATTATGTTTTTGAGCCATCTGAACTGCTGCTATGCTGCTCACGAAAATTAAAGGATGATTAAAAAAAAAAAAAAATATTTTGTTTCATTAAACTAAATCATTCGAAAAGCAAATTAAAAGTAAAAGAAAGTGGTTCTATAATGCAGCTGAGATGCAAACACAATTATGGTGACATATTTATGAAGGAGAACAGAAGCATGTCAAACTGGATGAGACAGGATCAGATTGTCCAGCAGATTTTCTGCCACTCTTGCTCCTTCCAGCTTAAGAAGTGCTGTGGGAGGCATTGGACGCTTTACCAGACGTCTTCCCAGTACAGCCCAAGCATGTTCAATGAGATTTGTCTGGAGAACGTGAAGGTCGGTCCATGCGTTCGATTTTTGCCCCCAGAAGCATGATGATGATGTGAACAGTGGGGCCTTGCATGATCGGCCATGAAAATAAAGTTGTTTCCAACTGCTCCAGCATTGGGTACCACTATAGAGTGCAGGTCATCATCTCAGCAGTCACTGATCCATTTCTGATAAGGTGGAGCTCGATACGACAACCAATGCTGAAACCAGCCCAAACAATGATTCCTCCACCACCACAGAAGGAGTCTTTGTACTGTTCCAGGCTCTTGAAAGAGATTCCAAAGTCCAATTATCACACTTTGAGATGTTCCAAGTGCTGTTGCCTATGTTGTGTGTGCTTGACCAGCTTCAAGACGTCCTATGGTTCTCCAAGCTTTGTATTCAGGCAGATCGCAGAGGTATTGCAAGAGCTAGGAAATTACAGGACGTGCACTTTTAAGAATAAATTAAAGTTCTTTTAAGCAACTTTCTTTAACTTGCATTGTAATTCTAAAAAACAATTGTCTTTTTAACTTAGAGAAAATCTAATAAATAAATTAATGATCTCAGTTAAGTGAGCTACAAAGTCCATGTGGTTTTGCTGTGATTACTCGTAATTACGCAGGGAAAGTGGAAAAATAAAGAAAGTAAAACTCAAACTGTGTTTGTGGGAAACCACAGGGGCCAGAACCTGTGTGGACGCAGTGCATTGGCTAGTTTTACAATGCACATTTACACCCTACTTAAAAACAGACAACCAAACATAAAAAATACCTACAAAATGAAAATAAAAACAGCTCAATCTAGCACATGCTGTGTTTTTTGGATGCTGGTCAAAAGGCAAGACCATACAAGTTTTACATTTGGTCCAGCTTAGTGCAATAGCCATGGAACTACAGAACAAAACACGAGACCAAATTTATCGTGCAGATTACCCAGATTCAAGTCTTTATTGAGCAATAACTTATAATTTTGCGTTGACGTGAATGGCAATAAATGGATCTTCATCCTGGCTGCTGATGTTAAAGCTGGCGTTGCCATCTCCTCCCACCTGTACTTGTTTCCCAGTGCAGCTGCCACCTTCCTTCTGACCAGAAATGATGTCGCAATAGGTTCCAGCAGGTAAACCGGTGTTCAGTGTAGCACTCAAAGTCCTGAAATTCAACAAGACAGGTGTGATTACAGGACACGTGCTAATATTTCATTTAAATGGTAAATACAATTTTAAAAAAGACTAGGAATCATTTGTACAATGTTTAACAATGTTTGGGTTGGGAACTGTAACAGCTTGGTGTTTTGCTTGGTCTTGCTGGGTCAGATTACCCAGATTCAAAGTTAATGTAGCTGAGCAAAAAAAGCTCAAAAAGATCTTCATTACACCAAGTTGTGTTTGTAGAGAATGTAAGAATTTGAGAAATTCATTATTTTCTGTACCCATCATCGTTGTTGATGACAATAAATCCACGATTTCCTCGTGAGAAAGCAATTTGGTTGTTCCCATTGTCCCACCAGTTGGCTAAAGGCTGTCCATTCACCACATTACGGAAAATCACCATGTTCCTGCAGATAGAAAAATAAAAGCGCTGACCTGATTGGTTCTGATTAACATTTATTCAATTATTTAAAAAAAGCTTTAGGTTCAGTGAGACCAAAAGAAAAATCTTATTGCAAATCAAAATGATGAAATTCTGCAAAAATCCTTCAGACTACAAAAAATAAAAAATACCAGCTACCCTAAATTCTAGATCCAACTAACTACTAAATACAACTATATTAGTATTAAATATTAAATATTAATATTTCTTATAAATTTTATATAAGAAATCTAAATCTGGAAGCATTTCAAGGAAGCTCTGCCCCCTTGTGTAAACAGCACTGCAGTAGAAAAGGTTTTTACTTGATCTGGCGCCAACGGTGTTCGCAAACCCAGTCGTTTCCACAAGTTGAATCAGGATTAATAGTAACAGGTTTCGTTTTTCCATCAGAGAAGCTTGGTGGTCCTATCCAGTCATTTTGATCCTGTGGGAGAAGATCAAATTTCAGTTCTCTAGCTTCTATTAAAACAATGTTTTCAGTAGACTCAGAAAGTCATAAGAGATCAAAGAGTGAAAGTGGGGTGTTACGTGCTGAACATGGGTATCACAGGGTGAATAGTGGGTGTTATGTGGTGAATATGGGGTGAACATGGGGTGTTTCTGGGGTGATTCTTTACCACGCCGTTGATGATGTTTCGGTTCCAGCGGTAGCTTGACATGACTCGAGTGACACCATAAGGATGCGCCAGCATAAATCCAACTCCCATCTTATAGAGCCTGAACACGCCCATACAGAGACATAACTTATTATTACATTAATTTCCGATTAAAATCCGATTAGTTGTTATCATTAATTATATCCATTTTCTTTTACCAGCTTATTATAAAGTTACATAATATATAATTAGTCATCTAAGTGGGAAAATATATTCATAATCAAATATAATATTTAATTGCATAAATAATTAATAAATTAAGCATAAAATACCTTAAATAATTGATCAAACAAATAATATAAAAGATGTTGATATGATGTTGATAACAATGATAATATTGGTATGTTTCTCCATAATATGATGTCATTCATAAACTGTACCTGGGTTCCCAGAAGGTGAGGATGGAGGCTCCTCCTGCTCCATGCCCTCTCTGATTATCATGATTATCAACAAAGGCCAGAGCTCTGTCAGTGGACATGAAACCCCAGCCTTCACCCCAGTTCCTGTACACACACACACGCACACAGTGTGTGTCAGATAGCCGCTACGGTTTGACTGAGAGAACAAAGCCTGAAGAATTAAATCAGATGAAGATTTACTTTAAGTAGGCCAGTCTTTCACCATCCCATTTACGGAAAACAGTTCCTAGTTTCGCTCCATATTTAAATTCAGTCACTCTGCCCAGTCCTGTGTACTGCCCTGATGTGATCGGCTCTCCACCCAGATCAATAACCTAAATATCATGAATCAATTAGCAACAAAGTAAGACCGAGCATGTTCTGTGCATCATGCTGCTGCAATCAATAGAAGATAAGAATCATTATGCAGGAACATAAGTGAAATTGATCAGTCTGATCCATAAAAGGTTCAGCAATTTACAGGCAAACATGCAAATTAACCTCGACCCACAAAAAACAAACTACACCATTAGAACCAGGTTTAAACAATTTAAATAATTAAAACCCATTAAAAGCCCTTAGCCCTCCTTAAAACACCATACAAGCAGCTTTTTTTAGGTGATAAAAAAAGTTATAGACAAGAACCTCTTGGTAGATGAAGGGTCTGGATCCAGAGGGGAACCAGTTGGTGTTGAGATTTTTCAGTTTTCCATACACAGCTTCCAAATCGCCGGGCCACATGTGCTTACAGGCGTCCACTCTGAACCCAGCCACACCCATGTCTATCAGCTTGTTCATGTAGTCAGATACTTTATTACGGACGTAATCTTTCTCCAGGGCCAAGTCCAGCAGACCTACCAGACGACAGTTTCTGACCTGAAACACAAACAATTATTTTAACCATACAGACACATACATATATATATATATATATATATATATATATATATATATATATATATATATATATGAAAAATAAAGGTGATATAAAAACAAAGACAAAAAAAAGAGGACTTCTCAGATTCTCATGCTGGGTATTTTTTATTACTGACTTAAAGTTATTGTACACTTATGTCTAAGACACTGATTTGACTAGATGTGCTACAAGTGAAACTGTAAATTCTACTAATGCTACATACCTGGTTAACATCGTTATAATTCTCGATATTTCCACTCGCAGTGTTACATTTTCCATCGTTAAAGTCCAGGTTTGAGTATGGAACTGAAGGGAAGTCCTGTGTGTTAGCGTTGAAGTAGCTTCCACAGCTGGAGTGTGTACCTTCTCCTCCTCCGGCTCCACACATGTGATTAATCACCGCATCAACGTAAATATTCACCTGAACAACACAACCCACTTTACCGCGATGGAGTTACAGTGCAGCAAGAGCCAAACATCATCCTCATTTTCATCCTCATCATCACTATGATCAGTAGACCACAATGGAACACTAACATATTAAAAAGAATAAGATGCTTGATATGTTACATAGCCATGTGTAGCCTCTTTTGGGAGTGCTCAAGCATTCAAACTCCAATTTGTTTGAAGTCAGAATTAAATTAATGCTTAAAAGCATAAATAATGGAAATGAATGTAATACAAAATATAAAGAATGGATCAGGTGAATATAAAGCCAATTTTTAAACCACTGAGGCAAACACAATCTCATTTGCATACAGTGCTGAGATGGAGGAAGTGTCTGGAATCACGCCTAATATAATACATATTCATATTATAATAACAGAATTAGAATCTAATGTAATAATATTATATTAATAATCATATAAGAATGTGCATCACCAACGCAATCACCATCACCATTATCACAACAATTGGTCTATCAGCATTGGCTGGACCATTTATCATCTTTGGAAAATCATTTATTATGATGTTTACATGAATTGTTCGAATTCAAAGTTAAAGTTAAAGCACTACATTTTAAAATGCAAACTTCCATGTCAGAACTAGCAGCTTTAAACAGAACTATGAACTAAAGCGAAGTGGATTAAACTCCAAGCTGACACACAGATAAAAGACAAAGCTGTTCAGGCTTCTGTTTAAACATTATTAGGATTAATTAATCACTGTCTTTAACACCTGCAGTCCATGACTAACCTGTCATGAATTATTAAAAGACTAAAACCTCCATTCATTCATTTTTTTTTTTTTTTTTATCACGGTCTTTTGATTTTTACCCCAACATTGTTGCAGCGGGTGATCATGTCCTTCAGCTCGGCCTCAGTTCCTGATCTAGAACAAAGGTTGTAGCCGATTGGTTGGTACCTCTGCCACCATGGATGAAACGGATTGGTAACAATGATGCTCTCACTTGGGGGAGAAATCTAAACAACATTATAACAAAAAATGAAATTAAAAAGAAAATGGTCAACAAGTATAAGATGATCCTGTACTCACACTCCATTTTTGCATGCATTTATGGAGGCTCATTAAATTACAATCATTTTATATACATGACTAAACAGATTCTATATATAAAACATGTCACTACGAATAATATGAATGTTTCTTTGAAGATATTTGTATATACAATGATTATGTGTATTATATACAATTTTTAGATAGCATGCTGTTAGCAGTAAAATTGTGGGGATTACCTGCACACCTCCAAAGCCATTAGGACCAAGGTACCTCTCACACTCTGCTGCTATATCAACCCAAGGCCATTCAAACAGGTGCACGATGGCAGTATTTCCATTTTTCAGGTTAGGGTTGAACTGACAAAGCCCCAACCCAAACAATGCTGCCAAAATCAGGAATTTCATCTTGATTCCGCTACCAGCGAAACTGTAGATCCAAAGTGTGCTGCATACGATTTATATACTATCAGCATATGTAAGACTTACATCACCTCAATGCCACGAGTTAATATTTTATTAACGTGTTACACAATAGAATCAGCTGCTAATCTACTGCACTTTCTCAGAAGGGCCGTAGCCAGGATTTTGAGAAACGGTACGAGTGGAGAGGGGAAATGTATGCTTGTTCAAAATAACACATATGAATGTTATTTACATAAAATGAGACCTGCTGCTACAAAAGTTTCAACTCCATTGTACAAGCCCATGTCAGAAAATTAAAATTGCTAATTATATTTTCCTTAGATAGAAAGAGAGAGAAAGAGAGAGAGGGAGGAAGGGAGGGAGGAGAAGGAGAGCGAGAGAATAAAATGATGGAAATGCAAATTGCAGTAATAATCTAGAAACTATCACCAAACCAGAAGATGAATAGAATGAAAAGATCAATAAAACTGTAAGCATTATTTGCAATATGAACAGGTTCTTAATCATTCAAAGTTAATTGCATCTCTGTTCCAACTCTATTAACGATTCAAAAGAACAAGTTTTACCAAAGATAAAATGTTACATCAAGAAGCAGGATGACTTTTAGCCAAATTAATGCTGAGGTGTTTGCTCTTTACATGCTCTAAAAAAAAGAGTTTGTGTTCCCATGCCAACTAAGCTCATGCTAAGGAAATGCTCCCACACTTTTGAGAACTGTTTTTAAGCCTGTCATTCCAGTTTTGATAATTTTGTTAATTCCCTAGTCAGAATGAGAACACGTTTGTTCTGACATCATGGACAATTAAGTCAATTAATCGTTGCATCTGTACTAGAGAACAGGGTTAATGAACACAACTCAATAAAGTAATAAAGTTAGACCACATATATGTTCATATATGTTCTATATAAACTAGACCATATATGTTTAAGTGGTGTTTTTTCAGTTGCCCTTTCAATTCACCTTCCGTCTGGGTTCTTTTCTTTATGTTCTGTTGTGATGATGGTCCCTAGATTTTTACAGATTATCAATTATATTTGAATATTTTTAATATATTTATTAATGATTATTTTTTTATATTTATTTCTCTATTTAATCCGTGTGTGAGTGTATAAGGATGTTTGATCAACCCAGCTTAACCTTGACTCTCTATTTTCTACTCTGGTTATTTTTACACTCTCTATTTTTAATTATTATAAAACAGATGGTTGTGCAATATTATTTACTCTGTCACACAAGGTCACTGGTGTCTCACAGAACAGCTGAACTGCAAACAGCTGTAACTGTTTACTTACAAATAAACTAACCGTCAATTGACTACCTTCTTTAGTTCTGTCTGTGTGTATCTTTTTTTGTGTACATATAGTTTTGTTTGTATTAGTGTACTGTATATGATTTGGTGTGAAATAATGTGTGTATATATACAGCACTGTATAAAAGTCTTAGGCCACCATTCGATTACATATACCATTGTTTTTGCATTCAAAAGCCACAGGACACCCTTTTATTTCAGAAACAAAAGGGAAAATGACATATCTGAATACCCCGGCAAGTAATGGGTAAGGGGGTCTATGTTTATGTCTGGAACATGCCCCCCCCCCCCCTCTTGAAAGCCATAATACTGAATCAAGGTCAGTTTTTTCCCATGGGAAGGTGGTTATGTAGTATATCAAAGAAATCAGAATTATATCAACACAAAAATGTCAATATTTTATGGTCATTACTAACTGGTAACTGAAGATGGAATTGATAATTCTGATGTACAGGGAAAGCAGCTGCTGTATAGCAAAAGACTTCAACAACCAACACCCAGAAATATAACCAATTTCACACAACACTGTTACATCCCTCATAACCAAATTCAGAGAAACCGGGACTGTGGACGACATATTGAAACATAGTGATCATCTGAAGAACCACTACTGACCAAGAAACCTTAACAACGGTTTTTGCGTCCATGACGTAGCACGAAACATGTCCTGTATATTGGCGTATATTTGGTTTTCCATATCATTGTCAGTACCAAATGTACACATGAGGACATCTGTAATCTGTGGGAACATTTTGCTGTTCCTCAATGATAAAATATCTTTTTTTTTAAGCAAATGCTGTAACTAAGAGACACACACTATTTACTTTTATGTAAATTTTAAAACTTATGGTTACTGAGATTAGGTGTAGCATTAATTAGCTGCAGTAATTATTATGTCAATGGAAATTCCTCATAAACATAGACTTACCGGGCCTATGTGTGAGAGTGTGTATTGGTTTTGGTGATTCCAGCCTAACATGACTCTGTGGGATAACATGACCATATATACTGATCTCAGGAGGTTCATCTTAAATTTCATTATATAACTGACAGTTATATAATATTATTGGTTGTGTATTTGCTCTGTCACACACAAGGTTGCAATGATTCACAGAACTGCTGAACTGCAAGGATTGTGGAAGGTTTAAGTAACTAATTTTCCTTTTATTCATTACCATCATTAATTACACTTATCAATTCATTTCCTTCTGTTACTGTTACAACTGCTAGAGCCCAGTCAGAGATGAGAAGGGAAAAAAAAAGAAATGCCTTCTACAGTGTGGCTTTTCTGGGGCTCTGGAACAGATGAATTAAATTTAGCTAATCTTTATTAGAATGACGTAATCAGTCATTGTTCATTGTTAGTAAATGCTTCTCAGTTATATTTTTGTTAGATGAGATCATGTAATCTTGTTATTGCATTTAATATGACAGTAATTTTGGTAGCACCTTTGCATCCCTCTCAGTAATTTCTCTTAAGAAATGTTACTGTTTACCCCTCCACCATTACTGAAATTATATTTACATCCTTGTAACTGAAGAAACGGCCACTACTGAGCAAACCAAGCAAAGACATTACACCCTTTAACCATACTTTGGGAATGAAACCAAAGCTAGTTTTAGTCTCTACCTCTGGACCAATGTAGACTTTTGTGTGGGGAAAGCAAAATAACAAACTTCCAAAGAAATATTCTAACCATTATTAAACTTATTTTGATCAGATTATCAACTGCTGCTCAAATTTCAAATGTTTATATAATCTGTGCATGTTTTCTGCTACATTTCATACACAATTAACAATTCATTTATGTTCAGGTGATATAGGGAATCATCTGGAAAGATGCCCAGAACTTTGCAGAGATCATTTTGTAGTGCATAAACATCACTTTCTTTAAACTGTGCACATTGAACATTTTATTGGAGGAATCATTATTGTGGTGGATCACTCGTGTTTCAGGCCTGGTTTGCAACAAGTGACCCAATAGCTGCTCTTAAGACTGATGCAGCTTGATGGATTCCACCATTTGCCAGGATATTTCTATTTGAGATGGGTTTCTTCTGCTGGGCCTTTAGTTTTTGGCAGAAGGCAAATCTTTCTATAAGACATAACATAAGACAAACCAAATCAAAATCTACATTCAAATAATTAATGGATCATGGCTCATCTATTTGCATTTAATGACCATCCTAATTAAAAGAAAAGACTGATGTACTCACCCACCCATCTCTCCCCACGCTCTTTCCTACAGACTGGAAAACATATATATATAAATTGTGAATAACATTACATAACCTCTAAATAATCAGTCTTTGTTGTTGATCTCAATACTTGTGTAGTAATTAGTCTCCTCTTGCTAACCTGTTCTTATTTGTGAAACCAAACCACTCATGGTCCAGGATTTGATGGAAGTTTGGTCGTTTCTCAGGCTTTTTATTAAGGCATTTGTATATCAGATGGCGACAGGCTGCGTTTGCAGTGATGTGATCAGTAGAGACAGAAATATTATTACAATCTGAAGCATTGTTTCTTTTTTATCAGTTTAATGACTTCTGTATTTTCTTACCTGCAGAAAGGTTGCGTGTAAACATCAGGTCTCCATTCAGGATCTGCTGTTTGTTCTTGAATGGTATGGTCCCACAAAGTACTTCATAATGGAGGATGCCCAGACTCCAGACCGTAGCAGGACCGACATGATATTCCTTATTAAGTAGCAGCTCAGGTGGCATGCTGAACCAGGTGCCTGAGTAAAAGAGAGAAGGATCAGCATTAACACTAAAATACTTCTCCAGTTTAATTAATTTAATCTGGTCCTATAACTACTAATCCCTCTGATATAATTACCTGCATATTCCCTGTATGGTGTGCTCCGGAGCACGTCACCACAGCCAAAATCGATCAGTTTGATGTCAAGACTGTCCGGATTAACCAGGATGTTCTCCATCTTGATGTCACGATGGAAAACACCCCGGTTGCTGCAGTGACGTGCTGCCACGACCACCTGGGCCATTATAATTTGGGCCACGTCTTCAGCCACTGGCCCTTCTTTTTTAACGTATGTTTTGAGGTCCATGCAGGGGCTGGGCATCTCAAGTACCATTAAGTAGTACTTTGGGTGATCAAACCATTCAAGAAACTCGATCACGTAGTTGGAGCGAGGTGACCTGGAGAC
>JAVSBV010000532.1:0-13053 GCA_033117975.1 Parotocinclus spilosoma | reverse complement strand
ATATTTGAGCTTTTCTGCCCAAGAGCCAACCGTTTTCTTCTGTTTATTTATTTTTTTTTCAGATTCACTTTAAATTAATTGTAGGTTAAATACATTTTATTTTTAAATAAAAATTGATTTTTATTTCTTTCTCCTTCGTTGTATTGATCCCACATAGTCCTCGAGAATTTGAAAAAAAAAGTGCTGAAAAATAAAGATTTTTTTTTTCCTCCCTCCTCAGTAGATTCTTAAGTAAGGACATCCGAGGAACAAGCAATTAAAAAAGTCTGGTCTAAAAGATGCAAAGTCTGCAACAACTCTAAAATAAGTCAGTGAATGCCATAGAACCACATGAGTGAACATGATATACTAAAAATGTGTAATGAAATAAAATGTGTTTCACTTTAAGACAAGCAATGTGTATATATGCTGAAAATATGTACAATAAATAACGAATAACCAATCCAATTAAATCCCAGCCTTTAGAGGTATGTAATAATCAATACATGTAATGGTCATGGGGACAGTAATGGCACCCATTCGGTGGAATGAACCGACAATATATACAGGCAAACATGTAGGGCAGCTACAACGTGGTCTTTCCAAAAAAGAAGAACTACAAGCGGAAGAGGGCAGGCTTCAGTAAACACTAGAGAAAAACTGAGGGTTTTTGGAGGAGGAACACAGGAATTACACATTTTAATTCATATCTTAGAGTGGACAGTTTTTCCACACCTGGCAGGATGATTCTTTTGGAAATTAACAATCGGATCATAGAGGAGACTCTGAGTCTGAAATTCGAGAGTGCCTCTAACGGGTGAGAAAAAGCTTTACGAGAATAGTAATGGCTGTAGGAAATAGTAGATAATAACGATCACTGCGATCACAATCATCTGCATGTTGCATATTTAAGGATTCTTTTTCGTTTATGTTGCTCCAGAGTCTTAGCTGTCTGTTTTAGAGCCATGTTGAGCTCGCAAGTCTCTTTTAGACAGATCTCGGGTGTGTCCCTGCTACCAGTATACAATAACTCACTCTAAAATGCACGTTGCAATTGGTCTGGTTTAATTTTACAATTGTAATCTCACTGCTCAGTAAGTTATTTTAAATTTAGGACAGTATGGTGAATAATGCTGTTGGTCTGTCATTAGCTATCGGTAGCTAAATCTAGCATATATTGTGTATTTTCCGTTCTTTAAAAATGAATCTTTGCACAGCGAATACGTGAAATAACTGGATTTAAAATGTTGTCATAAACGTTATAAAATGTAATATTTAGCATTTAACCGGCCTATAAAGACAGCCGCGTTGACGCTTCCGCATTTTCCGCAGGCAGGACATATTCCAAATTGTTCCCTATTGGACGTAGCGTGCACCACATAGGCTTTGGTAGGCGTTATTTCACACCCTATATAGTGCACCTACCTAGAGATTAGGAAACGATTTGAGATTAAAGCCAAGGTGGTGCCCGTAAGGAGAATACCTAACTTTGTTCGGACATGTCCTGATTCAAAATCAGTAGTTTATGTTATGTCTGTTTACCACCTGTTCAGTAATAAAACTGCAAAATCAGACTTAAATGTTTAACTGTGACTTTTTTTTAGCAAGTGAAATGCTGTAAATGTAACCCACCCGCCAATCTGTTTTTTGTTTTTGGCTTGCATTAATGGTCGACGCCTATTAATTATTACTTTCTTAGTAGCGGGTGCTTTACTGATTCTAATGAAACTATGGCCATAGAGTAAACTTTTAATATATTATGAGTTATGCAGAACCTCTTAATGTGAAAATGTTTACCACAGGTCAGTGGCCAAGGTGAGAATTGTAACAGGAAATAGGGGGGAAAAAAACGTCTTGTATACATCTTACTCAGGTCTATATGACAGAAGACTAGTATATAAGTGAGCTCTTGCAACATCTGCTGATAGAGAAGACAATTAGTCTTGAAAGTCATTAAGAAACATGATATATTTCTACAGTATTTTTTGTTTTCGGTAAATCTTGTAAGTTTTAAAAAAATATACAAAGATAAGAATTGCTGTATAAATGTCACATTGTTTTATTGTCTACAATGTGATTATGGTAATGTCCATACATTAAACTGCACAAAGCTGTATTTTCATAGTTCTTTAAATAAAAATTAAGAGGTTATCAGAATATTACAGTGGTGGTTGTTGATTTTACAAATAGTGGAAGCACATATGTTCCATGTGATCACTTCATGTTAGTGGCAGCCAAAGTAGTATGCTTTTTATATGCATTGGCACTGCATTTATTCATACATGTAGCCATAAAGGAGCTGTCTGTGGCATGTAGCAGTTACAATAAGTAATTTGCAATAATAAATAACTCACTCCACAATAATAATAACTACACTCTGTGAAATCACATCCAGAGATCAACATATTGAGAATCGGTGGCAACGGGGTAAATTAGTTTAATTAATCTCCTCCTCTAAATCATTAACTTGTATTCTAGACACAGCTCCTACATGTCTAAATATGGAAATACTACCAGCAGTAAAATTACACTGGTCTACAATTGGTGTATTTTGAAATAAATGTAGGACAAAAATAATTTTTTTAAACACATGCCAATTATTGGCACCCCTACAGATTCTTAGAAACAAACAATAGCTGAAACATTGTTTTATATATTTTACTTTTAGTTGAGTGTCTAGGAATTTTCATGCAGTAATCATTGACTTGACAAACTATCACAAATTATGACAGGTCTTGGCTGAACAAGACAATCTTTGCAAAACTACAAAAACAAATATATTTTTTTAATCACCAAGTATCACTATTGGAGATTTAAAGGAAAAAGGAACCTCTTGGGGTTGCAAACTCTCTAAAACTACCATCAGACAAAAAGCCAACTGATTTTTTTGGTAGCACTGTAGGGAAAAACCTGTCTTCTTAAAAAAAAAAAAAAAAAAAGTTGAGCTCTTGGCTTTTGCAACAAATACTCAAGGTGGGTTTGGTTGATAAGGACAACTATGCTGGGCATCAGGTTCTTTTCAGAGTAAAGGATGGTGGAGGATCTGTGATGTTATAGGTCTGTTTTTACTGCAAAGGCCCTGCAGACGTTAGGGATTATAGGGTACATGGCGCAAAAGACAGCAGAGCATTTAAAATTAGAATCTGCCTGCCTTTGCCAAGAAACTTTAAAGAAGTAATCAGTGGATCTTCCAGCGGGAAAACTCGGAACATGACCAGATCTAGACCTAACAGAAACCAGTATTGTATTGGTAAATGGAGAAAGTGCAAAGTATAAAATGCATGGGTGCCAATAATTGCAGCACGTGTTTTTGTTAAAATAGTTATTTTTTGATGAGAAATGTTGTTTCCTCAGACTTAACTTCAGACGTAACTGTGAGATTAATTAATTCACAATTAGGTGAATTTCCTCTGACTCTTTGTACTTATCTTTACCAGGTGTGCTAATTATGGTGGGAATTCTCCATTTTGTGTTTAGAAGTCCATTACTTACACCAAAGCAGTTCATTGCCCTACAAATTTAAAATTGTTTTAGTGTATATTATCTCTGTTATTTGCTTAATAGACAGTAACCTGAAAATTGTACAAGCAAACTAGATTTTAAGCACTTCAAATGTATACAGCCATTTTAATGATGTAACAAATAGTTTACATTTCTACATGAGTAAGATGTGCTACTGGCATAATTCATTAGAGAGGTTCTTACTGTATTAGTCATTTTGTTCTGTTCTGTTTTGGTGTTGGTAAAATAAATTACATACAAACGGCTTTTATAAAACTGTGTAACATAAATAGTTCTTTGTCTGTTTTATTTTATAAGGCCATTTTAATATTAATGTATTTGTAAGGCTAGAGTAAACAGGTAATTTGTTCTTTTCGTAGTTTGAGTAGCCAAAATTATAGGCAAGATAATCAGCCACATGTTATAGCGGGTGTTGAGTATTCCGCAATGTTGGTTATTTAATGTTTTGTCTTTTTTCGACATAGGAACAAACCAGAGGCAGTGGAAGTCACTTTTGCTGGTAAGTTTTATTTCTAAACTAACTTCCTGTCAGTGGCCAATGGAGTTATGTTGAATGAATGCACAGCAACATTGTCTTCATGCAGTTGGTTTAATTTAGTATTTTCAAATTAAAGGGGCATTATATCTTCAATAATGCCTCCTAATTGTGTTGTGATGGGATGGCATTTTATTCTTGTAAGCAGTGGATACACTAACATTCTATCGACACTGCAGTTTTTTTGCATGCTCAGGCCAGAGTGGAAAAACGTTTTTTTTTTTTTCATGGCAATGTCCCAACTACAGCAAGCAAGACATTACCAAATATTTGTGAAAATGTACAGTATCACACAAAAGTGAGTACACCTCGCACATATTTGTAAATATTTTATTATATATTTTCATGGGACAACACTGAAGATATGACACTTTGAGAGTAAAGTAGTCACTCTACAGCTTGTAAAACAGCATACATTTGCTGTGCCCTAAAAATAATTTTGAAGGGACAGTGAATTTACACGGTTATTCAAGCTGTAGACTAACCTCTTTACACTGTCTCAATGTGCCAGTATATCTTCAATGTTGTGCCATGAAAAGTTCTAATAAAATATTTACAAAAATGTGAGGGATGTACTCACTTTTGTGAGCTACAGTAACATGCTACACAGTAGTATGTTGAACTTCATTTAGCAAAAAGCCCAATGAGGTTGGGATGTTGTGTAAAACATAAATGAAAACAGAATACGTGATTTGCAAATCCTTTTCAACCCATATTCCATTGAATACACTACAAAAACAAGATAGTTCCATTTTTCTAGTTTTTTATAAATCAACAACATCCACCCTTCTCTGAGCCTGAGCTCATCTGAGATAGACTGAAACAAAATGGAAAAGTGTCTTGTGGTCTGACGAGTATACACTTCAAATTGTTTTTAGAAATTATGGACGTCGTGTCCGCCGGGCCAAAGAGGAAAAGTCCTGTTTGGATAGTTATCAGTGCAAAGTTATATATAAAAAAAAAAAAAATGTATTAGTGTATGTATGGATGTATTAGTGCCCGTGGCATGGGTAACCTGCACATTTGTGAAGGCACCATAAATGCTGAAAGGACCAGGTTTTGGAGCAACATATGCTTTTTCAACATCTGTTTCAGGGACGTCCCTGCTTATTTCAGAAAGACAATTCCAAGCCACATTCTGCATGTGTTACAACAGCATGGCTTCATAGTAAAAGAGTGCGGATACTAGACTGGCCTGCCTACAGTCCTGACCTTTCTCCCATTTAAAAATGTGTGGCACATTATTAAGTGCAACATACGACAACAGAGACCCCATAAAGAAAAATGCAAAATAATTTGTATTTTAAAGTTGTAGTTTAGCTAGGGATTTATTTTCTAAGAGCAGTAATAAAGAAAAATGTGACGCAATTGTTTCAGTTCCGCTAAATATTGTTTCATGCATTTAGTGTTGATGGTTCAGAACACAGGGTCCATGCATGCATCTGTGTGTGGAATGCACTCATTCACTGTGAAAACTAAATAGCAAGTCTGAATGGCATTAAACATATACTAGTCTCAGGGAAGTAGTTCTTAGTTTTACAGTTGCATTTAGCTTAAATATATTTTTAGCTCCAATAAACACTGCTTAGGCGGCTGCATGCTTCATTAATGGTGCCAGTAATTCTGCCCTCATTGTCATTTTCATTATAGTTTTGTAATTTCTACTGTGTGAACTTCAAACAATTAGATAATAACACTGTGTGTTGTTTCATGTTACAGACTTTGATGGTGTCCTTTACCACATCTCAAACCCAAATGGTGACAAGACCAAGGTCATGGTCAGCATCTCGCTCAAATTCTACAAGGATTTGCAGGAGCATGGAGCTGATGAGGTACATGCCTCTCTGCTGTTACACACCACGCCATGCAACAGCCTAAAATATTGAAGCACATACAGACAGTGGTGTATGAAAGTTTGTGAATCCTTTACAACTTTTCTATTTCTTCATTAACATTGTCAGTCTTGATCTACATATATATTTATTGCATTTAGCAGACACCCTTATCCAGAGCAACTCATACAGTCTCAAACAATTCAAGCAAGTGTGGGTTAAGGGCCTTGCTTAAGGACCCAACTGTGGCAACTTGGCAAAGGTGGGATTTGAACCCTGGACCATGAGGTCCAGAGTCCAGTACTTTAACCACTAGGGTACCACAGATCTACAATCCTAAATGTAGATGAAGAGAACACAATGTAAAATGTACCTGGTCGTGGTGGAAAATTATACAGTATTGCCTGTCTCTAAATGGCAAAAGTTTGTGAACGTTTTGGTATCTGATGTAACCAGCAATTACTGCATCTAAATTACTATTACTACTGTGAATAAATAACAGAACAGAATACAGAACCGTTTGAACACTGGGTTGAACAGTGGGTTTCTTGACATGAACTGCTAAGGTCAGGTCCTATCACAATATTTCTGTTGTACTGAGGCCAGTACCATTAAAAAAAAATTACTTTATTTTTCTTAATCCATTCTTTGGTAGAACTGCCTTGTTGGCTTAATTTTACATTCTCAGATCTCCTAGCATTTTCCTTTAGATTTATATGGTATAATTCAGAAACAATTGCCATCCTGGCCCAGCTGCAGCAAAGCCCAACCCATGACACTATCACCACTATGTTTTACAGATATAATAAGGAGTTATTCTCATTTAAACCAAAAAGTTCTATTTTGAGCTCATCTGTCTAAATACAGTTTTTCTAATAGTATTTTGGCTTGTCCATGTGATCTTCAGCAAACTGCAGATCAATGCTCTTCTTGGAGAGCAGTGACTTTCTTCTTGCAGCCCTTTCATGCACACCATTGTTGTCCACCAGTGTTCTCCTGATAGCAGACTCATGAACATTAACATTACCCAATGCGAAAGTGGCCATTTTGTTGCTTAGAAGTTTCCACAGAGGTCCTTTATGAACTAATGGGCCAACGCATGCCTTGCTGATCTTTAGTTCCCTCAGTTTGTACACAGTACACAGTATATATGACTTTATAAACAAACATTGACAGCTCTTTCTATGGTCTTCCCTCAGAAATTTCTATCATCTTTATAAATATCGTACTTTGTTACATGCCTGTTCTTTAATTATGATAGGGAACCTACTCACACCTGATATTCATTTCATTGATTGAAAACACTCTAAAACCTACAAATTAACTGTTAATTCTACAACTCCACATAGTTTTGCCCATTTATGTAATATTGTAAAAAAAATTATTGATAACTAAATGACCGGGTATAATGTTTTGTTTTAATTCCTAAATTGGGTAATCTGCTTTTAGGATGAAGGTAAGGTTTATGCAGAACTATACAGTACAATACTGTAAACTTTATTATTTACCATTTAAGGAAGCAAAGGTCAGCTGTGGCCTATGCCTGAGAGAAGGAAGTGCTGTGTGAATCACATGTACATATACTGTATTATTAGTATGAGAGGTAATGGTTGTTGGCTAGGGTTCTAAACTCTTGCCTTAAAAGGGAAGTGATCTGAATAAAGTTTTCATTGCTTGTCTGTGTTTGCAAATACTGTCATTTTTTTTTCAGCTCTTGAAGAGGGTCTATGGGAATTTTCTTGTGAATCCTGAATCAGGTATTTAAGTGTATATAACACGAACCAAGTAGTCATAAGTTGCAAGAATTTCGATATACTGTGCGATTTTTGGCATGTTAAGCTTATTTAGTATTAGCATCTGGAAAACACCTTTCTTCCACCAAAATGTCAATATATATGTTTTTTTGTTGTACTCTTTTCTCCATCCAAGGCTACAATGTGTCCTTGCTTTTTGATCTGGATGCACTTCCTTCAAATAAAGAAGACCTCGTCCACCAGGCAGGCATGCTAAAAAGGAACTGCTTTGCTTCAGTGTTTGAGAAGTACTTCAAGTTCCAGGAGGAAGGCAAAGAGGGAGAGGCGAGGGCAGTTGTCCATTACCGTGATGATGAGACCATGTAGGCTTCTCTCTTATTCAATAGTTGCAATAATATGTTACGGTAGTGCCCGATTTATGATGGAAAAGCATTCAGACAATCTATCGTCAGTTTATCGTGAATTGAGGGAGGAGTTTAATATACTGCTCACAAACATCCCCTAATTTTTGCAAGCAGTGTATGTATACTGTGTATATCCCAGTGTAGCCTACTTTAAACATAAGCATAACCTTAACACTTGCATAAAACTGCATACCATAACATTTATTACATAATGAAGTATTTTATTTAAATATATAATTTAATTTATTGAGTTTTTAATAGTGTTTCTTCACTACACTTCCCAGCTTTCATCACTTCTACCACACGACTCCTTACACCCCCTCAGGGCAAATATAAAGTTCATGTTCAGAATGCAGTTTCTGCTGAATGTTCCTTTATGTGCATTATTGGATTCTCGTAATAAAGTTGTAATATCGTACATCAGGTCATTGTAAAATAGAGAGTACCTGCATTGTACAGAAACTCCGGTTTCCTCCCACAGTCCAAAGACATGCACGTTATGTTAATTGGTGTCTCTAAAGTGTCCCTTAGCGTATGAATGTGTGAGTGCATGTGTGTGCGAGTGTGCCCTACGATGGATTGGCACCCTATCTGGGGTTGTTCCTGCCCTTGCGCCCAGAGTTGCCGGGTGGGCAGATCATGATTGAATTAACTATTGCAATACGCAGTTTCCACTTAAACATATACATTATCAGGCTATTTGAAGTAATAAAAAGAGCATATCAGTTTATAGATTTACTATTTAGTATATATACTATAGATTTATTACTCTATAGTTTGACAGTGACCTATTGAAACTGTACTGTATAGCAAACAATGAATACCGCTTGATCATTTTATTAGCTGAGTAGCTGGCAGCTAAGAATAATGAACTTCTTAATAAGGAGCAATATTCAACGTATAGCTCCATGTAAAAATGATATTCACATGTCATATACTTTAACGTCAGTAAGTCTAAATAAAGTTAGATGTTGGCATGACATTAATGCCAGCTGTTTTGTTCTCAACAGTATAGTCCCAGGCTCCACAGTCCACTATGGTATATCATACATCCAACCGTGATGGTCAGCCTGCCTTGGAATTTTAAAAGCTGTTCAGGTTTCCCCTCATTAGAGTACAATATTTAAGCCGATCTCCAGGATCTGTCAGCACTAATTTTCATATGTTCTGATTGTCTTTTGCTCTTGATTTGGCTGAATATATTTCATACTGAGTGAGAAGAGTGTAATACTCTCTGGACTACTAGTCTGGACTATTTCTGAATTGCACCCACGTTGATCCATCCAAAATCTCATATGACATAAAGTATGGTACATTGGTCCTAGCTGCCATTATTCTAGAAACTTTCGATACTTTACATATGCAGTGCTTTATGCTCTGATGTAGAAGCAGTTTTTGAATCAACTTGCTTGCAGGCTGGTTTAGCTTACGTGGATGGACATTGCTGGAAAACCTCCTTTAAATTTATCACTCTGTTTTATTGCAGCCATTTGCTAAAATCCAAAAAGTTCATTTTATTTCTAATTAGTGTACACTCAGCATCCAATCTTAACAGAAAAAACAGACATGTTCAAATTTTTTGCAAATTTATTAAAAACAAGAAATATCACATTGTCACCCCTTGCTGTGACACTCATTTAAGATGGGATGCTGAGTGTACATTAATGAGAAATAAAATTAACTTTTTTGATTTTAGCAAATGGCTGTAATGAATACTTGGTTTTTGTTTTGTTTTTGCAGGTATTTGGAGGCAAAGAAAGATCGAGTGACTGTGGTTTTCAGCACTGTCTTCAAAGATGATGATGACGTTGTCATTGGGAAGGTGTTTATGCAGGTCAGAATAGATATTTATATATTGTTTCAGTACTGTCTCAAGACCCACAACTGATTGCTTAGAATGCTCAGAACTTGATCTGAACTGATTTGTAACGAGGAAGGCCTGTCACTACTAATTTTTTTTATATCAGATATCACAGTGTCACAGTGAACAAAATGTAGGTTAGGCATTACACGCAGTCCTTTTTAAACACCAAATGGATGATATGGCATGTAATTCTAATAAATATAATTTATTTTAACATTTTTAGCACATAAACTCACATAATTAAAAAAAAAAAAAAAAAAAAAGCTTAATAAAAATGTAGTCATATAGTTGGAGAGTTTTGTATTCTTAATATATTATTATAATAATAATAGTGATTATTATTATTATTATTATTATACACCAGTCAGAGGATCATTCTTATGGTGCTGCAACAGCTACCCCTGCCAGCCTTGCAATAGACTGGCACCCCATCCAAGTCATGCTTGTACTTGCACTGTGTCCTCCTGGGTAGGCTTCGGGACCCAAAGAATCTTTTGTGAATTGTTTTTTTTTTGAGGGGGGGGGGGGGATTAATGCAGCTCTGGACAGAAGCAAATGTTGTGATGTTGCAGAAGCTGATGGAAACGATACTACAACGAATGTGTACTGTAATTAACACTAAAGGCAGTCCAATTAAATATTAAAATATGTGACTTTTTTGGCAGTGTATCTTGCAGAAGTGAAGTTTCTTTATATTTTTTACTTACAAAAAAAGGCGGCACGGGGGGGCGCATGTTCGCATGCAGACGTATTTAGTCAGTGCTCCTCTTCCTCCTCTTTTTTTTGCGCTCGCAGTTCACAGGTGTGTGTCTATGTATCTGATAGCCGCATGCCTCAGGGTAAAATCTAGTGTTATGTGTAGGGAACTGTGCAATTGATGAACATTTCGATGCCTACGTGGCATTAATGAATGTTTTCATGCCTTTGAGGCTAAGTTTCAGTCACTCGCAGCGTCGCAAGCCAAACTGCAGGCTCGTGTGGCTAGCCAGGAGCAAGCCACTAATGACCTTGACACCCACATGCTAGCGTTTGAGGCTAAATGCTGTGAGTTGACACGATGAAACACTCCACTTCATACCAAGGTACTTGACTTGGATGCCCATTCAAGGAGGCACAACAAAAAGAGGGTGAAGTGGAATGTAGTCTCACAGATTTTGTCGCCGGACTAATTTTCCAAACTGCTTTGTTCTACATCCGGTAGAAATTGACCGTGGGCACTGCGCCATTGGTGCCATTCCGGCACGCATCCACCACTTTCAGGAGAAGGAGTTGATTCTCCACCTAGGCAGACAACAGTCAATTGAATACAAGGGAGGCAAGGTCCTTATCTTCCTGGATTATACCAGTGAGATCATGGCTCAGTGCTGCAAGTAAGGAATAAAACACGCCCGACCAAGCTT
The DNA here is from genome assembly GCA_033117975.1 of Parotocinclus spilosoma. Lineage (NCBI taxonomy): Eukaryota > Metazoa > Chordata > Actinopteri > Siluriformes > Loricariidae > Parotocinclus > Parotocinclus spilosoma. The sequence continues at coordinate 1,763 of JAVSBV010000532.1, read as the reverse complement.
TATGTTTACCACTGAGACGGTAGGAACTAAAAGGAGGCAGCAGGGTCCCTGGAAAGGAATAATGAATAAGAAGGGGAGAAAATCCATACACTGACTTTCCTCATTCAGTTCACTGTTGCACAGAGGTGAGGCAACTATTTGTTCAAAAAAGCTGGACAGCTGCTTGCAGGAACCTGGACCTCTGCATATTAGATCACAATGACCCGTTTTGAAGTGCTGCTATGACCACACAACCTTTTGCTGATGTTGTTTATATTGTCATTAGTTTAATTGCTTTAATTACAGTATCATGTAGTTCATGTTACTATACCATCGCAGGGACAGGGCTAGTGGTAAGTTACTTGCCCTGTAGCTCTTTTTGACCGCAGGATGCTATGTGCTGGATTCAGGTAGACAAAAGAGAGAGAAGAGATGCTATTGTTCTTTTTTTTGTCGGTTATTTGTCTTTTTTATGGTCAGTATATGGTCAGTGTTTCACTTTACACTGCTTGGTTGTAAGGGGCACATTTGTCTTATGAAAGGGGCAATATCTCTGTAAAATTACTTGCTGCTGATGAATAGGGTGGTTTAGGTGGAATAGGGAAATTTGAGTTTTAATGTGAATGGGTTAAATGGGCTTACCAAATAAGAGAGTCCTACAGGAAATACAGGAAACCCATCTGACAGCCTGGAGCAAAAAAATAATTGAAAAGGGATTGGATACGGCATGTGACATCGTCATCTTTCAACTCTAAAGTCGGGGGAGCACGGTAGCACCGCTTCCTCACAGCAAGAAGGTCCTGGTTTCAATCCCAGGGTTGTGCAGCCTTTGTCCTTTCTTTGTGGAGTATGCATGTCCTCCCCGTACAGTGGTGTTAGTGCAAGAGAGATCAGATGCAAGTTGAAAAAGACGGGCCACGGGTGCTGTGCTGAACTGTCCACGAGTGTTGTGCCAGTAGGAAACCTTACAGACCTGTTCTCCCGTCCATCACTATGAAAAAAATATCATCTCTTTCCAATAAAATGGACCAGCTGACGACGTTAACCCGTCATCAGCGGGAGTACTGAGAGTGTAGCATTATGCTGTTTACAGAGACCTGGCTAACTGCGTTTATACCGGACACGAGGGTTGCATCACGTAAACCCTGGATCACCCCGGATATAAAGGCTCTCCTGAAGGAAAAAAAGAGGGTATATTAGGGGCCAATGATGACCTAAAAGCTTTGCAGAGAGAACTAAGAAGAAAGATTTGGGAGGGAAAAGCTATCTACAGTAAGAAGATGGAGGATCAACTGCAGCAAAATGAGGTCAGCGAACTCTGGAGAGGGCTTAAAACAATCTCTGGACATAAGATACCAAACATCTAGACAGTAGGGGATCAGAAGTGGGTGAATGATCTCAATCTCACCCTACACAGACAACGTGTCCTGTCACCTCGCCCACAGCTTCCTCTCGTTGCATGTCTTCTGGTTCACAGCAACCCCCTACTGGTTCCCTGGCTTACAGTAAAACCCCCGCATCCCCACACACCTCACCCCTCTGCTTCAATTTGTCCCTCACAACAACACAGGTGAGAAATGAGCTTAGATCAGGGCAAGGAAGGCTGCAGATGGCATAACTCCAGGCTCCTCGACACCTGTGCTGACCAGCTGTGCGGGATTGTTGAGTATATGTTCAACATGAGCCTGAAGCTGGGAAGAGTACCAGAACTAGTCAAGTCAAGTCAATTTATTTCTATAGCGCTTTTTACAATACAGAATTGTCACAAAGCAGCTTTACAACAA
>JAVSBV010000501.1:0-13055 GCA_033117975.1 Parotocinclus spilosoma | reverse complement strand
AATAAAGGTTTAATAAACATTTAATATGTTACATAGCACGTCCCGTCTTGTAACATAGGGCATGTTCGTTGAATCGGACCAGCCGGTTATTAGGACCAAAACCATCGCGTCCTGATGTGGTCCCATTAACCGGAATCCACTGTAATATCTAACATCTTATATGCTACTGGGACCACAATAATGAAAACACTTAGTTTGTTGATTGAATGTAAGACAATGAGAGCGCAAGATGTCTTCCCTGCTGATTTTATTCACAAGATAAGTATGACTTGCGGTGAATCACTGAGGGAGTGTGTGGGGGATGAGCAGCTGTTCATTATCATTTAAAGGAACAGGCACTTAAAACCAATCGTTCTGAAATAGAACGTTGAAACAGTCGTTGTTTCGATTGGGAGATAAGGGTTCTGTTGTGCCCTATTTATTATACATATTCCCCAATGCATGTCACAGGCATCTCATTAAAGGGGAATAGGAGTATAATACGGCAGTTTTAAACAAGTCACACTGCATTATGAGTAATGGGTGGGAATGTTATTGACTGAGGAACTGAAAAGTCAACAAACATATCTTGTGTGTGTATGTTTGTGTACGTGTGTCATGACTAAATGGAGGTAATGGGTCTTGTGACAGTTAAAAAAAGAGAGTTTCTTTTTGTGATAGGACCAGTAGATAGACCTCAACACTTTTACATTGGAGAGCCTGCGTTTATAGAAATGCAGCCGGGTTTTTTTTTTTCTTAACAGATGTATTATTAGTGCCGGTCAAACATCGCAAACCCAGTTCAAGCGAAGTGCAAATTCCATAACTTCACACATCCTACACGTGATTCATGCTTTTGAGCAAGTCCTAAAACCCCCTTCCCTACTGAACAACAACAAATTAGCATTTCGTCATTGGGAGACTGTGAAAAATCTGTGTGTGAAGGCACTCCCCCACAGCCATGAATAAGCCTTCTGGGAAGAAGGAACGTCCTGGTGTTTACAGAGCGAAAACTGCTCGTCGTGTGCCTGCTAGCCAACTGAGCTGGTTAATAAGGACTTCCGGATAGTAGAGGTGCCATGCAGAATTACAGAGAATATAGAGGCAGTCTTAACGGTAGCTCTGGCACGCAGCCCTGGTCATGGGTCAGGTCACAATGCTGCTCACATGACACAAGAACTAGAATTAGCTTACAATGTCGCCCAATTACCATTCTGTGAACACTGTCAGACTTTAAATCATCATGTAGTATTGCTTGGTTCCATGATCCTTGTCTATGCCGTCTGCAAACACTTTGGACCTCCCACTCAAGCGGTTTCCATCCTCTCCTGAAAAAATGCACGGCTTTTCTCATTTTCCCAAGACAAAATTAGCTCTATCTATAAAGACTTTCCTTACACACCCACTTTAAATGTGTCTGGCTTCTCTTCTTAACCCCTGCACCAATTCCTTCTCTAACTTCTGTCCTGCTCAGTCTTATTGTCCATTTTATCAGTTTCTCTTATCTTATAGAAGCACTTTGTAGTTCAGAAGTTACAGGCTGTACTCTGTCTGTTTCTCGACATACTTTGTTAGTTTACTTTACTCTCTTCTCCAATGACTAACACCAACTGAGGAACAACAGATGAGCTACTGTGTCTGACTTTACATCTACAAAGTGTGCACAATGAATGAAGTGTTTGAAAATTCCAGCAGCACTGCTGCGTCTTATCTGTTCATATCAGATCAACACACACTAACACACCATCACCACATCAGTGTCGCTCCAGTTACACTACCCAAATAGTACCTGATCTGTGCTGGTTCTGTGGGGTTCCTGGCCATTAGAGAACAGAGTAATGCGATTACAGAATTACAATGTGCATCTCTGCAGTAAGTGGAACTGATCAAATGGACAATGAGCGGAAGTACAGTAAGTGTACCTAATAAAGTGACTGCTGAGTGTGTGTAACTGAAGTCATAGCAACCACTGGAACTTTAATAAAAAAAAAAAAGACTTAATAGTCTGCAATAGTTGAATACATTGTAAAAGTGTCCACTAACCACAGATGAAGCAGGTGGTTTTAAGGACCTCTTCTTTCTTCTGTTTTTCACTCCTTAGATCAGCAAAGGTGTCAATAATGACACCAAAGATCAGGTTGAGTACGATGATGATGACCATGAAGAAGAACAGCAGATCATAGATCACCCTGGCTGCAAACAAAGACTCCTGCAGAAGAAACAGGGCAACATCGTTTGTTTGTTTATTTGGCTTCTTTAACGTCGCCATCAGGGGCCATTTCAGAGACACACAGAAGGTAAATCTATTCACAAGTTTCTCTCAAGGCTAGTCATATAAATATATATATATATTTACACACGCACTCAAGTCAATGCCAATTTAAAGTAATCAATTAACCTAACACGCATGTCTTTGGACTGTGAGAGGAAACCGGAGTACCCAGAGTAAACCCACGAAGGCACACAGAGGATTTGCAGACTTGCAGCCGCCCCACCCTGGGATTCATCCCAGGAACGTTTTTGCTGTAAGGTAGCGGTGCTACCCACAGAGTGACCATACTGGCCAACAGGGCAACAAGTTAGGACCAAGTCTTATCACGTTCACATCCAAGGTCATTCACTTTACCTTACAATGACTTGAAAACTTGAAGCCTTCAATCAATGTTTGTTTGTTTCCTTTGTTTTTTTGTACAACCTGGCTACTTGCAAAAGGTAGCCAAACAAAAAAAACATTGTCAATAAACCTCTAAAGCTTAGTTAACACAAATCAGAAGTTGTTGTATTTGATCACTGTACCAGTGGTATTGAGCAAACACACAGAACTGAAAAACACTAACAAAAAAAACAACACAAAATGAGAAGGCCAACCTTTTGGTTTTAGGATGTTTTTTTGGAGTCGAATTGACTTTATTACTGATCGCTTGCATTGCAGTTATTACAGATGGCTTGTCTAATGTCTCTGGAGGTTGTAAAATAATTGCACAATTTCACTCAATCTGCTGCTGCTCAAACTGAATGCACCTAAACTGGTTAGCACACTGGCTGTGACGGAAACAAGCAGTGCTTTTAATTACGTACTCATTTTTATTCTCATCCAAATTGTTTCACAGGGTTCTGCAGACGTTCTCACGCTCCCATGGCGAACACTCTTTGCTTGCATCTCACTCACAACTCAAGCTGCTTTTTGAGACTTTCAGGTGAGATTCAGGATTAGAGAAACGCCTTCATTCGTATGATTGAGACTGTGATAGTGAGGAAGTGCTGCACACCAGGAAGGTTCATGTCAAGTCAAGTCTGATTTATTTATGTGGTGCTTTTTACAGTAAAAGATTGTCACCAAGCAGCGTTTTTAGATTATCTTCTAAAATCCAAGGCCAATCCCAAATTGAGCAAGCCTATGGCTACAGTGGCAAGGAACTCCCTAAACCTTATATGGATGAAACCTTGAGAGGACCAAGACTCAAAATACCCTTTGTGTTGTGGCTTAGATTGTTGATGTTGGAGTTCTGCTTTGTTCCAGTAATAAAGTAAATTATTATAAGAAAAATTGTAAATCAGCTTGAGTCATGATTGAGACTACTCGGTCCTAGCCAACCTGAAGCCTCTCTGGGTGCTCGCTTAACTGTCTCACACCCGCATTTTACCCGTCCTCTCACTCTCCTTTAAGGATATTATTTAAATGCCAGAAACACGCTTACAGAGTGCAAGTGAGTGCAGTTCAAGTGTTTGTTTCCATAGATCAGTTTCTTTGCCTTCGGGCTCTGTCTCTGATCTGGGACAGTCTGAGTCTAGCTTTTTTTTTTTGTTATTTTTTTCAGTAAAAAACAGTAAATCTTAAAGTACTGTATCAGTGGTCCTTGATGGTTGTCTTTTTTTTAATTTTATTTTCATTGGAAAAGTCCATCCAGAAAAAAGAGATTACAAAGAGCTTAGATTTAAGCTCACAATGGCCATATGTGTCTGATAATTGTCCCATTGATGTTGTATAAAATAAAACATAATACAGAGTCTTTAATACAGAGAGGGGAGAGAAAGAAAAATAATAGAATTTAACACACAATACAGGTCATGGGGTCAGAGGTCGCAGCATCTACAAGAAATTTGGTCACTCAGGTCTTATATAAACTACCTTGGTGATTTTCAAACATTTCGTGCAGCATTTTACAAATACGTAGAGACACTCCTCATTCTATACAATTACAATGACTTATTGATTGAACCTGCAGATCCTCAGATTCAGCACACACTGATTTTCACTTCTGCCAAATATTGAACACAAATACACAGAAAAAAACCTAAAACAGCGTACGTAAGACAATCAAGGGACTCAAAAGGATTTTTCCCACAGACAGAACAAATTTGGATGGAGAAGCGTTATGAGAAGAAAAAGGAGGCTGGGGTCTTGTTTTGGGTCTTGGTCATCCCAAGATTTCCTCATCACTTTCCTAGGCGTGCTCAGTTAGGGCTTTAGGCCTTGATATTTGTAGTTGCTTTGAGGCGATTCTCCATTGTAAAATGCGCTATATAAGTAAATCTGACTTGAACTGATGAAAAATGTTGTTTTTTTTTTGTGATTGTGAAGCAGCACTTTGGCTTCCGTAGGTAACGTGTAGATGTGTTTAAAGTATGAAGTAACATTATGTCAGGGTTGAGGCTGTGACGAGATGCGCATAGTACCTCTTTAGACGGTTTCCGTAGTACATCCCCGACTCCCCCGCCACTTCGAAGCCCGTGGCTGAGCACAGTCACGATGCACATGAGTAGAGAGTCACACGTCCGCTCCTTATCCTCCAGCACCAAAGCCGAGATGGCTGAGTCAAACATGTACACAATTCACATTTGAACACACATACACAAGGCAGAGTCAAATTAGTTCAACAACACTGACAAACATCAGATAAATGCTAGACAGTTCAAATGGAACGAGGAAAAAAGGTCAACCATGAGAACCATGTTATCTTTAACGATAATGACAGTAAACTTGATCTGCTTTTGACAGCAATTAACATTGTTTCCTGTTATTCCTTTTCAGAACTGTGCCATGATTAATAAGGCTGTTATAACACACAAACACACACGAGAGTGCACACACGCCCAGTCTACACTCGTGGTGACCACATGGTGCAGAGGGGTGCAAGTTCAGATGGATCAGACTGCCTGACCTTCTTATAAAGCTCTCACCCAAAATCTGGGATGTAAAGACTTGACTTTTTAACCTCACCCAGTGTGACTCCTGTGACCTCCTGATCATTAATGTCACCCTCATATGCTGTGACTTAATTAACCTTTGACTCCTCTTGTTCTTAGGCCATGGTGCCTAACTCTGAACCTGAAGTGGCCCTGTACTTCACAGTCGAACATTTCCCTGTTAACCCAGCCATATCAGCGAGGAGTCGGTTGTTAGAACCTTAATTAATTTTCAGAGGAATGCGCAAGGGTGTGTGATCGTTCGTTCCATGTTTATATTACAATGAATGAAAGAGCTGACATTTTTTTATCCACAGTATCCATAGCGATTTTGAAAAACAAAAAGAGCCAAAAGATCTCCATTGGGTTACCGAGGTTAAGGTTAGGACTTGGGTAGGTGTAGAATTAATTAGTTACGGTATTCATTATACTTATTATATAACCAGACCAAAAAAAAAGTCACATGATTAAGATAATTACTTCAGGTTCCCGCAAATGGCGTTACATAAAAATGATTGGCCTACAAATACCGACGGGGTGTGTGAAAACTTGGCATGTTAATGATTAGCAAAAATGTGTGGGTGTGCCAAAGACCATAGTGTGAAGGAAGTAGCTGAAAAATCCGAATTAGAAAAACGTATTGGATAGGTTTCAGTTACGGATCACTAGTATTTTATCAGTATATCAATGGAAAGTCCCCATAAGGATAGTAAGACAAATGTGTATGTGTGAGTGGGTGAGTTAGTGCTTACATTCAGTCGTGGTCCCTGCTGAACAGTTCTCTCCACCTTCTTTCTGACAAACTTCACCCGACAGGAATTCACTCATCCTTGTGGCGGTTTGCTCTGATTTATACAACAGCACAGAATGCAGCTTTAAAATCAAATCCAGTGGCATGCAGTATGGCCCTAACTCAGAGAAAAGGTAACAAACAGGTAAATATAAAACATTAAAACATTAAGTCAATATGTATTTCATGCACAAAGGCAAAAAAAAAAAAATCAACCAATTCAAAACACTTCTCTGCATCTTCTCATTCGCTACAGGATGTATATCAGAATGACTTTTGTCCACCTGCTGCAGCCCCCTACTAATGATATTTTAAATATGGGTGTCTATTAAGAAAAGAGCAAGACATCTGGCCACACAGCTTTATGATTTTCACTACTGGGACTGGCCCAAAGCTTATCTAACCCCTTCTCAGTACACTAAAGAAGGTGCATTCATTATTTTTTAATAAAAAGACATCACTGTCTATGCGCATGCTAATTTGACCGGATAACGACAAAAGGAGACTTGCAATGAAAACTTGCAACAATTCAGCAATGTCAGTCAACCCACAAAGTAATAAACCATTGGAATGGACTTTATCTTCAAATAACCTTTATTATGTAAGTGTTGTGATTCGGGACCTTTCTATCATTTACGGACAGTTTAATGGAACTTTACTACTAAGAAATTAGCTAATTAATTATTTGCCAAAAGGAAAATGACAGAAGTCGTTTTGGGCGATGGGCACACGTGGCATAATGTCAGTGAATACAGTGGAACGTGATCGTGACTGGCGTCCATACCAAGAGTTTTGTTGGGAATTCGATCGACGTTCAGAATGAAGTCGTCTTTAAAGATGATGTAGCCGACAATAGAGAAGAGGTAGACGAGGATGAGCGCGAGCACTGCGGTGAGCACAATGGAGCGGCCGTTCCTCGTTACGCTCTTTATCACGTTCAGCAACGTCTCCTCACGGTAGATCAGATCAAAGAGCTGTACGGAGAACAGAGACCAGCACAATAACATCAAAGGATTGAATGTTTCGTGTCTGACTACATATGTCAGTCTGTATAATGGTAAGGAAGAAGCAGTGTGCATGCCATGCCGGTGTTGCTAGTGCACCTATGAATTCATGTCATTGAAATACAAGTGTCTCTGTAAGTAAGTGGGTTTGCGTATGTGTGTGTCACCAGCAGACTGTAGAAGAAGACATGAACGAAGACTCCCAGGATGCAGATGATGAGGTAGAGCAGGTGATACAGGAACTCTACGTCCATGATCATTGCCTTGTAGCCTCGTGTGAATGTCCCCCGATTCCCCACAAAGCTCATGAGGAAGATCACCTTATTGCACACCTGGAAAAACCGCACGCACCAGGTTTGTGTTACCGTTTTTGTGCTCTGGTAGGTGGAACTGTTTTCTTTATGGTAAGTGGAACTGATACAATGGACCTGGAGTGTAGAAACAAGGTGGTGTATAATGAAGCCATAAACAAAGCAGCTTTAGAAATGCCGAGTTAGGAAACTGTAGTGGGCTCCACCATGCACACATAACATGTAAATGTGGCGCGTAAGCCCAACATAAACGGACAGAAAAAGCTGACAGACTAAACTGTTTATGTTCCAGTCCACTGCAGACACTCATTATCTCCACTGCTGAAATCACTTTTCTCAAAGGACAGAATGAGAGAATGCACTGTGCCGAGAGAGAAACCAGCCGTCGCTCACCCTGCAGTTTGCACGTCTATTGTAGTTCAGAGCACATATTTGAGCAGGTAAAACTGTGGCACGTGCAAGAGCGGCGCAGTTTTCTGTAACGTTAGACCTATGATTACTGTAAAATGCAAATAATGACATTAACCAACAAAGACAACAAGGCTGTATGTATCAGCTTTCGGTTTTGTGTGTACCTGTTCAAAATTAGTATTCGAAAATCAGACTATTATTTAACATTTATTTATTATTATATTATTTAGCATTTTCACGCATTGCAGACGATACACTGGTATGTCTATGGCCCACCAGTGACCTGGGTTTGAGTCCCAGCAATCCAAAACTTAAGAGTGACTTAAGAGTACTTTTGGAATATAAAAAGCTATTTATTAGATCCTGGTTTCAAATGACAGTCAACATTTTTTACCAGTTTTTTTTTTTTATCCTAAACAGTCTCAATCTTTTATAATGGAAATGCTGAGCAAAGTGAGGTTGAAAGGTATTTGTGAGCAGGTTCAAGGCTTAAATTCAATCTCTGCCAAGCTGCTGGTTCTTTGAGCAAGGCCCTTAACCCGCAGTTTTTGTGACTGTGGGATCAGGTGTCAGATTTCCCCAAAACGGAATACAATCTCACTGGAGTCGTGCTGCAGTCGTGCCATTTCAATCGTTTAAGATGGTCAGGATAGGTGCCTTCATTCAGTGTTTTTTTAGTCTTGCCATTCCAGTAAATGCCACCATGTTTACAATCAATCATAAGTTGTAAGTCTTGGCTTGGGCAAACAGTGACATGAACATTGTCAAAGACAAATAAATAAACACTGTCCAGCACTAACCAAGAGCAGCAAAGCAAGAACAGGAACATCTCTGGCTCATTCTCAAACGGGACTAGTGTTTCTATTCTATACTGTATATTTATGCAGACTGTCTTAGTATGTCACTGTTAAATCGAATAATGATTTTGAATAATGCTCAAAATGAGCAAAATGAAATGCTTAAAATGCAATTATATATCAATATGAAATCTCAATACATGCTGTTTCTCCAGCAGCATGATAAGAAACAATCTCAAATCAATCTAGCTACAATCTAGTGAGCATACAGGGATCTTTTAGAAAAACTAGTCTGTGACTAAAACCCTGTAGATGTGAGAGGGCATTGAACTTTTGTCCTTTAAAAATCTTGTTCGAGTATTTTTGAAGCCTCCTATTGCATGGTCAGATTAAGGATGTCTAGTAATTATTAAAAAATAGAAATGTAACACGTAAGCAGAGCCTGTTAACAGGGCAGGGCAGCACCTGTGTACACTTGTATACGTATTGACTTTAAATCTGAGAGAAAGTGTGGGCTGCAGGAGAACACGGAGAACCTTTCACTGTCCAAAGCTTTAGCATGAGGGTGAGAGGGCAGAAGGAATGGCTCAGTGACGCACTCCACACCTCAGCTCAACACAGTATGCCCATAGTGTGCAGTGGACTCTCTTAAACACGAACACACACGCGGAGACAAACTGGAAAAGCATGTACAGATACTCACATTGAAGGCCCCGAGCAGAAAGAGCGTGGGTTCGAGGCCGACCGAGAAGATGAGCCGCAGGATGGTGGATGCAATGAGAGCTCGTATCCCGTGAGGCTGTGGCAACACGATCACGATGGCCAGAGAAACCAACATGGCCAACCATAAAAAAGCTGACCAGTGAGCCTCGAGTGTGCCTGGAGAAGAGGTTTAAAGTTTAGTGCAACAAAATGCTCACATATATTATCTTTACACAGCAAAACAGCTTGCTGGATGTACAGACAAAATGATGAGAGCAGAACCCTGTACTTCAACACAGCAATTTACATTTAGGGCATTTAGCAGACGACCTTATGCAGAGCGACTTACTACTCATACAGTTTTAAAATTTAAGCAATGGTGGGTTAAGGGCCTGCTTAAGGACCCAACTGTGGGGTCCATCAGGTCAGAGTGAAGTACATTAACCGCTAGGCTACCACAGTCCCTAATTCCACAGCACTAACAAAGAAGGTAAAACTGCAGTTGCAGATGGTAGCTTGTCCAAATTGTAAGGCACAATCACACACAAAATGCCTTAACCATACTAAAGTCGTACTAAGTTCATTTCATTTTGGTTTCCCTCGTAAAACAGATCGACCTTTATCGGCCATCTAAGAGCCTTGTTCCACTTTCTGCAAAAGCTGATATAACCACAAGTGATTACCTTGGCAAACCTTTATCGAGTTAGTCATAAATGCTACAGAAAACTTTAAAGAACAATGAACCAAAAAGAGCAATAAACATCTCAGGGCTTGGAGGGGATAATCTGGGATGGACCATCACACTGGGGAAATATATATTGTAATCATCTGAATCGGGATTTTAGATTTCTTTCCAGACCAAAAACCATCCAGACTATTATCGGCTAAAGCCCGTCCCAAAAACCAGGGTCTTTCATGGTACGGGGCAGTTTCAGTGTCCTTGGCAAGGGTCATTTCCACTTCTGTAATGGCAGAAATAATGTCAAAAAGTACATTGAGATTTCAGAGGAACATATGCTTTATATATGCTGCCTTCACAATGACAAGGGACATCTATACATTTTCAACAAGAGATAATGCAAAACCACCATGTTGCACACGTGACAAAGGCAAGAAGAGGGTACGAGTACTGGACTGACCTGTTTGCAGTTCTAACCTGTTCCCAATAGAGAATGTGTGAAGAAATTTTGAAACAAATAATGTAATCAAGATAATCCTGTACTGTCTGCAGGAAGAACAAGACAAAACAACACCTGAAACACTATGGCTTGGTTCGTCAGTCCTAAAACGTCTTTTAAATGTTGTGAGAAACAATGGCAAAATTGTGGGAAAGGCTGTACTGGAATGTATTGCCAGGTTGGATGCATATTAACAAATGACATGAAGTTAAAACGTACATAGCATTTGCAATAAAATTAAAGTCAATTTCCAAATTGTCTTGTGTTTTGAGGTTGTACAATTACTGAATGTGTGCATTTAATGTGGTTAAAGTGGTTCCTCTATGCCGCTACTGCAGCCACTGAGACTTCCACCTCTGTGGAAAAGAAACAATCAAGCTAAAACAATGCTAAAACGAACGGCATTAAACTTAAACTTAATTAAAATAGTCTGTAGGTACAAACCTAGTACTGGGCATGAGCATGGAAGCAAAGAACACGAAAACACTCATGGAAGCGCGAAGTTCAGCCATGTTATTTTTCAGTGACGTTTACAGGACTTAAAACCAAGCTTAAATAAGAACTCAGGCAGCCATGATGTTTGTTCATGTCCGATTTAGTTTTCAAAAACCCAATTTTATTTTAAAATGAAAACAGGAATTCACATTTTCTAAACTACCTGACCTCACTTGCCTCATTCTTCCACTCTCACAATCCTTATTGTGCATTTAAACACAGAGAGTCACCTCCCTCAATTGTGTTTATGGAAAATAAGACAATAGAAAAGCCGGTCACATGGCCCAGGTCTAGCCCACATAACTCTGAACACCTCAGCAAACGGGATGAGGAGACATGTAGGCAGGGGCTGGGTTTGAATGCGAGCAGCATTCGAGTCTTGACTCAATCTGTGAATGTGTTCTGGCACATTTGAACCCTGAGGAGAAGATGAGATGATAACACAAAACGGAATAAAAATTAGACTTACACATTTCACGTTGAAACGTGACTAGCTTAGCTTTAGATAAAGGCCTGAGCTTGTTCTCACACATATAAATAGTCTCCTTATAAGAGCACATCTTAAGGTCTGATAGATATGAACCAGTTAGTGAACAGCTGGTTCTCGTGGTTGATGTGTTGGATGTGGAAGAAATGCTCAGCAGTAAAGATCTGCGAGACTTGAACAAGGGACAAATTGTTGTCTTCAGATGACTGGGTGTCTCAAACAACAAGGCTTCTGGGTGCTCCCAATCAGCAGTGTTCTGAAGAGGGGCATAACCATGAACAGGACACCCAAAGAAACCCAAAGCTCACTGATGCATGAGAGCAACAAATCCCATCCAGCTACTGTGGTCCATCTACATGAGGTATTTAGCACATGCCCTTATCCAAAGCAACTGATACAACAATAGCTATTTCAATATTTGTAATCCAAGCAATTTGGAGTTAAGGATCTTACTCAAGGACCCAATAGTAGCAGCTCGTGGAATTTAAGATTTGAACCCTAGACCTTCTTGTCCACAGTCCAATGGCTAAAGTGCTATGCTACCACAGTGTATTATGTCAGAAAAATGATAAATGCCGGTTACAAAAGGAATGCGTCACAACACACATTGCAGCGCTGCCCTGCTGAGAACGGAGCTGTGACCGTCAAAACCAGGGAAAGAAGGTCGTCTGTTCCAATGAGTTCCATTTTTTCCATTGCATGATTATTCTGTTGTGTGTACACTGTTTACCTGGGGAAGTGAAGTCACTGTGGGAAGAAGACTAGCCAGTGGAAAGAGGACGATGCTCTGGGCAATACTTTCGGAGAAACCATGGGGCAGGGCATTCTAGTGGATGTCTACTTAACATACATGACCCACCAAAACGTCAATGCAGACCAGGCGGTCACAAAGTTTAGGCTCATCTGTGTATATACAAAATATATATAAGACTTATAAATAAGTCTAAGGCATTCTAGATTTTTCAGTTTATATTCTTCTTTTTAGAAGGATGGTTTTATTGATCATTACATTTTGGAATTCTACAATTAAAGACTGGAGTCCATCAGTTTCTCTACATACTTTGTTGGTCTCCTGTAGTAATCAGAATGAATATAATAATTAATTAATTTTTAATATATTAATTTGACTCAATTTACACAATTGTATTCGGACACAGAATCAAAATCCATGAAATTCCACGGTGGAAAAAAAAGATCTTGTTTCTAAGGTTCAAGTCTAATATTTTATGGGGCGTACTCTAAAGGATCTCTAATGATCAGGAGCCCCAATGGACCAGTACAGATCAGGTACTATTTGGGTAGTTGATTATTTCCAGTACTGCACTGACACTTTTTGCGAGCTGGTATGATTGGACAAGACACAGCAGTGCTGCTAAAGACATTTAACTATATCACTCCACATTGTAGATGTAAAGTCAGAGACAGGAGCTAGTGTTTGTGTTAGTTATCCTCTAATCGTTCATCAGTGCTTACAGGATGCAGCTGGCTAAATATTTTTGGCTGGTGGATTATTTTCAGTCCAGTAATAACACTGAGGTAGTTTAAATCTTCAGCAGCGCTGCTGTGCCTGATTCACTCATACACTAACACATTACTGTTACAAGATGTGGTAGGTTTTTTTATTTTTGGACCCAAGAATGCAGGATAAGCATATCCCACGTCGTATAATAATAATGGGGAAATAATATAGAACAACTAAAAAGGGATAAAGAGC
>JAVSBV010000484.1:0-13055 GCA_033117975.1 Parotocinclus spilosoma | reverse complement strand
GAAGGGGGGGTGGGGGGGGGGGGGGGGGGGCGAAGGGGATAGCCAGTAATGAAACGTGACAAGGCAAGGCTTCCAGGTGGAGATGGTATTCTGGAGGTTATGTCACTCCAGGTCCTTGTTTCTGACACCTTTTAAGGGAAATGGAAAAGGTTAGCTAATCTTTTTCAAGGAAAAGGTGGACATGTGGCTAGGAGTGCAGTGTGCATGCTGATTATAGAGTGGGTTTCGTGTCCTATGTGGCGATATGCTCAAATCGCAGCTACTAAGTATGTTAATGAGGCTACTGAGCGAAAAAAGTAAGGGTCTACTAGTAGGCAACACATATCTTGAAAGCCAGGCCTAGTGCAGACAAAATAAAGAGAATGTAGGGCATGAAACACCTTAAAGGATGTTTCTATCAGCGCCGCTCCCTGAAACCACGCTTCCTCTGTGCACTTTAGGTTGTTACGCGCTAATGGCGACCAGCATCTATGTCTTGTTCCAGCCACCCAGGCCAAAATCCGTCTTGATTTATCTCTAATAATCCACATGGCCGAGTGCAGTGGTGGTGCTTTCTGGACGCAGTAAGTGTGCACACAGGCGAGGTGTTTCGTAAGTGTCAATGCCATGTTTATCTTCTGAAATGACTGGAGTTCTGTGGATCTCTAATGTAATGTTTCACCAAGGCCTATTAGCGATGAGACGGAAACATCTTTTATCATACACATTTCATACTATTGGGAGTAAAATATAAGTCCATCATCACTGCAGCCAGAACTCTCTTGTTAGTATTTGAATTTTATTTTTGCAAAGTTCAGTCAGGCTTTCGTGTGTCTGTTAACCAGGAGAGGCTCCTGTCCGGCCACTTTGTCGTAAAGCCCAGGTTTGGTGGAGTGCCGCAGTGAGGGTTGACCTTCAGGAAGTTTCTCCAGTCTGCACACAGGATCTTTGGAGCTCACCGTTGGGTTCTTGGTCACACCTCTTATGCCAGTCAAGTCAAATTGATTTCTATACCTTTTACAATGGTCTCAAATGGTCTCGTTTTCTCAAAGCAGCTTTTCAAAATGATATGATCTTAAAAAGTCAATCCCAAATTGAGCAAACCTACAGTCCTGGGTCCTCAGCAGAAAAATGACCTTCTTCAGAGGTCCTTCTCGCTCTAGGAGGAGTGCTGGCCGTTCGAGACTTTTTCTATTAAAGAGTTATGGAAGCCACTGCACTCTTGGGAACTTTCAGTGCAGCGAGATTTATTTATAGCCTTATATGTGCCTTCCTGTCCCTCAGCTCTACAGGCAGTTCTTTCCTCCTCATGGCTTGGTTTTGGAGACCTTACATAGACAGGGATGAGTCTTTCCCCCAGTATGTCCAAATAAAAAAAAAAATACTTTGTGGTAACCATTTGGTTTAAAAGGGCCTGTACGTTTTAACTAGTACTAAATAACCGTGCCTACCCTACCCATCATCTACCCTCCAAATTCTCTTAATGATCTCTTATAGTTGCGGATTGTCCTCAGTTCTGCAAATTCGAAAAACTCTGAATTTGTGGTCCATCTGCATGCCTGTCCGTGACCCTCCAAAAATTGCGTGTTGTACAAAACCGTGCATTTCTTATTAGCATAATGGTATTCAAAAGGCCAAACACATGACTGGGAAAAAAGAGCTGAGCAATGTCAAAACCTTAATGAGCTCCAGTGCAATAATGGCGTGATTAGATTTTGGAAGCGCAATAAGGCAACCGAACAAATCGTTCGTAAGGTTAATGCATTTACGCCGCTGCGACGTGAAAATGAGCCCTGCGGCTTTGAAAAACACGCAGTTAGTTTGTCATCAGAAGGGGAGCGGCGGCATCATACCGCGTTTAACGCACCAGTGGTTTTCGATGACCGCTGCAAAGCTCCGAGCTGACAAACACATAGAGGGGAGCTTCAAATGGATGTTCTCACGGCTTGTAATTTTTCCCTTTGCCCAGCACGAAGTAATAGGCCTTAGCGTGATCTCTTTTCTTCTGGGAGCCCTGGATAACTCGCTCTCCATCCGTCTCCGGGTCTTTGAAGATGCTATTCATTGCACTCTATACATTGAGTAATGAATGTATGAGGTATTCCCACTATGGACTTACATTATATTTAGATTTGATCAGATCTACATCAGATATACGTGCACTACGGCTTGTGTGTCTTGCCATGAACGATTTGGCATCACACCATTGCTACCAGGATGTTAATGGAAAGAAACTGCGTTCTCCTGGGCCGTTTTTTCCTTTCACGTAGTTAATCTCGGAGTCTTGCTATTACCGAGAGCAAGGTTTCTGATCATGTTTTGGCTGAATTGTATTGTTGTGTCTAACGGTAAGCCATGTTTGGGTGTGTGTTAGACAAGCAGTGCATGGTCTCGACCACAGAACGAACGGTTTGTTCTTCCTCACTCTGTTTCTCCTGCATCATGAACTCTGTAGGCATTATTATTCTTGGAGGGTGTGGACTTGAACTTGAAATACTACAAGCACTTAATTTAAGTGCGCTTCATTGCGGCCCTGGATCCTTTTTTGTCAACAGCAGGGTTGCCTTTGCTAGGTACAGCTACCAATAGACGTTTATTGCTGTACACAATTAGTCATCCTACCTGTACCTTCTTTCTTTTTTTTTTTTTTGTTTAAACAACACAACACTAAAATGCCCAAAAATACTGCCGAATACCGTGCAAAGATATTCGATTTGTTGTTTGGTGATGCTCTTGTGACCATATATGACATACTGGAGCCAGAAAATTCAAAACTGCACATATATAAATAAATTCTATATGAGCTTTTTTATTTTTTATTTCTTTTAACGCTACGTAAAATTCGCTGTAGTTTATGAAGTCAAGTCAAGTCAGTTTATTTCTATAGCGCTTTTTGCAATACGGAATTGTCACAAAGCAGCTTTACAACAAAGAGGTTTGATGCCATACAGAATTTTGTATGAGAGTCATTGTGTCCCTAATGAGCAAGCAGAGGCGACAGCGGCAAGGAAAAACTCCCTGGGATGTGTAGGAAGAAACCTTGAGAGGAACCAGGCTCAATAAGGAAAACCCATCCTCATTTGGGTGATGACAGCATTAAAAAACAGTAACTGTCTGTGTAGTTATAGTGTGTGTGTATATAGAACGCTGATTCCCGATCATCGTGATCAGCTTGGTAAGCAGTGCTGAGAGAAAAGAAAAAGAGAGAAAGATCACGGCAGAGTGTGCTGAGGAAATGACTGACAGAAAGCTTTATCAAATGAATATGTCTTTAATCTAGATTTAAACAAAGACACTGAACACGTTCTAATAAAGAGACTGACATATGGTTATATATAGTCCCTATATCGATGGTATATCCACACTAATGGTGGCCTAATCCCAACGAATCCCAACGAGTCGCCTTCAAAAAGCAACAATAAGCCAACTAACTACAATTTAGTACGATATTCTATTAGTATTTGGGTGCCTACGAAGATCAGCCAGAGGCTGAAAAGGTACTGTGGTCCAAGTGAAGGTTGTTCTACGTGTTTATTTTACCTGCGTTACACAAATGAAGAGCCTGAAATTAGGTTGTGTAGGTTGTAATATGAACCTGGTTACGTTTTTTTTTATCAGTCAGCCCCCCCACCTGCTTGACGTACCTCTACACCGGTTCATGAAACCTCTTAAATCCAATGGAGCAGATGTCACAATCGAGCGGCGGTGTTCATTTATCTGTGTACAATATGCATTGCCAGGTCTACCGTGTTTAAAAATAACCGTTACATTTGAAAATGACTATTGATTGGGTCTGACACAATTAGGCGTGATGGGATCCTAAGCGGCGAGGCTCTGCTGTCCCAGCCAGTCATATAATTACGTTATCACAGAGTGCTATTGATTGCCTTTAAGCTTGAAGTGCATATACAATTACAAATTGGTATTGTTGCCTTTGCATTTGACCAGTGCCAAGGTTAATGCTGGTCGTCGGGCCATCGCGGCATGACGGACTACGGCAAAATGATGACTTCCTACTCGGGGCGCGTCTAGCTGGGGTTTGATACAGTAAATGCTGCTCGTCTCCCCTGAGATGTGTACTGTAGACAATAACAGGAACCAGATACAAACGCTGCCTTTTTCCACGTCTGGGCAGGTTCTTGTTCATCCAGGTCACGGGAGACGTTGAGTGTTTGAGTTGAAGGCAAATGAGTTAAAAGCATCCCTTCCTAGGCAGTTTAACCCCCATTTGCACCTCAAACCATAAGACCTTAAACGTTAACCTTAACCTTACATGATGGCCGAATGGGGTAACGTCTTGCAGACGTGTCATACCTTGACCCCTGTGATATCCCAATGACGCATCAGTTAACAGGGTGGCTCAAAGACTCCACTAGAGGTTAAATACCTGGGACTCTAAATCAACTTTTAGACCTGAAGCTTTTGGATGAGAGCCGAAACATCTTCAAAGACCAAGAGGCCGTCCAGTTGCCTTCAATTCCAACACTCAAGTCTCTCCCTTTTCTCTTAATGATTGTCACATTTCTGCATGCTAGAAAGCAAACTTGGAAACGAGTCGTCTATTTTATCGTCGTGATCCGAAAGGAGGAAGCCACTAGCTAGTTTTATGGCTTCACTCTGTCCTTAAAAGAGACGTCTTCTCCAAAATGAGAAATGCGTTCCGTGCTGGTAAACAAGACCCTTCATTTATTTATCGTGTGTTTAAAATTAAAATTAGGCTTCCGATGCATTTCCTCAGTTGAGCTCATTAAAATGGCACTGCTGCCTGCGCTTATTAACATCACAAAGTGATGCTCGGTGGAGTTGATATTCCGTCATCCGCATTGCAGAACAGACACAGACATTTCGCTAGCAGCCTTGAAGTTGGACTTTTTTTCGTCGTTGTTGTTGATTAACGCAACTGGGACAGCCTCCTAGTGGCCTTTCAAGTATGTGATATGAACAATTAATTACCTGGACCGCTCACAATGACATATTCCATTAAAATTCAAAGCGTCTCCGGCCGTCCTCTGCAGGCTGCGCAGATTGCCACGCCGCCAGGAAGACACCGGGGGAAGGACATCTGGCTGGAGAGGAGCCAGGTCCCTCAGTGATCAGGGTTGCTTAGAACTCTTTTGACTTTGTTCTGGCACATGAAATGTTGAATTGGTAGGCACTCAGACAGATTGAGATTCATCTGATGTGCATGTATGTAATACATACCAATTTCTCGTACCAGTTCATGACCGTGGCAGCATGGCGTCCAGCAAGCTTGGCACAGGCAATGAATTCCGTCGCGGGGGACTCTTAGTGGGGCACCACTTTTTCTCTAATACCACGTGTACAGGGGAGAACTTTAAATAGAGGAGTCCCAGGAATCAAAACCAAAATGAGATTAATTTGGTACATTTGATATTATTTTCATGGTAATACAATTGAAGTCAAAGTAGTGCATTCACAGTGAGTGCTTCAGTTCTGCCAAATACTGGTGTGATGATCTGTGGAGTCATTGCGTACAGCAGTCGGGCACCCCTAGTGGTGATACGAGGGACACTAACAAATCAGCTATAGATGCAGGACATTCTGCAACCCAGTGTTGCCTTACATTTCAGGGCTTCCAACCGACATAATGCTCACCTTAACACAGGAAGGGTTTTCCCAGGAATGGCTCTGCCAAAGTGGACCACGTCATTGGCTTACCCTTTTGCCAGATTTTAAGCATTTATAGGACAAGCCAGGACACTAGCTGTCAGCAGCCTACAGCCTACCAGCTACGACATCTGTGACAAAAATGTTCCCCAGTATACCGTACAGAACCTTTTATGTCTTATCTCATCTTGTACCCAGGCTAGAGGCTTCCCGACAGGGTACTAGAGCCTCCTTTCAGTTGCACAGATGTCCCCAAAAATGTATCTTGTCTATTTTTATATGTATATTTAGAATAGAATAGAAAAGATTTTTATTGCCGCTGAAAAAAACTATGTTATAAACAAGTCAAACCAGTGAAATTTGGAAAAAAAACAGTGAAATTTGGATCAAACCAGTGAAATTTGGAAAAAACAGTGAAATTTGGATCAAACCAGTGAAATTTGGACCAGAAGGTCCAGGGACCAGTGTATATTTTTGCCAATTACTGTATTTTAAACTCATTCCACGATAATAACACTCACAGGGTCGGATTAGTGAGATCTAGAGTGTGGACTGTGGTGGCCTAGTGGGTAAGACACTGGACTATGGATCAGAAGGTCCAGGGCTCAAATCCCACCGCTGCCACTGTTGGGTTTTTGAGCAAGGCTCTTAACCCAGAATTGTTTGGATGGTAAGACTGTATCAGTTGTGAGTCGCTCTGGATAAGGGCGTCTGCTAAATAACGTAAATGTCAATGTAGAGTTTAGAGGAAGCCCAGAGCTTTGGACAACCCAAAATTGATTTTGTGCCATCCTCCAAATAGCAAAATGAAGGGCAATTAATTTAAAACCAGCTTGGCTTGGGGCGAATCCGTATTTCTAATTTAAGTTCAACATAACTGTTCAGTGCTATGGTGTATTTTGGGCTCACAGTCTAAGAGACGTGTAACCTAGAAGAGCCCATCAATTACGCCCTGAGAGACTGCTTCTGCCAGACCTGGAACTTCATTATTAAACCTCTTCAGTGCCTTTGAGTTGTGTGCATCTCGTCATGGATCCGCCTTGTTTAAGTGCACGTTAGTGGTGGAACATAAATTACAACATGCCGTGCAACCAGTGTTAAAGTTGGGTTATTCTTCTATAACCTAGGTGACCAATATCATGGAGTTAAGTGTGGAAACATAATCTAATCAGGTAGGACTGCTCAAACTCAACCTAAATGAGCGTCACTGAGGTTTTGTTTCAAGTCAAGTACACCAGAGGTGTGAGTGCACCTTCTCACCGTCATCTGTTTCAAGTCTGAGTGTTGACATGGGTTGGTTTGGTCTGTAGTCTTGGTGCTTTCACAATCAGATGTTGGCATGGTCACTTCACAAGCCTTGCTTCTTCTCAGCCGTGTCATACACTGATGCCATGTCAGCAGGTCAGTTTTGATGCAATCTTGATGCAGTGGCACAATGCTAACAAGAATGTGAATATAAATATAAGTTCAGCTTGTCAGGTGTTCAGGTGTCTGCAGGTTTTGGTTCTGTTTCTGTAGGTGGAACTGGGAATGGCCTGGGCCAATAGGTATTACTGATATTATGAGTTTATTATGAGTTCAACGACTGGAGGTGCTGGAAGCTTGAAGGTGCTTTCTTCCTTAAACAAATCATGCAGCCCAAACCAAAAGAGATAAAAACTTTGGTCGTTAGATCTTACTGGACCATGGTTCGGTCATACTACTACCTTACAGTGGGGGTTTGTTATGATTTCTTGTTGTTTTTTCTTTGGGCGGGCGCAGAGAATTGTAATGACCATGAAATCTGTTTGTCTCTGGTTTTAGGACGCCTACATGTTGAACGCTGTGTTAAAACATTTAGTAGAGCTTAGACCCCACTGCAGTGCATTTACATTTTGCCTTGATTGATCATTTTCCTGTTGATTCTTCGTGTCCACTCATTCTATTTGTATCACATGTCCTGCTTTGCACAGCTGGGCTGCCACTCTGGTTTGGATGGTGTTGCCTGGCATGCGCTGTTTGTCAACTTCCTCACACGCCTCCAAGATGTTGTTAGTGGAAGGGGCGAGATTGTAAAATGATGCAACTAGCAATCAGGATGTGTGACCTGTGGAGCCCTGGGAGCTTCTCTGGTAGGTTTGAGTAAGCTGAATGTCTACTCGATGACACACCTTGTCTGGTGGTGCTACTATAATTATACTAACGGTGGTCGAATAAACGTACCATACTTACCATTCCTCTAGGTCACTACTCTGTATACATATGAGCCATTATAGATCATCATAGAATTAACTGGTAAATGCGTGTTATTTATGAAACAAAGTGTCCTGTTTTCTCTCAGTCCTGTTACCCTAACAAATTTCCACTTCTGAAAATGAGGAAACCCCAAACAAAAAGTTCAATAGGAAGCAGGATCATCTGGATCTTCTGAAGACCACGGCAAGATCAAACGTGAACTCTCATTCACGTATATTTAACAATCTCAAGTTACTAACCTTTTAGCAAATTTCCTTTGGAGATGTTTTGCCTTTTCTTAGTTGTTAGATGTTCTTTTCGATGTTGTTTTATTGGAAAAAAATGCTACTTTTTGGTAAATCTTTAAAAGTGCTCAGTGGCTTAATGCTATAGTATGGATGCCATGTGGTTACATCTTAAGCGTTTGCTAATTCTGTGCTGAAAACTCAGTCCTGGTTCTCATATAAAGAGTAACAGTAACAGTGGAAACGTTGTAAAAATAAAACAAATTCACCTGATATTGACCGTTACTACCATGCTGATGGATTCCGAGAAAATGAAGCTGCCGTTCAGTGGAATGTCAGTCATAGAGCTTCTAAGTATTGGACGTTTTACCGGAAGGTCCTTTAAAAGATTCTGCAAAGTTTTGGTCATGGTGGTCAAGCGTGGGCGCTATAACACTGAAATGTTCTGTTCTTGAGAATATACTAATTTACAAACTGAAGGGTGTTTCAGCTCTAAACTGCTCCATTTGTCGTGGGTTTCTTAGAGCTGAATAAGTCAGATAAATGGACAGATATAAACTGTGGTCACAGCGTTCCCCTTAGGCTTTCGGGCAGTAATGTACCTTGTCCAGTGTTAAGCTCTGTCCATCTTTAACCTTGATTGAGGATGAGTGAACTGAAGTAATCTTTATTACGGGTAGCCCAGCTCAAAAAGCGCAGTGCTCAATTGGGGGGAAGATCGTTCAAAGCAAAAATACTGCAAGGCACATTATTGGTCGAGGACCAATTTTTTTAAGGTCGGTTTCTTGTGAAAAAGAGATTTTGGGGGAGGTAAACAGTCTCAGTATCATCAGGTAGCGTCTTGGGGCATCAAAAAGCAAGAGCTCGGTTAAACTGAAGTCATTCCACGTACTAGAGACACTTTTTTACTTTGACCTTGTAGCACAGGGCTTACTATGTTACAAGCCAAGCAATTGTGGGTAAAGACCATTAGTGGCAACCAAGCATAGGTGGGATTCGAACCCTCTGCTTTGCAGTCCAAGTACCTTCACCTCTAGGCTGCTACAGTCCCACATTTCATATTTGCAAATATGAAATCCCCAGTAATTGTTTTTTCTCCTTTAGCAAAAATAGAAGCTCTTAGAAATGTGAAATAGCTGCTTACAATAACCCGCCACCCTGCTAGACATCAGTGTTTTTAGTCAGATGTCAGATGTAGCCTGAAGCATGTAATTATTTTGGTCACATTGTTCTTATCGGCGCTTAAAAAACAGGATATTTAGTGTTACCTACACAAAACGGGGAAATAAGGCGTGTGACACATGCTGGCCTACATTCTAAACTCTTTGCCAAAGGGTATGTATACAATATGGTTTCTTTTTTTTTAGAATAAAAACTATGTTTTCCATTTTTTCCATAAGCTTTTATTATTTTATAAACCTTCTCCTACACACAGATCTCTTCCACAATTCTGGAGCCTATTGTAAAGGGTTCATAAATCGGACGGATTGGCGGTTCTCGCTTTACCAAGTCCATCATATTTAGGGCTCGGGAGTAATATTTCTACGTCTGGCTGACTCGTGCAAAATTCAAAAGCCCGGAGAGGGGGAGAACTTTTGTCACGAAACAAAGAGAGTTCAATTTTCATTCATTTGATCTCCTTACAAAGCCTCTGACTTCTTCTTCATAACACCGAGATCAAAAGAATGAAGCAAGTGAAATGGCGCCATTTAAAAAGTGAATAATGGTGAACTGGCAAATCAAAGGCGTTTATCTTAAAACACGAGCTGGCCGTGATTAACTCCTGTTGTATAAGTCATAAGAGTCACGTCACGCTCCATGAAACAGTGTGAAGCTGGGGAGCAATTTGGAGGATTAGGTTCGTAAGACACCAGTGAAATTCGCCTTTTGGGTTACAGCCGTCCGTATTTGAAATTGCGTTACTCGGAAAAGGAAATGGACTGAGGTATCTGTGTATCCTGTTTCAGATTTAGGCTACAAAAACAAACCTTAGTGTGGTGTTTTGGGCTCTAAATACATATTTTCTTTGACCTGCTTACGTGATAGTTTTGTACTTGTTATATTGTCGTACTGTATTCCCTTTGTATTTTGGATATTTTATAGGACTTCTTTGACTTATTCGGCTTATATGGTAACCCTAAGTATACAGAGGGGCAAATAGTTTTCAACCTACAGAGAATGGAGGGGTCATATTTATAGTAGTATCACAATCCAGAAAACCAGAATCCAGAAAATCACATGTGATTTGATCATAATCCAGAAAATCATTATCCAAAAAAATCACATTGTGATTAGATCACAAT
Organism: Parotocinclus spilosoma; assembly: GCA_033117975.1. Taxonomy (NCBI): domain Eukaryota; kingdom Metazoa; phylum Chordata; class Actinopteri; order Siluriformes; family Loricariidae; genus Parotocinclus; species Parotocinclus spilosoma. Next base: position 2,686 of record JAVSBV010000484.1, on the reverse strand, counting down.
TCATAAAATCACATTGTGATTAGATCATAATCCAGAAAATCATAATCCAAAAAATCATAATCCATAAAATCACATTGTGATTGGATCATAATCCAGAAAATCATTATCCAAAAAACTCACATTGTGATTAGATCACAATTCATAAAATCACATTGTGATTAGATCATAATCCAAAAAATCATAATCCAGAAAATCATAATCCATAAAATCACATTGTGGTTAGATCACAATCCAGAAAATCATAATCCAAAAAAATCATAATCCAGAAAATCACATTGTGATGAGATCACAATCCAGAAAAATCATAATCCCAAAAATCATAATCCACAAAATCACAATCCAGAAAATCACATTGTAATTAGAACATAATCCAAAAAATCACATTGTGATTGGATCACAATTTAGAAAATCACATTGTGATTGGATCGTAATCCAGAAAATCACAATCCAGAAAATCGCATTGTGATTAGATCATAATCCAGAAAACTGTGCATTAAAAAATGCATGCATTGTCTTAAAGCAGCTTTACAACATTATATGATCTTAAAAGGCCAATCCCAAATTGAGCAAGCCCAGGGCGACAGTGGCAAGGAAAAACCCCTTGACCGTAGAAGGAAAAAACCTTGGGTTGGGTGGCCTAGATGTTAATTAAATAATGAATAAGGACACCAGGGACAAAATTGTAGACCTGCACAAGGCTGGGCTGGGCTACGGGACAGGACGTGCTCTGTCTTTGTATTTGTCTATTCATAGTTAAGCTTCTAGTTGAGTAATAAGTGGATTCTTTACAACTTGAAGGGTTATGATTCCTTTTTTTAAAAATGGCTACCAATCAAAGGACCCCGAAGAAATAGCGCCAACGAGCTGCTGATTGAGCCATGGAACACCCTTGCAGCGTATGCAGGGGAAACCGAAACTAGCACACAAGCTTGGATGTGAATTTCTCCAGCTGCCTTTGACAAGACATGATGGAAACGTTCCTGCTGTGATGTGTGGTTGTTCTCCAGACAGTTCGTATATATTTACCGCTTCCAGTTTCTTGACATCCTCGTGCGATATGACAGAATAGCAGATGACACCGAGCGCGTCCTGTTTTGTCAAGACGTTTACCGCATGCTGCGTGTTTACGGGAGGAACCGCGGCGACACGGTCGGCTTTGAGGCTCCGTTTCTTTATGTTCATCCTGTATAATAAGGCAAACGGTTTCTTTTGTTAATTATACCCAGCCGTCTGATCTTCCCACCTCGTTTTCAGATCAGCCCCAGATTTTAGGCTTCAGTTATTACCCCCTGCTGCGCTGCACTACAAGCCAGGAATCAATTTTAGGAAATAATGAGGTGCATCAATGTAATCCAGAGCAAGGTGAACGCGAAAGGCGTTGACACGTGGCCACCAGCTCCACCGGTCCATAGTAACGCTTGGGCGCCGTGTCTTCCCCCATTAGGGTGACTTATTATTCTTTGGCTGGTTCATGGAAACCAAGCACTGCAGACAGAATAAGCAAAGTGAGGAGAAAATGAGAAGGTAAGTCATCCTTGTCACTTTGGACATTTATTGACTTGTTTTCCTGTTCGGACGTGCGGCGGATGACACGGGCAGTGCGGGAGGAAGAGCCGTCACAGTGACAGGCGTTTAGTTTAGCCTTCCTTCCTTCGACCGGGCCATCGTTTATTTGATTGAGCGCGATGTCAGATGTGGTTTGGTCGGATTTGTTGGGAAAGATTCAGGCCCAGTCTGCATCCTTCTGAACGGTGTCATGCATCCAGCCGGTTACATGCCCAGGGGGTTCATTGTGAAATGATGGGAAAAAAAAAAAAAAAAGGTAGCCTGTGCTAAGAGCCGTCTGAAAAGCAAACGCCCACGACTGTACTTTGCAGATTGCAAATTACTGCACGCAGGGGATGCCACCGCGAAGCAGTGTTCAGCGCTAAGTGGATGTGACTTTCAGAACTGCCGGGAGGTGACATCCATTCCAACTTACCCAAGGTAGATTTACATGTCAATTTAATTGGAAATATTAAAAGACCCATGTATACTCATTGACAAAAATGTAACACGCCCAGATGGAAATCAAAACTTGGCATGTCTCAGGCAGATTGAACGCTGAGTCTGGCCACAAGAAAAATTCTTCCCATACTGTCTAAAAATGCTATAAAGGCCTCTAGAAAGGCTTTTTTGGGTAGTGTACCTCTTGGTCAGAGATTGTTGGCTGCTAGAGATGCCTCTCTCTCTCTCTCTCTCTCTCTCTCTCTCTGTGTATATACAGTGTGTATATCAAAAAATATGAATGGAAAAAATATATGGCAGATTTTCGCAGTTTTGCTGGTTTTAGCGGAACTCGATCTGCACATGCGTAGTACGTGTGGTATAGTTAACGTATACGTATACATATATTTGATGAACTTTTACATAAAAAAAAATCACAATTTATTTTTTTTTTATATTAAATATATCGATTCTAACAATAAAGGAATGTTATAAATCATAAAATATTAGGGTTTACAGTAAATAGCGTATTTACTCAGCGGATGAATACTCACCAAAAACGGGAAGTAACACTAGAGCATCGCCACCTGAGTGGCTACTTGGCGACATGACAAGTTTTTATTTGCGGTTTTGTGTTCGCTGTTTGTGAAAGTTTCATTCTAGACTGAATTCATTCAAGCCCTACGATGTTACCCAAACG
>JAVSBV010000473.1:0-13055 GCA_033117975.1 Parotocinclus spilosoma | reverse complement strand
TATCCTGCCAAAATACTTCATGGATCACATCAATGAAGGACAGAAATGTGTGGAGATCCATGATCCATCAAGTGACCTAGGGTCGGCTGCAACTGTACGGTTAATAAAGATAGAGAGAGACTTATGGCTCATTGAAATGCAGTACAGTGGTTTTCTGAAAAATGTATAGGTGCAAAAACGGCTGTATTAACCAACCTTGTTTCAATATTTTGGAAAATAAACAGTGAATTTTTGTTTCCATGCACTGTAAAAAACCTAACCAGATGCACAATGAGTTAAAATGACCTTGTACAATTACAACATCTTCATGCAATAGTGCTGAGACTGCTAGGGTGGGTTGCAATTAATTTCATGGCTGATCGACCTAAACTACCAATTGCTCTACTTTTGGGGTCTGAAAAGAAACTCTAGTAAACATGGCCTGCTTTGAATTGCAGTATTGTTGCTAAGACTGTGGTTAACTAGGGTTTGTCTGGAGAAGCAATGTCAAACTTTGTAACTGCGTTTGAAAAAGAAATGAGTGCAGGTCTTCTGTGTCCACATAATGATTTTCAGACATAGGGAAAAATACTAATCCAGTTCCTGAAGGCAAACCGATACAGTCATGTATGTATCTGCAAATATGGCTTTATATATACTCATTGACAAAAATAAAGCACCCAGATACAAATGTCAGATTGCTGTAAAACATCAATGATAATCAGTGTATGCCGACATATATCATTGGCTTCTTTAAAAGATGAAGAGAATTAATCAAGCATGTCTAAGTTATTTTTTATGTCATGGATGCACTGTGACCACGACATCTTAGCAAGACATCTAACCATTTCACAGAATTTAGGGGTCAGAACATAAGGCTCAGTCTCAGTGTCGGTCAGTGGAACATAAGTAAGACAGTGGTATTAACATTTTATCTCATTCACTGTGTAACGTGTTCCCATAAACTCATTGTGGGATTGCAGGCTTGTTTTTTTTCCCTTAAGAAATAAGCCATACACTTGCCAATATTTAAGCATTAATTGAAATGTTTGTACAGTGGATGACCAAGTGTATATTGTATCACATACTTGATACCTCAAGGCCACAGTCCTCAAAAGCAACCACATAAATTGTTCTGCATATTGCATGAATACTAAATAAAGAATGCATGCCACCTGGTGTTTCAGACTTTGAGAAACAGAATAGTATGGGAACACAACTCTGCATTTAAAATACAGATCTCTTGCAGTAGCTCACTTGACTCAGTCTGATTGTACTGTACAGACTTAGTGATATCTGGTCTTGTATGTGGGTGGCTGTGTGATAGTGATGGCATGAAAAGCCTTTCTTTCAGAAAGATCACTGGCTGAAATCAGAACAGGACTTCTGCTAACGTCCTTCATGATTGCTGTAAGTGCATTTAAACCAAAGGAGGTTTTGTTAGAGTAAACTACATTTTTGTGATTGGAACTTTAACCATGTTAATATTAAAATATCTACAGTGGTGCTTGAAAACTTGAAAGCCCTTTCATATGTTTTATATTTCTGCATGAATATGACCCAAAACACCTTCAGATTTTCACACAAGTACAAAAACTAGGTAAAGAAATCCTAACTAGTATATAACACAAAAATCTGATCCATGTTATTTTGTTCAATGAAGGAAATGATCAGCTTGTTCATATCTGTGAGTGTAAACTTTTGCAATCTGTATCTGGTGTGACCCCTTATGTCGCAATAATTGCAACTAAACGTTCTTGCAGTCCTGATTACTAATGACCAATACTGTACACTTGGTTTCCAAACCTCCTTTCACAAGAGCTTCAACATTTCTATTGCATTAAGACATGTTGTGAATACAAACATGTTGTGAAAACCAGACTTAATAGATCCCTGTTCTTTAAATACAACAGAATCCTCACTCACATCTGACGGTCATCTTATTGATTAACAACACCGAACTCTAAGTTCACCTTTGTATTAACTGCTAATCCTAATTGTTGACTTACTTTTGCGTACTTGATATTCCTATGAATGAATTTGTTTGAATGTCCACAACCACAGAGACTCACGCCTGAGTCCCACTCATGCCATCTGGCTGGGTCAGACGTTACACAGGCATGAGTGGTCATGTCTGATGGAGTGGAGGCTCGATGGGGTTAACCATTGCACAGTGCAGCAACAGCAACCACCTGCCAAACCCTGTGATGGACTGGCATCCTGTCCAGGGTGAGCTGCAATCTGTGTCCAATTCATTCCAGGAAAGTCTCTGACCATAATCTTTATGATGAGATTAAAACAGTGGAAATGAATAAGACTTTTAAAATGTTACCATGCATGGGTCTAGTGTTATTTTTGCTTGGCACAACATACCTTTAATGAAATCAGAATATATTGTTTATAATATATTACATATTTTTCCCTTCAGTGCATATAATCAAACCACAGATATGTCAGCAGAAATTATATTTAATAGCTGAATAATCTGGCTTCGTGAAGCATAGCACCGACATATTAAATAGTTTTTAATTAACAGCATACTTTTTCCAGATCAAGCTGAGAAAATAATTATGGAATCACTCAATGTTGAGGAAATGAGCCTTGTAATTTGCATTTCTAAAATATATACTGTCACAAGTCAAAAAAATCAGTCTATAATTAGAACATGGTGGTTGCAGGACTTAACGCCTGATAGGCCTGACTCATTGAAAGAAAACATGGACATAACAATAGGTTTGTCAACTGAAACAATGGAAAGGATTATAAAAAATCCACCACAGATTACGGTGTTTTAAAGGTGAAAAATGTTGTACAAACGTAAACAAAATGGGAAGTTTATAAAAGGAAAATCTATGGCTTGAACATACAAGACGTCAAAGCATTGTGATAAAAAACTAAATTAATTGGATTAAGTGATTAAAGAAAGTGTGTGAGTGAGTGATGTGTTGTTAAAATGACCAGTGTGCATTGAGTCCTAAATGATAATGACTTATTTACTAGACTATAATACTTAATAATAACATTAATAACAATAATACCTTAATAACATGATACTTAATAATAATTTCTTCATGATTCCTAGTACATTGTGATTGACCACAGATGCAGTAAAATAGGCTTGACAGAAAAAAATAGTTAGTGTTTTCTGTGCCTTCCTTGTTGGTGTACCACTGTACACTGCTGGTGAGTTATGAATGCTGAGAACCCAGCAGAAAGAACCCCATGTGATTATTTGTATAGTGCGAAAAGAGAGAGGGAAAAATAGAGGGGTCTCGCTCAGACCGCATTGTGTTCTGTTTTGAAATCTGTGTTCAGTTAAACCAACCATATATTATTAGATCTCACTGCAACATCTTGGAATTTTGCTGGAAAAAATAAGAAAAATGAGAAAATTAAGAAAGTAATGAAACAGGCTTTTCCCCATAACGTATTATGGCCTGTGTAATGTTTTCCCAGCTACTGTTTCTCAAATACACCAAGAGCATGGAAATAGGACTAAACCCTGGACCTTGTGTATGCGCAGACTTTGGCATTGCGATATATTGTTGAGGTTTGTTTTTGCCACAAACTATAGTTCACAGCTCCAGCCCTGCTGATTACCGTATATTTAAACAAATGCTATTTGCACCCAAGAGAAAATAGTAATTTGACTACTGAGTTTAATTGCATAATATAACAGCTAATCTCATGTAATATAGCCCTCCTATTAAAAAACAACAAACAACATTAGGTGCTTGCTGGTCTACACTGGTTTGCTGATCACTGCAGTTTGTAGACAGTGCTGAACCCATTCAGCATCGGAACCTCTAAAATGAGCTCTGGGACCTTTGAGCTGAACTGCAATTCCTCCCCATAACTAAAAGATCAAGTAAAACGGAGCTGAATTAAAAATGACTATATAATAGATGTGGAAACAAATGACAAAGTCACAAGTAACAAGTAGTTCTCAATTTTTGACACACAAGTCCCAAGTCAAGTCCCAGGCCTGAGCCAAGGTAAGGCAGACAGTACCAGGACTCAGCCCTACACCAGCATACCATTGATGAATAATCAACCAGAGATTAGCATCAACTGTCTTGAACCAGGTATCTTACTGTTAGATAGCTTGCAAGCTATTTTAATATCCAAAAATGATTTTAGTACGCTATCCACCACAATGACAGCCTCAGCATGAAATATGCATGATTCTGGTACCTGTCATTCAGACTCATTTACACATTCAAATGTATTTCTCTGCAGGTTTAGTATATCTCACTTCAGGTGCAAGGTTACATATTTATTATGCAGTGTTAGTAAATAGACATTTATAATAGAGTCACATACTGTACATTCACTATACTTTTACACTTCAGATTGGGCAGTTTATAGCATAATATTTTTGTGATATGGTACATATACTGCTCACAAAAATAAGGAAATGTGTCAGAATGAGGGAACAAGGGTATTTTGGTTGTTTAATTTGGAGAATGAGTGAGGTATTAATTGAGTTAGGGCTATGGGTGATAAAAAATGGGTGTTTTATGGTTCAATTGACGTAGTTCAACAGCCATACAGTTATCGCTTCTATATGCAAAACTGCAATATTTAAATTTAGATAATTGAATATTATTTAATGTATAAACTGAACTGCTCAGGTTATCCTTAGTAATAGATTCACATAATATGTCTGCTCTATGTATTCTGTTATTAAAATATTTTCCTTTCATTTCAAAATTATTTAAGTCTTTTCCATCAGTCATATACAGGATGGGTGGTTTAATGCAAGAGGTGCCAATTTTTTCTAGCCTATTACAAAATTAAAAGGCAGGAAAATAAGTCTGGCCCTAAACTCAGTTTTAAATGTTTTAAACATATCTAATCATTTTAGCAGATACTGTCAACACTTCATGAATCCAAACAATAAAAATATAAAAATATTTCAACAGCTGACAGTAAAGTTCTAGTCAAAACATTTCTGAAAAAAATAATTACCCATAAATACAATTTGGCTAAAAAGATTTTAAATTGTGTGAAAAGGCAGGTATTTCCATATTATAGCCAATTATCAGACAAGATAAAAAATTAGGATTATACTTTGTATTCAGGATGGCACTAAACCTTTGTGGAAGGTTCTGAAAGCCTCCCATAGTCTTAAAGGGCTGGTTCATGCTTTGCGAAGAAACCCTTCCAATTCTTCAAATAATAAAGATACCCTGTACCTTCCTTTAAAGGATCAATCATAATGAAATTTGTTTATTTAATTTTTGGATATTTGGATTTGATATTTTTGGATTAATTTGGATGTCTAGCGCAGGAACGTGATATCATCATGGCATTCATTAAATCGCTGCAACAATGTAAGTGTTGTCTTGATATTTTGGAACATCATAAGCAAAGAAGGTTATCAGGATTTCTGGACTGATTTATACTTACCCTATAAGGCCAAAAGCATGCAGACAAACTACTTGTGTCTGGTATTTCAGTCACCTCTCTTTAAACAAACAGTGGCAGTATTACAGGTTGTACCAGATATCTCAAGCTGACATTTTCACGCGTTTTCTTCTCAACAACAGGTTAGTGTGTTGGATTTCCTCCATTTCTTCATGCCTTTTTAAAAAAAATTACATAATGTAATGGCTTGCTAACATTGATGGAGAACTTGGCTGCTTGCACCTGACCTTGACTCTATTGGACTTATTTTAGTATGAATTGGAATTGCAACAACAAGACAGGGTTTTGACTATGTAAAAATCTTATTTAAAGTAATACCCATAGTATAGTAATACCCTTGTTTTGGATGTAATCTTTGGGTGTCCACTAGGGGTGTCACAATTCTCTAAATCCTTGATTCGATTTTATTTCTGATTTTAGGGTCACGATTGGATTTGATTCTCGATTTTCTTTTTTTTTTTTTTTTTTTTTACAGCAGAGAGGCCTACGCCAGTTTTAGATTAGTCCAAATTTACAATATCTTATTTAAAAAGTTGGGTTTGATATAAGTGATACAAGTGATGTGTAATACACCACATTAGGCACTAATGTTCAAATTTAAATAATTTGATGAATATAAATGTAACAATCTTGTTCTCAGTGGAAAACAACAAAAACAAACAAATAATAATAACAAAACCAATTTCCCGTGCTATATTATAATATAATATTATTATATAATTTGGTGCTACATTCTGCAGGTTAGCTAACTAACGGCGTCGGCTACTGTGCGCTGCGTCACTTTGCGTAGCGCGCAGCGTCACTTTGCATGGGTGCTTGCGTAGATTAGAGGGAGGGATCGTCGATCCTCTTTTTGATTTCGAGGCTCGAGATTGTGACATAATTTCGATCGATTTCGATTAAATATCGAAATCGTGACACCCCTAGTGTCCACAAACTCTTGACTATATTGTGTGTTGTAAGTTACGTACATACCCTAAAGAGTGTGTACATTATTAACCATAGTCAATCCAAATAGCTTCATGTCACACTGATTGCTGAGTGAGATACCATGGACAGACATAGCAAAAAGACGATAAATTAATTTGAAGCAAAGAAAGTCAAGTCTTCTTCAGATATATGTGAGACTTGTTAAAATGTATTACTTGGCAGCCTTTTGTAGTGTGGTTATTAATAAAGAAATATACAGAATAACATAATGTAGCTCAAGGAGTTGGGGTTTCTATGCATAGCTTATCCAGACCCAGGTAAAATGTACTGTGAGATTGCATAGTAAAACTGTACATTTATTGACAGTTTTTATGTGAACTTTCACAGTTTGACCATAAAGTTTCAGTTCTACAATTCATTTGTGATGGTAATTTGGCCATTTCATGGTTCTACTGTCAAATTACATAGTACAATTGTGAACATGGTTGATAATGAACTGCCCATATATTATATGACAGTTCTACTATGGATTTTGATGGTAATTTGGCCACTTCCTGGTTCTACTGTCAACTTTTGCACAAAAATTATTTTGTTGGTTGATGTTGGTTTTTCAAATACCTTCTAAATAATAGAATACAAATTTGTACATGAAATTAGTTGTGGTGAAATAAGTGTAACTAACAATGTCATTTATGATGCAAACCTTTCATGGTACGTTTACCTTGAGGAACAAAAACATGTATTCATCAGTACATTGAACATAAATAATTCATTCAGCACAGTGTTGTTTGGCTGTGTACAGTGAATTTAAATTCAATCAAAGATGATTATATTAAGGCAGATCATATTTACTGAAGATCCAGGAAGAAATATTCAATAACCTATATAACAATACGTAATACGCTAAATAACAAAACAATTGTGAATTCTATGAGCTATGAACAATAGCTGGAACTGCTTTCAGCTCTATTAGAAATGCATTTTATTTACAATGCTCTGTTCAGAAAGTGAAATGCATTTTCAGTACAGTTCAGTTCAGGTGACCAACACAGACACAAACACAATCAATAGTTGCTTTAGCAGACTGTTCAGGTCATTGCCCTGTTTCATCCAGTTGAGCAGCTAAAATGTTTTTGTGCACCTCAGATATTTTGCCACATCACATCAGTTATGACATCTGAGCCATTTCTGTTGGATGCCACTGAAACTATATATGTATAGGTAGTGCATAAGTATTTACATATTTAACCTTCATATGAACTGCTCACATTTATCATTTATGTATTCTTTGTCCCATCTGTTATTTTGGTCAGGGTCGTGGAAAAGCCGGTGCATAGCTGGCGGCACAGGGCGCAAAGCAGGAAAAACCCCAGACTGGGTGCCGATCCATAACAGGGGCACATACACGAACACAATCACACACACACATTCACACACATACAATCACATAAACATTCGCACACATACAATCACACACACATTCAGACACTAAGAGCACTTAAACCTTAATTGGTGGAAACACTAATTAACCTAACAAGCATGTCATTGGAATGCTGGAGTACCCAGAGAAATCCCACGCAATGACATGGAGGACATGCAGACACCACACAGGTGGAGCCCAGAGTCAGGATTGAACTGGCAATCTTGGAGCTGTGAGGTGGCAGTGCTGACCAATGTGCTGTCTGCTCATTTAAATCTATGCTCATTTTAACTGTAACTTTTATTTTTTTTTAAGGCATGCTGATGGAATACATCATGTTGAAACATTTGGCTAGTCAATACTATAGCCAAAAACTCTATGGAAATCATATAATATTAGTATGGAGATTGCCTTTCAGTTCCTAGTTGCCTTTCTATAGATTTTAAGACATGACTGGGAAGTAAGTTAGTGGTGAACCCTGGCTCACTGTTGGCAGTTTTAATTAAACACAAAGGTTAACTTAACACTAGGACTATTTACAAGCCATCAAACATTTCTTTCTGGACTTTGCTTTAGGAAGAAAAGGGAAAAGTTGATTCACTGAATTGTTGGGATAGAGAGTGTCTCTAATTACAAGAGCTGTGCAAAAACCATATAGTATAGCTAACATATTGTTTTTTGCCATGACTGGCAGCATTCCCTGGTGCTCCACTGCTGGTGTCATCTCCAGTGTCTTTTGCTTTTGATGAGGTTGGATTTTGTTACAAACTATTGGTTTGGACAGGTCTAATTGAGTTGTCTCTAATCACTTTATGCTTTGACTTTCATTATTATTTGTTCCATATAGGCAGAGACAACATACCGTAGTACTGATATACATGTATCTAGAATCAGCTATAGAGCTTCTTACACAGCCCATAGTATTAGCATTGATATTTTAGGAGAATTATTATTGTTTCATATGTGATTAATTATTTTCATGTGGTATTTAGGACATGGATGATTTTTTCCTATGGACCACATCTTAAAAACAAGCATTATTTTTCATCTTCAGAATAGCCAGAATTGTTTTGACATGTTTGTACTGACATTTTTTGGGAAATGGGATGAACTCACATGTATCTTGGGGAAACAAGCCAAACTCCAAATGTCAAAAAAACTCCAGAGGTTCAAACCTTGGATCATAGTCACACCACTGTACCTGCCACCGTTGTATTATTTTCAGTCATGAACTAAGCTGGTAATACCATTTATTCTAAACTCAAAAGTTTGGAACCCTACTGAATTATTACAAACTTATAACAATCCATAACTAACTTTAATGGTTCTTAGATTTACCAAAACATATGCTTATTCTATGTAGAATGTAAGTTTTTTTCATATACAAAATGAACATCTTTGTGCTGCAGCCAGTTGCTGGAAATAGCAACTATTCCCGGGATTCATGGCTGAGGTGGTTTGGGGTGGTGTGGTTTCAGGGCCTTGCGATGGTTTGGCATCCCAAGCAGGAGCACTTTCAACTGCACCCAATGAATTCCAAGATAGGCTCCTGACTGTTCTGCTACCCTAACTAAGGTAAATAGTGTTAAAATGGAAAAAAGTAAACTTGTGCAAAGGTCATTAGGTTATAAACTAGCCTGAAGCACTCAATCACTCCTAGATCAGATTACTGATAAAACTATGGTTCAAATTGAGAGCTGTCTTTTCTCCACTGTAGATAACCATGAGATTAATTCTGTTGGTAGATCTAAGAACTATGAGTGACTTTGCTAAGATCTCTACTGAACGGACAGGAGTGTTTTTCTTTTTTAACTTACTATAAAGAAGACTTTAGAGGAAATTAAAGTGATACCAAGCAGATGTTTTTATTAATATTATTTGTAATAGGACAAATCGTTTTATATGTTAAATATAAATATATTTACACTTAATGTCAACAAATATTTAACCAAAACTTAAAAAGGTGACTTTGAGTGAAAAAGGAACACATTATGTTATACATTATTTATTATAATACTATAATAACTATAATAATCTGATATCATGCGTTAAAGTATTGCCATAATCATTGTCATAATTTTAATTAAATACTTTTGGTTGGTATATTATTTTTTTATTTGCATTTCTTGCATTGCTGTTTCAGTGGTCAGCAATGCAGTGTAGGACTTTGAAACTCTGCTGGTTCAGTTCTATTTTGGAACCCACCTTGGCTCAAAATTGTACTTGCATTGCAATTGTATGGAAGTGTGTGCTGAATGTGTGTAAGCTACTTTAATCTATATCAGGGACAGAAGGAACTATCCTGAAAAAACGGCAAAGAAAACATTAAACTAGTGGTCCTGGGCTGTCCGTTCTGTCACAGTGGTCAAACTTCCTCTTAGCAAAAACACAAACAAAATTGGTCCTTCAAGTTCAATTTAAATCTGGCTTAGTGATGTCACGGGACTTTTCATGTCACTTCACATAACTCACATAACATAAATTGAGACCCATCATACCAGGCAACAATTTCCTATGTCTTCTGTTTTTCAACTATGGTAACCCTTTGCAAATTGTAGCCTCAGTTGCCAGTGGTTTAGACATTAATGGCTTTAGGTTGAGATATTTTGAGGGTACAGAAAATGTACACTGTTATGCAAGCTGTAGACTGACTACTTTACATTGTATAAAAGTGCCATATCTTCAGTGTTGTCCCATGACAATATAAAATAAAATAGTTACAAAAATGTGAGGGGTGTACTTACTTTTGTGACATGTTACAACGAAGAAATTCTGTCTGCATGCTTGGCAAAATGTTTTACAATATCTTGGCTAGAATAATATAATTCCTCTAGCTGTGTGAACATGAACATCTGCAATTGATAACATTTCTGTTTATAATCATTATTTTCTATTAACTGTCATGCCGTGTTCCAGTTAGACTTGCCCAATTTGGTGTTTCCCATTATCATTACTATTTTTTCTGTGATTGGACTAGCATTTAGCCTCATGGCATAAGTCTGTCAAGCTTGTATGATTTCACTTCAATGAGCATTTGCGTGATCTACAATCATAGTTATTCATTTATTCAGGATTTTTGTCTGACAGCATTTCTTTACTGACGTTAATTGTTCACCACTGTCCTTCTAGATTTTAATAATACGTTAGGCAGTCCTAATCCCAATTCCAGTGATTACAGAAATCTCCCAAATTGTTGTCTGTGCTTCATACAAGCCAATAATTTGATCCTTCATGAACACAGTGTTATCTTTTCCACAGCTATGAGATATAGTATGTCTTCTAGCATGGTTATTTGAGAAATGAAAAGTTACTAACTGTATCAGTTAGGATTAAAACAATTTAATAAATTAAAATAATTATGCAACCACAGTCTCCAAGCTTATTTGAATATTTTTTGGGGCCAATAATGTCATGACATAGACATTATAAAAATCAAGCAACACAAACCTCATCATGTAATATCTGTGCTTATTAAACAGTAATAAAAAGAGATTAATGTAACATATTTTGTAATATGTACATTTGATGTGCAATTGTCTGTCCTATACCAATACAGTGAAAGCTACAAGAAAAGACATAATCAGAACTATGATCTTTGGAGTTCTGGCTTCAAGGTCCTAGGCTATAATTTGCAAAAAAAAAAGAGCTAAGCAAAATCAATATCAAAACAGTCAGAAATGTAAAAAAAACTATAGCCTATGACATGATAACCTGGCAATATAACAATGGCACAAGGCTAAATCAGAGTCATAGCTTATCTGTGAATTGGAACAATGAAGCGAAGTATGTGGCGTACATGATGCATGCTGAGAAATGTAGTTTGGAAATTACATCATTGTGACTATTTATAGTTAACTTTATTTCCGCCAACAGGGATTTATTAGTTGCTTTTAGTGTATAACCTTTGATGCACTGCATCATTGTATTAATTTTATGTTTGTATTCGAGGTCCACAAATGTATATCACAGAAAGGTAGATAAGGTCTCATTTAGTTAAAATGCGCCTGAATTTACAGGTGCTATAGACAGATTCAGTTTACATTATGCTTTGAGATGACCTTTTGAGGTTATTTATATGTGTGTGTGTGTGTGTGTGTGTGTGTGTGTGTGTGTGTGTGTGTGTGTGTGTGTGTGTGTGTGTGTGTGTGTGTGTAAACATGTTTTTGTTTGTTTGTTTTTTATTGTTTTTTCACATTTCAGCCCTGTTTTTTCCTGGACAAGCACTCTAGTACCTATTCCTGAAGGACACAGGGCAGAGACTTAGAAACACCAGTAAATTCCAGATTGGCTGGATTGGTGCTTCTGTTGTAGCATTGGGGGATAATCCCTAGTTTGACTCTGGGTATGTCCAAATGGGTTTATTCTTAAAACCCCAGTTTCCTCCATAAACATTTGTTAAGTGGTAGCTCTAAATTGTCTCCAGTGTGAGTGTGTCTGACTAGTATTGATATAACATTGGTCTTGTCTTGAATAGCCATAATACTGATCTAAATGTTCCATCAATCAATAAAGAAATTAATAAGTAAATACAACGTCTTGTGGACTCTGGTTTCATCCCACAGTCCTAAGACATGGCCCTAGTGTGTGGATGAGTATGTGTGTGTGAGTGAGTGTGTGTGTGTGAGTGTGTGTGAGTGTGTGTGAGTGTGTGTGTGTGTGTGTGTGTGTGTGGATGAGTGTGTGTGGATGAGTGTGTGTGGATGAGTGGGTGTGGATGAGTGTGTGTGTGTGTGTGTGTGTGTGTGTGTGTGTCATCATGGGTTGGCGCTCTGTCTAGGGTTGTTCCAGTTTGTACACCATATTAAGATGATAGCATTGTGCAGTTGATTCAGATGTATCGAACACATTGATTCATCCATGTGAACTTCCCATTCCACCACATCCCAAAAGTGCTCAGAGATCTGGTGACTGTGGAGGCCATTTTATTACAGTAAACTCATTGTCATCAAGAAACCAGATTGAGATGACAATGAACACAGTAATGATTATCTGACAATCCAAATGTGGTATATAAATGTGATCTGTGTAAACCAATAGGTGTTTAGCTTAATCTGGGTGAAATCAGATTTTCCAGTGCAGTTTTCTGTTATGGAAGCTATGATTGGCCGGAGTGTGCATAACCACTACTGCCATTTCGGAAATGTGAACTTTGAGATTCTGAGTCTCTCTCTCTTTTTATGTCTTACTTCCCACCATCTCTCTCCTCTCTCTTGCTCTCTCTCTCCTCTCTCTCTCTCTCTCTCTCTCTCTCTCTCTTTCTCTCTCTCTCTCTCTCTCTCTCTTCTCCTTTCCTCCC
>JAVSBV010000444.1:0-13058 GCA_033117975.1 Parotocinclus spilosoma | reverse complement strand
GAATAAGGCTGTAACGTAACAAAATGTGGAAAAAGTAAAGCGCTGTGAATACTTTCTGGATGCACTGTATATATATAATAATAATAATAATAATAATTATTATATATATATATATATATATATATATATATATTACATCTTACTAGGACTAAATGAATAGCTAAAACAAACATATACTATTATGGATTTAATTAACACTCATACTGAGAAGCCCCTTTGTGTGGTGGATAGGAACAAGAACCATGATGGAACCTGGAAGGACAAAATATAAACCTCATCACAAATGGTCTATGAATCATCATCATACTTCACTGACTTAGAGTTCCTTTAGCAGCAGGTTCAATTTGTGGCACAGCAGACCGGGGGGTATAACATGATGAAAAAGGAGCCCCCTGTCATGTAGAATTAAACTAAACCCATACCCAAGATAGGATCCAGTGGAGAGCCAGTAACCTTGAACACAGAGAGTCCTTACCAGACCAAGCTGAAGAGCCAAGTTAAAACACGACTCAAACCTCACCTCACCAGAGATGGGAAATTAACTGGGGTATTTCAGCACAGCAAACTAGCACTCTAGTACTGAGCTACAATGGTTCATATATCATCTTTTTCAAGGTGTGATTTAAGTTGCATTTCAAGCTGGACTCTTTGTGCCAGATTCCATCCATATTTTGTCAAAAGGTTGCATGCTCCTTGTAGTCTTCTGTCCTGGGTCAGGATTGAGTTGGTTTCATCAGTAGCTGAGTTTCCTTATCATGAAAGGATTTCTGATGTTCAGAGTACCTCAGGTTCTTTGGCCTGGATCTGTGGTGAGCAACAGACCTGAGATGCCTACAAGTGAGCTGAGCTGACCTGAGCTATTGAAAATATGGGTATTTGCCCAACCTTAGACACTAACACTAACCAGTCTAATCAGTATTCACACCAAATTCTATGGAAACCAATAAGACCACAGTCTCTGCCACTGTGAAACCACAGCAACCAGTCAGATAACAGTTTCCTTCCATGTCTGCCTTGCGTCCTTGGCTATGTGGCAATGTGGCAGCCTGAGACACAGAAACCGTTTTTTGCCTGCCAGTACATTCTCAAACCAGAGTCTTAATTTCCCAGACTCCTCAGCAGCAGCTCTAGAAAAGGAAACAAATGCACATGCTGTAGGTGATCAGGGAGAGTGTTTGAATTACTCCAGATGCACAAATACAGGAGGTCTGGAAAGCAAAGACTTGACCAGCTGGATTACAACTTAAGCATACCGAAGCTCCCTCACAACCAGACAGCAACTTTAACACCATCCAAACCATCATGGAACACTAATGTTAACTTTACAATTTAAAAACAATGAGACATGAAAAAACATAAAAGGCAAATAAGAAAACAGCAAGAAACATCAGTCACACTGTGCCTCTTGGCAAAACGAAATTCCATAAAATCTGGAGTGAAAATCTGCCTCAAATTAAAGGTAAATCAGTCTAACCAAATGAAACAATCTTTACCTCAGTCCTCAAGGTAGATGGCACAGTGACAGAAGTGGAATCTCACAGCTCCAGATACCTGGTTTTATCCTGGTGATGGAACCTATCCTTGTGGAGTTAGTATGTCTTCTCACAGTTTGTGCCACAGTGCGTATTCTCCAGCCACACTGGTTTCCTTTCATATTCCAAAGGTGAACAGGATTAATTGGCCTCTCTAAATTGCAGAAATGTTTACAAACACCAAGTTAACTGCCTATTTAAAGAAGTAGCTGACTGGACAATTGTTGAATTGTGGAAAGCACAAATGGCCAGCTGCATGGGACAGACCCAGCCCCCCTCCCATACTGAGCAGAGCCGAGATTGGATAAAGGGGAATATAGGCCAGGGTGTTTCTGCTCTGTGAACCAGCGCTCTGCTGCCAAGTTGCAACACATACTTTTGCCAGCACTTTTCCACAAGCATGAGTTCATATTCCACAACTGTGGGCATGAAGACCAAGCAGGGAGGGACATGTGTAAAGACCACAAGGTAGTTATATGTGTATGTCAGACCAGGGGTGCCCCCACATCATACTATTATCATAAGTAATATAATATCACAGTATTTATGGGCCACCTTCAAAAAGTACACACACATTATACAACATATATATATATATATGTATATATATATATATATACACTCTAGAAAATAAATGCATTATAATAAAATCTGATTAGAAAAAAAACACTACAGCAACACCTACACAAGTTAAAACATCATATCAGAAAATCACAATTTTGTTTCAAAAGGACAATAAAGTTCTGGTGTAGGCATAACAAAAACCCTACTTAAATCCCAGAGAAAATTGGTGGACTAAAGTGAAAAGGTCTTTGGTAGCCAGCCAAGTTTCTATGCTCATAGTGCCAATCTGACTCAGTAAAACTGGTACCTCATCTACACCATCAGGAAAAGCCACCCATTTTTTTGTCCAGTCGCTTGTATCGAAACTGGATTACTGCAATGCTTTTCTGGCTGATTTTCCTTGCATACAATCAGATCCCTGCAACTGGTTCAGAATGCAGCTGCACATCTGGTTTTCAATTTATCCAAGTTTTCTCATGGCACCTCACTATAGCATTCTCTTAACTGACTGCCTGTAGCTGCCCACATCAGATTTAAAACCCTTATGCTTACCTACAAAGCCAAAAATAGACCAGTGCATTATTATCCAAACGCTCTAATCAAAATAACTCTGTTATACCCCTCGAGACACAAGCTTGGCTTGCTTGGACCCAACAAGACAAGCATCAAGATTGTTCTCCATACTGACATCCAGGTGGTGAAACGAACTTTCACTGGATGTCAGAAAGCACTTTAGCGAAGGCTGAAAATAAGTATTCTTAAATATTACTTATATTTTTTTAAAACACAATTTTAGTTGAATTAAGTTCTTGGAGCGGGCAACACAGGGGCTCGGTGGGTAGCACCGTTGCCTCACAGCAAGAAGGTCCCGGGTTCAATCCCAGGGTAAAGCGGCCTGGGTCCTTTCTGTGTGGCGTCTGCATGTGCTCCTTGTGTCTGCATGGGCTTACTACGGGTACTCCGGTTTGGATTGGCGCCCCATCTAGGGTTGTTTCTGCCCTTGCAGGATGAATGAATAAATGAATGAATGAATGAATGTGTTTTTGGACTATTGCATGAGGTAACGTCTATTGGATAAAGGCGTCTGCTGTAAATGTAATGTAAAATAAACACTTAAAAGGCAAATGCAAACAAATACTAACAGTCCATATAAACTTCTCACCCACTGAAAACTATTTGGATTCTTAAGTAAAAAATTTCATTATCTTACTTACACAATAGCAAAAATGTCTAGCGTTGGGCTTAGTTTGAATGTTTTTAGCCTGTAGGCTATAACTACACCTTTTAACACTAACAGCATACAAAGACTAATGAAACATATTTTCTGCCTCAAGCCAAACAAAGTGCAACCAGTTGTGCATGAACATCCAACTCATTTGCCTCTCCTAACACATTTCATAGTTTCTTTTCCTCCAGCTACAGAGGGACCTCGAAACTTGTGATTTTGTTTGTAAATGTAAATGTAGAAAAGATTTCCCTCTTGCTCTGATAGAAATGTTTGCCTCTGACTCTTAGTCACAATGCGTGGGCCTCCAAGCTGAGATGCTGTTCCCATGCTCCCAAACCTACTTACTGCTATTACGCTTGATCAAACACTAATGGACATTATAATTCAGCAGTGGGGAATAGTGTAAAGCAAATCGAATCCTTCCATAACGGATTGTTATCTTGCTCACAGCTACAATGTGTCTGACAGTATTAAGGGAGCGCCAGGTACAAAATCCTCTTGGATCAGAATGACTCACGACGCGCATGCTGTAAAAACACGCCGCGTTAGTATAGGTCACTGAGAGAGCCCTGCACATTAATCACTGTTTTCTCTGACAGAGGTGTTTATTATATCAAATGTTTGCAATTAAATTTGCTCACCCTGGAAACTTTGTACATAATTGCAAGTGAGAGAACAGCAAGCAGGTTTGTGAATGACCCGGGATTTAATAACGCATACCAACGGTGCAAAATCACCGATAATGACCAAGCTTTCTGTCATCCAGGTTAGAGCTAAATTTAGCACATGGATTTAAGATTATTCTCAGCATCAAGTTGGTTTTGCTGAAAGATGGCTAATTTCCATGGTTACAAATACTGGGATTGCTTATTAAATGCTTTGACTTTGGAGAAACGAACAACTATGTAAGTTTTTCTTTTACTAGGAAATAATAACAACCAGTTATTAACCAATCTGTTAATATGTTATTGTGTTACTAGCAACCAATGTGATATTTATGTGACAAGTAACTTTGTCATCTTTATAATCTGTTATTCTCTGCCAAGCAGTTATTGTGTTATATATTATTTTGTACCTTTTTCAGAAAGTAGCAACATTTCTCACTCCCTCATTAATTCACCCACTCAGTTACTTTCCATAGCTATTTACTACAATTCAGGGTATGTACATACCCAACAGAAACCTTTTAACACTGAGGGGGCGTTCCACTGCAATTATATTGCTGTAGTTCATTGGGGCGCTAAGGTGTTGCAAGTGGTCATTGTGGTTGCCTCACAGCTCCATTAATCCCCGGTTTGATGCCGACCTTAGACTTTTGGAGTTGGCATGTAGCAGACTAAGACTGGGTTAATTCTGAACCCCTTGTTTCGTACCTTCTCAGCATCAAACATGATTGAATAGTTGGCATTAAATCAGCATTGTGCAGATGGAAACCTGACGGTAAGCTCTGACCTGCAGTATGTACTTGGTGGATTGTAAATGCTTGAATGCACACATGCAAATTTGTGATAAATTTTTCACTTCCACAAAAATATTCACACTTATGCATCTGCCAAACTCCAAATGGATCTGAGTCTGACTGCTTAGAGTGGACAAAAGCACCCAGACCAGGGGCTAAATATGGGCTGCTATTGAATAGGAGAAAATGAATTTCAATTAAGGCATTAGCTGTCTCAGACATGCTTCTAATCCGTCTCTGGCACCAAAACTTCATGGCCAGGACCACTGTTAGCCCCTTTTACAATCGAATGAAAAAAAGAAACTGCTCAAGAAGCTCTAATTTTCCACCATTGATCAATAAAACATCTTCACAGTCTCTTTCCTCAGAACAGCATGACCTAAATATTTAATGAGATACACTGCCATTTATGAAAGATGATCATGTAAATGCTTATTCTGTGTGAAGGTAAATACTGCTCCGTGATGGGCTTAATCCCTTTTGGGAGTTTAATAATACTTCTTCAGTTCAGACGCTGATTTAGCCATGCACAGTTAGAATATAATCAGAGACGAGTTGTGACTAAGTTAAAAACAGCCCTGGGAGAAGCAGTTCAAGGGAAAACAACTCGAATTTTATGTTTATTTCTTACTTAAGGTTGGAGTCGTACTGACTGGAGCTGATCAGTCACAGACCCCTAAGTTTGGAAACTGTGAGGCAGAGAAGTACTTCAGAATAGAAATAAGGTTTCTACCGAAGCGTAGGTTTAACCTACTAGACTCACAAAAACATGCAGAAAGCATAGTTGTTTTCTATTCTGAATTGTCTGTCTGTTTGTTTGTCTATGCAATGTCACATCAGCATCAGCGGCTATTCATGACAGGAACAAGGTGATATCCATAATAGTCAGATTGGGCCAGTTTTAGAGCACATAATTAACCTAATGCATGTCTCTGGATTATTAAAGGAATCCTGAATGCCCGGAATAAACCCACATGGAGAACATGCAAGCATGCGGATGTCTGGAGCTGTGACATGACCACAGTAACTGCTTGTGCCACAGTGCTGCTCTTCTATATTGGATAATAAATGGCTCAACATTGCAGTTGTGCAAAAAAGTCATGTCATGCTTTTAACTGCAGTGGGAAATTTGCATAGAAAATGTGGGGTAAGTGCAAAATAAATATTTCCTGTCATTCTAGCAGACATTTTAGATATTTTATTAACGTAGATCAACACCCCAATCCCCCCCCCCCCCAGTTTGTTTTTGTGTGTGTAGGGGGGTCAGCAATGATGAATGTGTAAGACGTGTGTCATTTGTGACAATTTCACTTTATATGCTCCCTGTTTTGCTCAATAAGAAATTGCAGTTTTTATATGATTAGAATGTATACGACGCATTCAAGTGGAGTCTCGAAGCAAAAGTCATAAAGGTGGCAATGCAGAGTGCCCCAAATTTTTGGGAACCACATAGATCTACTCTTATGTGTTGGAAAACACAAACAATTCACAAAATGTCTTTTAAAATCACGATGTGAGTTTATGTATGTATGATGTATGAATCTTAGCTGTATCCGCATGATACTAAATTTATATGGAGTAATTTGCAATTATGCATACACTGTTTTATAACTGGATTTCCATCCGATGTGTCTGTGTATTTCTACATCCCCCTCAAGAATAATTACAGGTAGAATACACTTCTGTTTTACAAACCTCAGTAGTTTTCTGATTTTATTCTCATTTAATTAAATTTAGTCCTGTCCAGATGCCCATCTCTGTGATTTTACAAGCAGGTGTCGCCTTGTATTGGACAAAAAAAAGGCACTTGACTGCTGCAACTCATGCAAAATCTTTCAACGCATGAATCCATGTCAGTCAGAGGCACTTCTGATTCTACTAATAGAGGCTTTAAAAGAGTCTATCATTATTTAATTGGCCTGGACGTTGAGAGGAATTAATTCTTTCATCACTTGGAGAGAAACTGGAGTAGGAGAAAAAGGAAAAACAACATTAAAAGACAGTTATGTTTTGCTGTTAAATTGTCTGGAAATAATGATCAGTTGAATCAGTTAGTCAGACAACAATCCATTTGATGCCCAGATTCAAGAGCTTTTATCAAAGAAGAAATGTGTAAAATGTCTATCGCAGACATCCGCTGATAGTGTAATCCCATCCAAACAGGGCTTTAGTGTTTAAGTCGAACAAACATTAGCGTGCAAAAGTCTAAGGCCACCATTAGATTTGTTGTTTTAGCAACAGTATAATGACGTATATAAAATATTGTCGACGCAAATATTTCAGGATTATGGTTTTTCACTCAAACTCACTCACTAGGGGCAATTTAAAGCATAATCACTCAAATATCAGGACAACTAAAAAACCAAAAGCCAAGTTCCTGACCGCTCATAGATGACTCACTAGGACGCAAAGCAATCAGTATGACAGTAAGAAGGGTCAGCCCTTACAGAGATGACTGATCACATTTATTCTCTTCAGTAGCACTTCCAAAGTGTGGGTATCAGGTTGTATTCATAACTGCCTGCCTAGTATCTAACCACTCAAACAGTTTCTTCAATGTATAGTATGTATCTTTTAAGCTAACTATTGGTGCTTAACTGCACTCACTGAAAACACAGAGGAAAATCCACAATTACTGGTTGCAACCCTGAGCTTGGTTGAAAATGTATTTTATTTGCAGAACCTCAGACAATATGTCTAAATACTTATTGTTAATGTTTAATAATGTAATGTTTAACTTATCCAGAGCAACTTACAACGGATACATCTTACAAGGTACTATCCAAGCAATTGAGCATTGTGGGCCTTGCTTAAGAGAGCAATAGTGACAACATAGTCAACCCTTGAACTTCAGATAAACAGTGCAATGTTTTTCCACTGCACCATAGTAATATTAATCACAGTGCTTGTGTTGTAGATTAAATCTAAGATTAGTGTTTTTTAATCATTTTTAATGATATAAGTAAAATGATAACTAAATCTAAATAATATGCTCACTGACAACAACAAAAAATTACGCACCAAGAAGAAGTTGAATGAAACTTTATATGTCTGAATATAACAATTATATATTTAATAGCACAATTACAAAACAATAACTTATAAGTATTGTATAATTAACTATTGGGGAACACTGTTAATGAAAGGAGGCCCTAGTACCCTGTTCAGCTTCCTCTAGCCTGTATACAAGAAGAGATACAGTTGGGGATGGAGGCACACAGGTTCTGTACAGTCTCCTGTGGCGCATTTGCCCACAGATGTTGCAGCTGGCCGTGTAGATCCTCCACACTCGTAAGTTGCAGCTGGGCCTTTAGATCCTCCACATTTGTAGGTTGCAGCTGGGCCCATAAATGTTTGATTGGCGATAAATCTAGTGATCAAGTGCTAGTGTGACCCGGGCTCCCCAGGGCATCACACCAGCAGCTGGGGCAGTGTGTCACTTTACAGCAAATGTAGGACTAAAGCGCTCATTATGAAGCCTATTTAATCTAACCCAACTGCCATCGAGCCTAAACAAAAACTGTATTCATTGATAAAGACAACATGCTTCCAGTCCACAGCAGTCAAGATTTCTCATTCATGGCATTTTGTAAACAAAGGCGATGATGGCTGGCCATCAATGGCAGGACATGTAATGGGCAAAAGACAAAATTCAGGCTGGAAATGGTCTGGGAAGAGACAGGGGTGTGTAGTGAAGTCACCACCTGTGTTTGAATTGTGGACAATGAAACTGTAAGAGCTGCTCGCTCTTGTCAGTTTATAGACCGCTCCTCTTTATTGGTAGTCTGTCTGGGCCATCCAGAGCAAGTTTGACGTGTGAGCATGCCCTCACTGAACCACTGCTGCCAACACCTCCTCACAACCAGGGTCAGAACGACCTTGATGGGAGGCAGTCATTTGAACCATCCATCCGTCTTCTCACAGTTCAATGATGTACCCCCTCTCAAAGTCTGTCAGCTGGGCGAAATGAATGTGTCAAAGAGGTATGTTTAGCAGTCAAAGTAGCCTCTGAGAACCTTCTCACAGAGTTGCAGGGAAAGCGATTTTACACCCTCTTGTGGTACGTTCTTGTTATTAATCAGACCACACCTGTAATCATTAACATATCTGCCTCGACATAACTGCATGCCGAGTTTTGCAGCAATCTGGGGTGTGTTATATTTTTTATCAATTAATATATTAATCCTTCTAATATAATACAAATGTGTGCCTATCAGTTAAGTCAGGCATTAGACAGTTACAGAATTGCCTTTGCCTGATGGTAAGGGGGGCAAATGGGAGGGGTACCCTATAAGCCCTGAGTGATGGACTGCTACTCTGTCCAGAGTGCGTTTGCCTGCACCCAGTGAAAAATGGGATCGGCTAGAGAGCAACCAGAATAAAGTGGTGTTAAAATGAGAAAATAAAAAGAATAAAACACATAATACTTTGCTCAAGCCTAAAGGACTCACTATTTTGAAATGTAGTGCACATTCTGCAACTTCTAACCACAGTAGATTTGGAGTAGGTAAACATTTTGGATTTTCCAGACTTAAACACCCCCTAAAAAGTCCTGTATTTTTGTTATTTGGTGAGAATGTTGTTAAGCATAGCTACTGACATGTATAGCATCCATGCAGCAGAATAAATGCGCTCATAATAATGTGTTAATATGCTAAAGTAACATTATTAAACAATAAATCCCTGAAGCAACGGTACAACCTTTATGTACTCATCGCATTACCAATAAAATTCAGTTTAAGAGGGAATTACAAGATGGACATTTGCTCTTTGGAAACCCAAAATAACATTTAAAATATATTAAAAACCAGCCTATAACTACTTCCTGAGGGGTAAGAACAAGTATATCAAGAGGGCTTGAAGTCAAACCACATGTTGGGCTTATAAGATAAAAGTGCAGTTTCAGAGCCCCGTAATGTCCAGGATATATTTCTGCCTGCATCCAGGGAAGTATGCCCAAAGATGCTTTGATTTAACCAGCCAAATGGCCCGATAGAGAAGATAAAGTTTCGAAAATAGAGTTTTTCTAAAAATCAAAACTTAAATATACTTTCTTTAAATTAAAAGCATTGGTTGCAGGGTTTACCACAAACAATTGATTAAAGACAGCATAGCAAACTTAGGTTCCCTTTAATTTAATTAAACCTTTTTGAAATGTTGAAATAAGTGCCCGTGTTAATAATGAATCTTGGCGGAATTAAATATTTTCAGAAACCCCAGACCTAGTAGAAACCTAATAGACCCTCACTAATGCCCATGTTTCTCTGGGAGTCTATGGTGTTCAAGTTTAGTGGCTGTTTTGAGGGGTGGCATGGTAGCATAGTGGTTATTACAATTGCCTCACAGCTGCAGTGTCACTGCTTCGATCCTGACTCTGTCGCTGTGGAATGTACCAAACCAAATAAACAAACAAGAAAGAGATAACCAATTGAAGGGCCAGGTCCAGATGCAGAGCTTCACTGACAGTAAATGAAGTTTGCATGGGTGCGTTTTACATGTCAAAGAAAAAAAAACCTAATCCATGTATTAGATAGCATGCTTTTTGTATGTCAAACCCCATTTATCGGCTTTTCTTGATTTATGATTGATGTGTCAAAATAAGTCGACTTCTCAAACTACAACAAATCAGGACCAGAAAGACTTAGTGTATTTGCAAAATGATTATTAATAAATCAAAGTTAAAATAACCAGATGTGTTTTTAAAAAATGGCTTCGTATCAGGCAACTGTGGCTCCTCTGGCAAAGTCTAATAATCCCAATGCAATGGGTATGCTATGCCAGTAAAATGAAGTGATCAGTGCTTAACTTATTTTCCAAACCACCAGCCATCACTGGAGCTTATGTAACGCTTTAATTAATGTCAAAATAATGAAAGGAATCAAATTTACGGTTTACATGCAATGAATACCCATCAGTTTAAATTCTGCACAATGTCTAGGAAATGTGTCCAGTTCTTGTGCTTAATATGAAATCTCTTGTTTAATATGGAATCTTAAAACCATAGATCTTTGTTGAATGTATTACTCAATATTTAGCAGTATACTAAGTGACAGTAATACACTGTTATATAACCTGCTAGGAGCACCATGAGTTGCATGAGCAGCGCAACCACACACTGGCTTTCCATCAGTGTTAGAGTTAGTTGAACCTGACAATGTAAATTTCAGCTAGAGAAAAAAAGTTCTTAAACCCCCTCAATTCTTGTCAGCTCTGTCACCATGAATTTGGAGAATGTAGCATGCAGGATATAAGGAATGAACCTTGCTTTTTGGACTTACCTAAGAGCATGGCTGCAGGAAACAGATGCTGACACAGAGCGGCTCCTGGATGAGGCTTAACCCACCAACGGAGTGAAAAGAGAGCCAGATGGAACAAGCCAGAGATGGAGACTCCGTCACAACAAAAGCAGAGTGGTTGAGAGAGCAAGTGATACAACTAAGAGAGAAAGTGAGCGAGGCTGTATTCAGCTGCAGCCCCTCTGAACCATGGTGTAACCACAGAACCCACAGCAGGACAAAACTGGGTCAGTACATCACTGATGCGAAGAGACAAGCGGAGAGGAAGGTGGGGAAAATTGTGCAGAGAACTGCGACTTTCCCGTCTCTTTCTCGCTCACTCTCTGCTCTTGTTGAATGAAGCGTTAGAAAGCGCTGATCGGTCCTCTTTACAAGCCCCGTGCCTTGCTGTGATTCAGCTCGGAGGAATCTGGCTCTCATAAATCAGGAGTCGCTCGTGTAATCAACTGGTCATGCAGAGAGACAGCGAGACAGAGAGCCACGCGCTGAGTGAGAGTACTGAGTGCGTGTGTTGAGAGTGCAAGAGAAAAGGCGGGTAAGAAAGAGAGAGAGAGTGAGAGAGGGAGAGCCGGAGCTGTATAAGGCACAGCGAATGTGGCTGCATACACTTTGCTTGTTGGCAGACAGAAAGAAGACACAATGTTATCATTCCAGGCACTTGTAAATGAGGTGAGGTCTGAGATTTCCCAGCAGCTTACTGAGGTGTGCAAAAAGAACAGCGAATTGTCACCACAGTGATCTAATCCCAAAAGGTCTCCAGGGTATTCGCTTTAATCATTAGCTAAACATGTGAGGGACAGGTGGAACAGAAGACTGGGGTGAGCTAGAAGTTTTCCCAGGTATGCTTCTAATAGATGTGCCCACAAAGAGTCAGTGGCCACCCCAGTGCCCACTTACACCACAAAACTGAAATAGCTAATGACTTTTTGCAATTCTACAACATTTTCCAAAATACAAGCAAGTACCTAATAAATTATTTGGGAATTGAACCTCTTACATTTGAGCAATAGCAGCATCCTTGGGGATGCCAATTTGACCCTTCCATGGTTCAAAGAAGCTTGATCAGGAATGAAGTTTTTTTGAAAGATAGCAGCCAAAAAAAAAAGCTTTTTTTTTAGAAAGGGAACAGGGTGGCTAGGGAACATATGCTAAAACTCACAGAATGATCAGTGAAAAAAAAGTATTACATCCAGTCGTCAAGAATATGTTACATATCGATATTTTACCTTTGCTAAAACAACAAATCGAATGTTTGTCTATAACTTTTGCACTGCATTTTCTTGATCTGACATGACAAAAAGAAGTTGACATCACATTATAAAGGGGATTCATGGTGCAACAAGTGTCTACCTTATAGGGCTTCTTCTGGATTCCAAGCATGACTAGCATGACCTGTAACAGTGGTAGCAGAGACATTTACATTTACATCATTTAGCAGACACCCTTTACCAAAAATGACTTACAGTTGAGCTAAGCCATTGAAGGTTATAGAGGGTTCGTTGCTCTACAAGGCAAGAGATAACCTCTGTCCCACAAGTATTAAACCCTTCTCACCCACAACTGAGACATAATTCATTTCTATACTTTCAGGCACAAACATCTTTCACCAATACCAGATAATGGCCATAACCCTTCATTCAACTAACTTAACCAAAAACATGATTATGACATGGATATAGAAAAAGGGGAAACTCATACA
The DNA here is from genome assembly GCA_033117975.1 of Parotocinclus spilosoma. NCBI lineage: Eukaryota > Metazoa > Chordata > Actinopteri > Siluriformes > Loricariidae > Parotocinclus > Parotocinclus spilosoma. The sequence continues at coordinate 280 of JAVSBV010000444.1, read as the reverse complement.
ATTTAGCAAGACATCACTGGCAACAAAACATGCGTTGCAATAACTGCAATAACTGCACTGACCTCAATGGACATTGACCAGAAATTATTATAGTCAAACAGTCTTTTAGGCTACTGTAAGTAAATTAAAGGTTATTTTTTGTATTTGATATACAATAGGACAGGCACATACATTTTACATCTTGACACAAATAAGTAGCGGAAAGACATACACTACCGTTCAAAAGTTTGGGGTCACTTAGAAATTTCCTTATTTTTAAAAGAAAAGCACAGTTTTTTTC
>JAVSBV010000434.1:0-13058 GCA_033117975.1 Parotocinclus spilosoma | reverse complement strand
GATGTCTTAAAGCAGTTTTGTAAGTCGCTCTGGATAAGGGCGTCTGCTAAATACTGTAAATGTAAATGTAAATGTAATCCATTGTAGGTCTCACACACACACACACTAAGGACCCTTAACAACACTAATTAACATAATACATGTCTTTGGACTATGGCAGTCTGAGATCGGGATTAAATCAGGCATGCTGGAACTATGAGACTACAATGCCTCCATGAAACATAACTCATTCATTCATTCAATCATTCATTAATAATGAAAGTTATAATAACTGTTTCACAAATTGTGGTTCAGGCAGCTATGCAGACATGCAAGGTTTGCTGAACCTATACCTTGTTGCAGTTTTCCACTGCTTGAGAGTATTCACACAGGCGTAGGTAGCACAGAGCCAGGTTTAGATGGGCCACTAAAACTAGGGCCTGGATGGCCTGCTGCTGCTCCTTACAAGTTTCCCATTCCATCTCCAGCCAACAGATAATTCGCTGATATTGAATGACAGCCTGACAGTATCGCCCAGCCTGAAAATACAACAAAGTGCAGTCGGTCACAATTTATATAGTAGGTCCATTATAAATGGTGGGAAGTCACATTACCTAATTAACTCAAATCTAAAATATTACAGCAACTGACATTTCCATCCACGCTGGTAGTCCATCCTTTTACAAAGTAATACAAGGCTTCTCACCTTAAAGTATTGAGTTCCTTTCTGTTTGACTAGATGTGACAGATCAAGTTTCTCCTTTAAGTCCATTTCCCAGGAGTCTTTGGCCTGAGAAAGATGAGTGTTAGTTCCTGTACCCAACCTTAAGCTTAGCCTAATGATTCTATTTCAATTTGAATTTAAATTTCATATCCCTTTAAATGGCCTTAATGTACAGATCTAAATGAGTATTTGTCCAAAGCAAACTCGTACATGCCATGTGGTATTTGCTTTAAATTGTTTTGTTAAAAATACTGTTTTGAGATGTATAAATATGTTGATGCATGAAGGAAAAAATATTCATATTGTGAAGTACGTGTCTACCCACTAGGTGGATTGTATTTAAGTTAGAGAACACGTGCAGTTTTCCATTAGACGGTCGGGTGGAGTATCATTTAGTTTTCTGACCGACTGACCAGTTAGACCTCGACTATTATAGAAATTTACAGCTTAGGTTGTTAAAGTTTTATTTGCATTTGATCTATTTTACCAGTTTGAGGAATTTTATCACGTCAGTCACGTTACTATACACCCGCTCAGCTAGTGGCATGCAAAACGTAAAGGACCTGCCGCTACACAGTGGTGCTTAAACGTTTGTTAAACTGTTAAACATTTGTAATATGTAGGCATATATACAGCATATATGACACGAAATTATCTAATATTACAATTTGTGACGATTTATGTAAATGAGCAATAATATGCAGGTAAAATTGCAATCAGGTGTTGTGAATCGGTGGGATGGCAATCATGTTTGAGTGCTCACCCTGTTGTATTTAAAGTATAGGGATATAACAATGTCTGATGTAGTAGTGTGAGTTAACTTCTACGTAAATACAGTCCTCTTTGACACTGGCTATTGTTAATGTTTATGAGTTCACTATTAGGAGAACAATGAATAACAACAATGGTGTGTATGGCATGATTACAAGAAGAGACCCACTACTTTCCAGACAGAGCACTGATCACTGACACTATATCAGGTGGACAAGCAAGAAGTCTACTGGAAACGGAAGAGACAAAAATAGAATGTCTGGAGAAAGGAAATCAATTAATTTCAGCCCAATAAACTTATTTAGTCTGTGAAACATGGTGGTAGTATCATGGAATGTGCCTTTTTTGTTGCATATGAGCTGGGACAGCTTGACATAATTGATGCAACACCACATTAAACCACAAAATTATAAAGAAAAATGTCAAGACTTCAGTGTGTGAACTGAATCTCAAGAAAATATCGGTCAAGAAGCAAGACAACGTCCCTAAACTCTTTGCTTGTTGAAATTTGTTATTTCAAAGAATAGTTGAATAAGACTAAAGATAAAGATAAAATGGCCAAATGAAAGTCCTGAACGTAATCCAATAGAAATGTTCTGCAGAAATGCTTAATTACAGATATTGCTGCACAAGGGTGTCATACTGTCATACTAAATGTACTAATATATATATATATATATATACACACACACACACACACACACACACACTATTCCTGTATTTACTTGTAGAAAATATTATTATATCTTATATATAATATAAAATCTTATATTATTATTAAGTACTAACCTTTTGAAAATCTTTCAGTGTCACCTCATACAAAAGTTCCGCATATGGCCCAATGCTATATTCTGGCTTTCCTTCTTTACCAAATCCATATCTGTAAAATACAGGACATCTTTTGTCAGCACCAGAACTTTTATAACATAGCACATTTTGAAGTTAACAGTAAATGTTGTTTATCCTTGGTCACATGAAATGTACTTTTACATTTAATCGCCACAGTATATTACATATTGTGCATTTGTATATAATGTATGAGATTATTTTTATCTCCCTAAACTCAAAAGTATATACAGTATTTTAAAGGGATTCACAGAACTTCACCTGTGGCAGTTTTGAAACAATCACGTCTCGTATACTCAGGCTAGAAAATAGACAGGTCACTGGAAACTGCTAGCTGCTGATCAGTAAGCCTAATGCTAACCTTACATTTGGGTATTGTGAAACTAACACAGGATAAGTTGACACTGACTATGAAATCCACTTGTTTTTACCAAGGGCAAATGCGAACTAATTTATTATCTATTATCTAGTTGGCCTTATAACTTGAACATTATTTGGGACTGCATCTCAAATCACACATTATGCAGTGTTGGAACAAAAATAACACCATTAGTAGAAGTAGTAGTATGTAATCTAGTACAGCAGTATATGGTTTGATGGGCAGCAAAGTGGCACAGTGGTTAGCACTGCTGCCACACAGCTCCAGAGATCCCTGATTTGATTCCCGGGCCGAATTCCGCTTGTGTGGAAGTTTTCCCATTTCTACATAGGCTTTCATTGAGTACTCCAGTTTCCTTCCACATTCCAAAATCATGTGGTTAATTTGTGCATTTATTTACTTTGATTAAGTAAGTATGAAAATATAGATCAAATTAAATCAATATGTGGTTTTAGACAAAAAACAATTTAAGCTCTTAATTTTCTCATATATCTTTGCAGACTCACAGTAGTAATCAGTTACATTACATTAGTAATTACATTACTTTAATCCAGCTAGTGTCCACTTCTGCCAAATGCAGGTGAACATTACCAATTAGCTCCCTGGCTTATTACAAAGGATAAATGGCATTTACAAATTGCATATTTACTTTGTACTCCCAATTAGGCTAATGAAACATATGACTTTTTTTAAACACAAGTAATTATATTACTAGTATTTTAAATAGAATTTTTAAATAGTACTTTAAACAGTCACCTTATGAACCTACTTTGGTTGCAGATATAACAGACAGCATTCTCCTTTCTGCATCTTCTCCATTGCACGGTCCACGCCAAAGGGAACACCCATGTCTTCAGATTCACCCACCACAAATTTTATATCCCTTGAATCAAATAAGACATCACCACACCAACCTTCCAAGTGCACTGTAACAAATTGACAAAATAACAGATTTGTTATACATTCATTGTAATTCACAGAAATCCAGATGTGCGTACATTTGGCTTTTACATTTAATACCATGAACCGTGGCTCCTTCATTGGGACTGTTGTAGCCTTCCCCTTTAACTTTTATTCTCCTTAAGATTCCTTTGTCATCTGTAAGCTCCTCACCTCTAAAACTCAGCAGTTCTATCTGAAATAATATGAAACATATTAGCAGTACAAACTAAACTAAACAAACATATATTATCTAAAACACCTATTTGAGATCTGACTGAGATCCTGCTGACACAAACCTCATACACGAGGGTCGAATTGGGTGGGATCTTTGGGAGGCTGCCAACAGAGCCATAGGCATATTCAGGTTTGCACAACAGCAGACACACTTCTCCCTTCTGCATGGAGCTCACGCCAAGATCCCATGCCTGGATCACCTGACCTATAATAAACCAGTTGTGGGGACATCATGAACATCTACTGCTGTTTGATGGCACAAATGCAATAATAATAAGGTAATACAGATTTGGGTAATTACTGTTAGTACCCCAAGAATTAGCTCTATGAGCTCTAATACTATGCATTACTGAAGTAAGCTGAACATTGTGCTCAGTTAGTTTTTACAATGGACGAGGCATTTATGTCAATATAACTCTAAAACAAACTACTGCAGGCACTGCTTATTGAGCCCCAGACAAAAAGTTGAATCATTAACATTTCTTATGTCCAGCAAAGCCCAAGAATAAGTCTCTGGGAGTCTATGGGGCAAACATCTAAGCATTAAAAGGGGGAGCGTGGTGGCCTAGTGCTTAAGATACTGAACTATGGACCAGAAGGTCCCACCTCAATCCAATTGCTTGGATTGTAAGACTGTATTAATTGTACATCACTCTGGATATGGGCGTCTGCTAAATGACATAAATGTAAATAAGACAAGATGAAAGAATAAAGCTTATTAGGCAAATGGCTTTGAACCTGTCATTCTGAGCCATGCTCAGATGCACAGGCTTTACTGGTATGTGAGTAAGTGTGTTTGGCGCAATGTTACATTGTTGTACGTTTTAAAAACTCCAGCAGTACTATTGTGTCAGATCCAATTATACCAGCTAAACACACCTTAACACACCACCGTCATATCAGTGTCACTGCAGTGTTGAGAATGATCCACCACCAAAATAATACCTTATATGTGGTAGTCCTGGTGGGGGGCCTTGGTCATTAGAGAGCAGAGTAAAGGGGACTAGTCTGCAATTGTAGAACTGAAAAGTGCATCTATATGATCATTGGAGGGGATAAAATGGACAAAATTTGTTGAAAATGTATTTTTTTGTGATTCATTATTTGTGATTCATTATTATTACTATTATTACAGCATATCTAGGGTTTATAGCATATGTGCTTTATGATCAAATATGACAACCAAATCTTAAAGGAACCCTACCATTTCACCATAACTGACACAATGTAGCCTAATACCTTTCCCTACGTTGAAGACAAATTTCTCCTTGTTGTTAAAACTGGAGTCGAACTTCTTCTTATTAAGCAATGTTCCAGCGTAGTGGACACACACCTGGTCCCCAATCATAGGCCTTTCTCCTTCAACGCCATGTTTTTTTACAATCTGTAAAGATTATGAAAGAGAGTAATGATTATCAGTTATACTGTTAAGTTGTTATGAAATCAAATAGTAATTCAAATAATACTTCAGTAGCATCAGTGCGACCAAGGTTTGTCTGAAAGATCTGTGAAATGGGGTTTTGTTGTTTAGAACAACCGAGTGAAAAGTGAAACAATATGATTTTGAAGATGATTTTCAATTATTTTGGTATATATATATATAACTGGGAGAGTGTAAAAAAAGGTACTTCCCCAGCTGTCTACAAAAAAGGCTCTCATAGGCTACTTTTGGGTAATGTATCTCTTGGTGAGAGATCATTTACTGCTAGACATGGCTCTATGATGCACCCTAAGACATTGAGCGAGAGTGCGTAACTGGACTGAGAGAAGCAGGATATTAATCTCAATATGTTGTCCACCATCTAGTCCTTTCTGATCCAGCTGTTAGGAGTTGTTGGGAGCAGTGGTTCCATGAGGGTTCACAATGAACAAGCTCCAGACAGCCCAAATAGAACACCAACAGAGAATATCATTTGATCCACCCTCCATAAAGCCTTTTTATATAGCAGTGGGAAAGCACTCTTTTACGCTCTCCAGTGGTGTCATTTATGTGCCTCATATCATATCGTAACTACATGTCATGCTTTGTAGCAATCCGACATTTCTATCTGGGTGCTTTATTGTTGGTCAATGAGTGTATTTTATATACTAATTTTTCTAATTCATTTAGGTCAATCCATGGGGCACCCAATGAAGCTCCAATCAGAATCTTAGGTTTATATTTGACACATTGCAACTCGCACGAGTGTGCACACACCAGAAATAATGCAATTACATCGATTCCACCACCCTGGCACTCACTGTGAGGCATGCTTCACTTTAGGTTCTCTTGAGAAGCAGCTATGCCTTTACAGGCATTTAAGTACATTTAGGAGTATGTACTTTTATACTTCTACTCAAGTAAAATATATAACACATACTTAATTATTTACTTGAGTATATTTAATCAGACTAGTAGTACTTTTACTAAAATAAATAACTTATTTACTTTTTCCACTTCTGTTTATTATGTATGACTAATAGCATTAACAGCTATTAAATTACATTCAGTTGGTCATAGGCTAAGTGATTTTGATGGAACAATGAAAATATTATGACAAATGGAAAATTATGATGTGGGATGTAGAGGATGAGCTAATGAAAAAAATCCAAATGTACTAGCCTTGCACACTCCAAGATCTTTGTTTGGAGAGATGTCTATACCCTGTGATGCAAACACAGCAACAGAGGTCGGAGTAGAATACGAGCCATCCTTAAATGTGGCCATCTCTTCAGTTAGGCATGTATCTGTTACCCTACAGCAGACACACTACAAACAAACAGACAGAAACTTGACATATGAACTTACTTGCAAAATCGGCAGTGTATTAAATACTTTTTCCCCACTGTATATACACATAGGCCCCACTCCTTTCCATCTGTAAAAAATTATGTTTGTGTTAAATGTTTTAATGTGTTAAATGTTTCTGCTAAATACTGTAAATGTACTGAAATTAATGATAGTGATATTAAAGACACTGATAATTAACCCTGTATTTGTTGATGTGATCTGCATGCCCAATTAATATTAATATTAAATCTACTAACTAATTATGGCCATCTAAACAATTACGAGTAGACAGAAATTAGTTAAAATTTAAAAATTGTGTCAGATCTAATTGTACTCACTGCTAATGAGGCCTGTCTTTACTTGATAGAAATGTAACTACAGAAGAGATCAGCATATTTTTAGCTGGTACATTCAGGTATCAATCACATATTCAACAAATGCACCATATGTTGTAGTATCCAGTGGTTCATCTGAAAGTGTTGGCAGATCGTCCCACATTCTCAATATCAATGTATATATTGAATTTGGAAAATAAAGATGAGTTTAAAAGTGTTTCCCTGTATTAAACAGTATTTTTTTTTATATAATATGTAGAGAATGGACACTGTAGCATCTTGCTGTTGATGAGTCCTGCAGTTCATACAAGGTTTTACAGCTTCCTGTGGTATAATTTTAACCACTCCCAAAATAGTACTAATAAATACAGTTGCACAGTCACCTGTGTCTAAATCGCATCCTGTTTATAAAAGGATAAAACCCTATCCTAAATAGGAAACTAAGAAGTAAGAAAAAATAAACATAAATAAAGAGCAGTTTCTTAAAATAAAGAGAGAATATAATGTAAAAAGACGTCTGACTATGTTGTTTTCTGTATATAAGTTAAACCATTTAAATCAGTTTCCATCTATGTGTAAAACTACTTTTTAATACAGTATTACTATATTTTTATGAATATACATTCACCAGAAGTCCAACCACAGATATTCTTACTCTATTTTCTTAACATTTCCGAGGCCTAAAGCACAATTAAGCATCCTAAAGTATATGTGATACTAAAGAAACCAGAAGAATATAGACATGAAGAGTGTTTCCGCATGTTTAATTCCAATATATTTATTTTTAAAAGAGGTTTGGGTGTATATATGCTTAATCAGAATCCCTCTGTCAACTATGTGTGTAGGTGTGTGTGGGTGCCTGTGGTGGGAGGGGTGTGTATGAGAGAGCGAGAGAGTGTGTGTATACCAAAGCTCATGAGTGTGTGCAAGGGAACACCATGTTCCCTCTATGTACACTTCCTGGCTCAATCCAATGGCATATTCCAAATTACAACCTTCAAAACTGGACTTGCACAGCACTCCCTATCATTTAACCTCCAACAAGACCTGCTTATCATTTCTAAAGTAATCAGCTTAGCTCACACATTACTAAACATAAAAAAAATCACTCACAATTCACAATTAATCACAACCATTAGCAACAGAACCGATAAATGAGAACAAACCAGGAAGCACAATTATAGATGTTATTTTTATAATAATACCCTTTATTGTAAGGTTAAGATGTTTATATTTAGTCACTATGTGTGCCTCATGAGTATTAAGTCAGAACATCGACTAAGGAAATGACGGAAGAAAATCAGACCAGGGAACATTGAGTCCATTTCTGCGAGATACACACTATGACTCAAGGACCGCACTCAAAGAACTTAATGTTTATATGCGCGCACACACACAATCTGAACTAGAACAAATCTGCTATGATTTAAGTGGAAACAAAGTAATCCATATATACATGAATAAATACTAACAATCACAGGAATATACATACTGAGACATGCTGTTTTATTTTAAACCTGAACGTAACAGTGATTACATAATTGTTCCATAGAAATCAATAAAGGATTTATCCTCTAAATGTATTTCCTAAATTAGTTCAATTAATTCAATTAATGTAAACAAAATTTAAACAATTACTTGAGGCAGCCTTTATGCATTATATACATTACATGTGGTGTATAATAAAAATAAAACGGTTGGCTCGTTCCGTCCAACACATCATCCACATGGAATTACATCCACACTACAGAAAACAGGCACACAGAAACCGTACAGGTCAGTCTGATCCAAGCATACAGAACGTGTACAATCTTTATTGGGTTTTGTTGTTTGTTTTTGTCTTTTTTCTTACACGTGACCAATGAATAACCGGTATGTTCTGTTCTAATAACACAGGAACATGACAACAACTACACGTCATTATGAATTCTAGTAAAAGCCTGAAGGCTAGCCTGAAGGGTGACGTGAGCTAAGAATGTGTTTTTACACCTACACTTCAGGGTCATTCTAAGAATAAGATGACGAAATGCTCAGAAAAAGCCTTTTCTTTCTGTTGCACAATTATTTACACATTCTTATCATTATATTGTAATTGAATTAATAAATATATTTCTTCTGAATAACATTAATTTGAAATCATAGAAATCATCCTATGGTTTCTTTCAAATAGAATAGTTGATCACAAATGTCAGTGGTCAAGAACAGAAGGCTTAACAATTTCACAGAAAACCACACAAAACATCAGTGTGATATATTATATTGTAATATTATATTATATCACAAAAATGCTACCCATGCTGCTACATATAAAGCTGGCTAAAGTACTTTCCTATTACACTAACAAGCTGAAGCGTTCTCATTAAAACAAAAATAAATAAATAAATAAATAAAAAATCTCAATGTCTTTAATATATATACATATTTTAAAATCTCACAAAAAATAAGGGATATTTCAATGTGAAACACTCAGTAATTAAATGTCGCCTAATTTTAATTTTATATATACTAAATTTTTATGAAAAGGCTTCAGTTCACTATGAGTCCTTGCATGAATTGTAATTTGGGTTCAGGGAGCTCTGCATCAGTGTAGAATGTGACGAATCGGTCTCCTTTACATACATCACACAACCTCAAAATTATAACACTATGCTAAATATATATAGCACATAGAGTGTTTACACACATGCAGTATATCGGACAGACAACACAAAAGGAATGTAGTGAATTCAACCAGCTGATTTCATTTAACAAATGCACCACAATGTACCCGAGATAACTGATGTAGCTTTGATAAGGTAAATGGTGGTTCGGCCAAACTATGATTTGATTGACTTTTTTTGATCACAGGTTTAAGGTGTTCAACGGGTGTGTTTATATATAAATATGTTAGTTTGAATGCACATTCGCTTTCCCTTAGAAGTAACAAATCATTTTAAACAGTAACGTATTTGCAACATTTTGTCTAAAAAACTTATATATATTGCAATATATATATAATATATATAATATAATACAACCATTGCTGTGGCAACTATAAATGTTCAAAATATTCACAAATACATTCTGATCATACGTGTTCCTCACATTTTGGGTAACTGAAACATTATTAGTCACAATGTTATGACTTTAAAATAGATAATATATATATTAAAATAGGTAATTACATTGTTAGTTAAATCAATTTTGTATTTAATAAGATTACATACCATCATAAGTCTATTTGCATTAACATGTCATGGTACAGTTGGGAACAGACAAAAAAGTTGTTTTTTATGTATGCCCTTCTGCTTTCTAATTTGTGTTTGTTACTTAAATCAGGTTAACCACATTTACTTTATTCTGGTGAGCTCACATCATTTATGTGATCCTACAGTTAAGCACATAATTGATTATCTAGGCTGTGTATGTGTTGATGTGTCACATTTGATGGGTTTTACATGTGTTTTATTTAATTGTTTAAGCCTAATTCCTTTCCCATAACCAGTCTGTATTGCATGAACAGGTCATGTAGTGGTTGGTAATTTACTAAAGTAAACATTTCTATTTATCTCCTGCTGTTGGTGTTTCAAGAGTAGCCCAAAACATTTACATTCATGTTCTTCTAGAATTTTACAAGGCATATAGCTATTAAGTATCTGGAGAACCGTTATCAGTGTGGCAAAAAAGTATTTAGTCAGCCACTGATTGTGCAAGTTCTCCTAGAAAGATGAGCGAGTTCTGTAATTTTCATCATAGGTACACTTTAACTATGTGGGACAAAATGAGGGGGAAAAATCCAGGAAATCATATTGTAGGATTTTTAAAGAATTTATTTGCAAATTACGGTGGATAATTAGTATTTGGTCAAAAACAAAAGTTCAACTCAATACTTTGTAACATAACCTTTGTTGGCAATGACAAAGGTCAAATGTTTCCTTTAAGTCTTCACCAGCTTTGCACACCCTGACTGGTATTTTGGCCCATTCCTTCATGCAGATCTCCTCTACAGCAGTGATGTTTTGGGGCTGTCGCTGGTCAACATGGACTTTCAACTCCCTCCGCAAATGTTCTATTGGTTTCAGGTCTGGAGACTGGCCAGGCCACTCCAGGACCTTGAAATGCTTTTTACGGGGGCTCTCCTTCGTTGCCTGAGCGGTGTATTTGGGATCATTGTAATGCTGGAAGAACCAGCCATGTTCCATATTCAATGCTCTCACTGATTGAAGGAGGTTTGGCTTAAAATCTCACAATACATGGCCACGTTCATTCTTCCCTTATCACGGATCAGTCTTCCTGTCCCCTATGCAGAAAAACAGCCCCAAAGCATGAAGTTTCCATCCCCATGCTTCACATTAGGTATGATGTTCTTGGAATGCAACTCATCATTCTTCTTCCTCCAAACAAGTTGAGTTTTTAACAAAAAGGTCTATTTTGTTTTCATAATTTTTTTTCCCCAATCCTCTTCTGGATCATTCTCTGGCAAACTTCAGACGGGCCTAGACATGTACTGGCATAAGTAGGGGGACATGCCTGGCAAAGAAGGATTTGAGTCCCTCTCTGCGTAGTGTTTTACTGATGGTAGTCTTTGTTACTTTGGTCCCAGCTTTCTGCAGCTCATTCATCAGGTCCCTCCATGTAGTTCTGGAATTTTTGCTCACTGTTCTCATGATCATTTTGACCCCATAGGATAAGATCTTGCATGGGGCCCCAGATCAACGGAGATTATCAATGGTCTTGTATGTCTATCATTTTCTTACAATTGCTCCCACAGTTGATTTATTCACACATAAACACATGGTGTCCTTCGACAACTCTTTGGTCTTGACCATGGTTAAGTTTGGAGTCTGACTGTTTGAGGATGTGGACAGGTGTCTTTTATGCAAATAATGAGGTCAAACAGGCGTCATTAATACAGGTAGGACAGAAGAGCTTCTTAAAGAAGTTCCAGGTCTGTGAAAGCCAGAAATCTTGCTTGTTTGTGGGTAACCACATACGTTTTACATACAAATTCCTTAAAAATCAAACAATGTGATTTCCTGATTTTTTTTTTTTCATTTTGTCTCTCATAGTTAAAGTGTACGTATGATGATTACAGACCTGTCTCATCTTTCTAAGTAGAAGAACTTGCACAGTGACTGAATACTTTTTTGCCCCACTATATTTAAAGTATGTATGTATCTATCCGTATATCTATATCTCTCTATATATACAAATATACATATACAATTGGATATTTCATTATGGGATATATACTGCTCAACACTTGGAGTTACATTGTGTTGTTTAAGTGTTCCCTTTATTTTTTTGAGCAGTATATATCCCATATATATATATTCCATCTTTTTCTCAACATACCAAGTAAAATGAGTCCCTTTAACTCAGCTTCCTAATGGCCAGAACCACACCAGATCAGGAGTCACTATTTGGGTGGTGGGATTATTCTCAGCACTGCAGTGACACTGATGTGGTGGTGGTGTGTTAGTGTGTGTTTTGCTAGTAGAAACGGCTCAAACACCGCAGTACTGTCGAATTTGAAAATTGTCCGACTGAATATTGTAGGTAGCATCCTTTGAGCACCGATTAAGAATTACAGAATGACTAACACAAACTGTGCAACAATAGATGATCTTTATCTGCCTTTACATCCCCAAGAGGGAGCAATATGATAGACGTGTCTAACAATGTGTACAATGCCTAAACACACTGTTTAAAAACTCCAGGTTTTGTCTGATACAATTGTACCAACAAAACACATATTACCACACCACCTTCAGCTCAGTGTCACTGCAGAATGAGAATGATCCACCACCCAAATAATACCTGATCTGTAGTGGCCTGTGGGGGTCCTGATCATTAGACAACAGAGTTAAGTAGACTAACAAATTGAGAAACAGTTGAACTACGGTTTGTAATTGTAAAAATAAAAAAGCGGTTAACTGGGAGCAACCCTTCCATGATCAAGCTTCCTCAGACTGTAAAAGGGTCAACTTGGCATCCCCAAAAAAGCTGCCAGATGCTGCTGTTGCTTAAGTGTAAGGAGAGCTCTACACAAGCCATGTTTTCTGCTTAAAAAATGGTATATATGGACATATCGAATTA
>JAVSBV010000415.1:0-13058 GCA_033117975.1 Parotocinclus spilosoma | reverse complement strand
GGCACCTCCACATCATTGCATTCAGTTTTTATTCACAATTTGTTTACTGTCCCAACTTTTTTGGAATCCGGTTTGTACAATCCCTATACTTTCTGCAGAATGTCAGTCTGTTCTTTATGTTTTCTTGGACAGAAGTTGTTTCTTTGCTGCTCTTCTTGACACCAAACCATCCTCCAAAAGCCTTCATTTCACTCTGGGTTTAGATGCCCTCACACCTGCCCTCTGCCATTCCTGAGCAAGCTCAGCACTGGTGGTGACCAGATCTCATAGATGCATCCTCTTTAGGAGACAGTCCTGGTGCTTTCTTGACTTTCTTGGGCACCCAGCTTTTTCACTGCAACTGAACCTCTCTCCTTGAAGTTATTACAGATTTGATGAATCGTTGATCTTAGAAGCAGCTATTTTCTTTCCCTCTGATGCAATGCAAATTTCCTTGGAGAGAACCATGGTTACCATAGGAACTAAAAAGCAACACTACTTTTTTAAAGCAACCAGTCTGCTCTTCTAATCAGCATGACCGAGTGATATCATCTTCTTCTTTGTCTTGTCCTCATTAAACCTTTCTCCTTAGCAGGGTATTTTGTAGAGCTGGAATGCAGTGGTTTTTGAGGTCATTTTCATGGCAGGAAATGACTGCAAATAATTCAAATGTATCTGATCCCCCTTTACAATCTAGGGTTAATACTAATTAGCAACATAAAAACTGATGCAGAAACGTTTATGAAAACCAAAATTTGTGCCATTCTCAAAACTTTTGGTTACAACCGGACACCAATCAAAATCAAGTCCAATGATAGCAGACACTTGGATATCTAATAACTTGGTCATTAACTGCATTCAAATTAACTTTACAAAACACAAATGTGCCCAAAATCCTACATCAAACGCTGTATGATCTCACAAGTCACGTTAATAAAAAAAATATTAAAAGCCACTTAAATCTGTGACAGTGTTAAGGAAAAGATTTTTGAGAACCACTGAAAGGAACCAGACTTTTGGTGCTCATTTAGTTTTAAAATTAAACACAAAATGATTAAACGAATACGTAATGAAATCTGAAGGTCGTTGCTACAGCGCTTAAAAATCAGAGCCCATAACGACATGAGGAGCTTCCACTGATGGCTTTGTGTTACCAGGAATTTAGGCTTCATGCTCGTTTGTGAAATTACGCTCAGGACGGGGTCAGCGTAGTGACACAAAAATGTGCTGTGCGTCCATTAGCACTTTATAATCCTGGTCAGTCTGGAATGGAAAAATGATCTCAACTTAATTGGTGACCTGGTGCTTTTACGATTTCTCCCGAGGTCCTGAGCTGTAAAATGTGTTCATGTGAAAATAATTTCATTTTGAGGCATCAGTATAAATACAGAGCCTCAAAACCAGAACAACACAATCAACCGAGCAAGCAACCGAAGTTTATCCACTACCTGCTACCTGAAGTTGAAGACATGGCCTCCTCACCTCTGTATCTCGCTCTTACCCTGATGTGTCTGGCTGCCACCGCCGGTCTTATATCCTGCGGCCGGCCTCACATGCTCCTTAATCCGGCTCTGGAAGGAACCCAAGCTGGTCCTGTTATAGAAGAGGTAAGAGATCAGAGATTTTTTACATGTAAAAGCTGAAAGTAAGTCACATTTGGCCCATATATGAACTTCTCGATTAGTTTTGGAGGAAATATTTTAATTTCTCAGCATAGCAGGGACCAAGGTTTCAGTCCCAGTGGTACCTTCAAGCTCTGAGGGAAAGACAGGAGATCCTCCCCTGCACTGATGTCCCATCCAGTGATAGCTGTCAAATCCCTGTAACCCTTAAAACATTTTAGAAAGGGCAAACAAAAAAAGTTTAGGCGTCTAATAATTTTAGTTTTTAATTTTAATCCTGATTTGAAACTACTGCTCACATTTCTTTCACATCTAACAAAAATAATTAAAAACTTGAACCTACCTGCCAGTGTATGATTACTAAATAACAATACAGCTAAGATATATTTAATCACTATGTAATTTTATTTACAACAATATACCCTATATATATTTTTCCCCCCACTATTAGCACTAGACAGTTGTGAGAATATTAAAAATATTAAAATCTGAAATTATATATGTATATATATATATATATATATATTTTTTTTTTTTATGATATATAATGATCTGACAGGATTTTTCTTATGGGTTCACATTTACTACTGTTAGCACTAGCAATGTAGCTAATAGGACAAAGGATTTGTAAATAGTAATAATAATATTTACAAATGTATATGACATAGAAGGATTTATTTCAGGCTTTTTAAACCATTTGCTTAAATCCAGCATTTCAGACCCGTCACCAAATTAAAACCGGGTCGTTTGTGTTCAGTTACCAGAGAGTCTGTCCCTTCCTGAGCTGCAGTGGATGCTCAGAAACAACAAGCTCGAACCCATTCAGGTGGAGGAGGCACCTCGGGCCAGGATGGAACTCGTAAGGAGAGACAACACTGTGACGGCCAAGCCGCTCAACTGCATGAACTACTTCTGGAAGTCCAGGACGGCATGCTGAGCGGCACTGTCCCACGGCCCTAAGAGTCCAGTAAAGCTGCCGGTCACGAATACCCTTCCACCTCTGATCCAGGCTGATGTGTTCCTCTGGCTCTGAGCGCACCTGAGCCTCCATAATCATTGTAATTGTAGAAGTTGTAGGATGAATGTTATGCTTCATCATTATTATCCTGCTTAAAATAAACACAATACAGCATCGACTTATGAGATCCTGCCTACCTGTGTTTGTACCATCAAAGGTTTTCCACATGGTAATTTAGGAAACATTTACCACTAAGGTATTTTAAAAAATCTTACCCAGTTCTCTTTTTTTATTAACAACATCATCTTTTACAGAAAAAAACCCTTGCAGTTATCGAGTTGTCAAAGGCCGGTGACTTGAGTCAATTAAACAGACTATATGGGCAAAAGTATTAGGACATACCCCATAACCATTAAATCAAGGTGCACAAAATACAGCACAGTCATGTGGTCTGCCTTTATGAACAGCAAAATAGCTAAATGAATTTAAGCGTGGTACTGTAAGAGGAAAATATTGCTCCATCAGTGTTCTTTCATTATTGAAATAATAAATTCTCCAGACAATCTTACGAAACTGTTACAATTTCTTATAGAGATAAATACATACATTTCCCAGTAAATGAATAAAATTCACCATAAATGTTAATTTCTCTTTAATCTTTGTAGTCACTGTGGCAACCGTTTTGTTGCTGGATTTTCCCCATAGGAATAAGTGGGGAAAAGAGTTTTTGCTCTGTAAAACGAGAAAAAAACCTTTAAAAAACTTTAAAACTATTTGCCCCTGTGAACTGTTCAAATCTATACAAACAGCTACAGATTCCTTACTCGAGTCACATTTTTTGACATCTTGAGTGAGAAAGAAAATTTTTAAAATCCCTACTAAAGGAATAAAATTCACCACAAAATGTACTTTAAGAATGGAAGAAGAACGAGGAGAAATTAACAAAGTCAAGTCCCTCAGCAGCGACAGCACGAAATATTAAAAACAAGAGGGTTAGTTGTTTTTTTTTAAGTACGTTGTAATTATCGTTAGTCCTGCCGTTTTTATTGTATAAAACTAATTTTAAATCAACTTACAACTGTTCGGTATGATGTGGGGTGTGCTTGTATGCAGCTTTTTGTTTCGACCATCGGTGTTACAACGGCTGGATTGTTGCTGGATTATCCAAATAGAAGTAGATGGGGGAAAAGTTTTTGTACCACAAACAAAGAAAAATCCAAATGGATACCAAACCAGCAACGATACAACAGTACTGCCATAAAAACCCACGTGTATGGGGGTGTATTTGCCCCCATAAACTGTTCAAATCTATAGAAACAGCTAAAGATTAATTAATGAAAATGCACTTTTCTAAGATTTATTGGAGCTAATCGTCCTTTGATTCACATATTTTGACAACATGAGAGAAAAAAAAACTACAAAACTTTCCTACTAAACGATTAAAATTGGGCATAAAACGTGCACTGGTCCAAAAGACGGTCCCGTTTGCTGTACAAATCAACCTTTACAAAACATAATTTGTGCCATTTAAGACACTTTGGCTGTACAAGTTTAATGACTGTCACTTGCTTCATCTTCTCATGAAGTTCTTCTCGAGGGAGGCCGAGGTCCTCTGGATCGAGTGGATGTTCCTCTTTACCCGATCCTCTACAGACGAGGTGGCGGCACTTTCCAGCTTCATGGAGCTGTAAGAAGAGACAGGATGTTACATCATCAGCGTATATGCTCCTGTGCTAGAGAGGACCTGGATGAAGCACTCACTGGATGAAGGTGGCGTGGTTGCTGGGTTTGTTTCTGGCGTCTCGCTCCTTCTCCTGCTCATCTTGCCGTTTGTAGTTCTTCACGTTGCTCTCTCGCTGCTCCTCTCTCTCACGGGCAAACCCCATCATCTCCTTCCTCCTCTTCTCCAGCTCTTCAGCAGACAGGCGCCTGTGAGATAAAGAGGTGGATTTTAAAGCGTACATCAAACAAGCACCAATAAACGTTTTTTTTTTTTGTTTGTTTTTTTTATCACATGCAAAGCAAACACGCAATACGCAAAATACATTTTTACAAAAAGACAATCACACACAACCTAAAGTATTGAAACACAAAACATTTGTTAATTAAAAACTTTTTTTTTTATCAAACACAACCATAAGTATTGGGACACAAAAAAATATATTAATAATCACACATGGCCAAAAGTATTTAAGTATTAAAATTACATAAATATTGGGACACAAAAATCACACATGGCCAAAAGTAATGGGACATGAAAAGTACAAATAAAAACATTTGAAGGGAAAAAAAATTACATCCAAATACATACACAATTTTTTAAAAAAACAAAACCAAAAATAAACAACAACAAAAAACCACTGGATCAAAAGTAATGGGACACTGCAGGTAATACGATGCCTACTGAATGTTATGACCGGTTTCGAGCCGTACTTGCTGTAGTTGGTGCTCTGAGGTCGGTGGTAACGCTCTTTGGGTCTGGACGGACTCGGGACTTTAGATTTATGTTTGTGCTCTGAATGGTGAGGTGAGCGATTCCTCCTCTCATCCCTGGAGTCCAGCGGTGAACGACTTCTGTCCCTCCTGCTGTGGTTCAAGTGATGAGATCTGTTTGTTGGTAACTGTAAGGCAGATTATTATGGTCTGTCAGGATACATATATGGTGCTGGGATAGGTTGAAGATGAATTAAGAGAAAGATTCACACACCTGGAGTCCATAACCGTGTTTATGATGAGAGTTTGAGACTCCGTTCTGTTCCTTTGATCTGTAGTTAAAATACATAACATCGTGTGTATTGTGTGTACACCAAAATAAACACACACACACACACCTAGATTTATATCTTATGTTATATTTGCTCACTCTTGTTAACATGATATTAATTGCTGCTTTTTATTTTACCAGTTAGTAAAAAAACAACATTTATTTTCCTCCAAAATATAGAATCGATAATCTTATTTGACACATTTTATTTTAACAATAAAAAAAACTGTCATAATAAAAAACTGGTTTTAAATGAGTTTCAAAGAGAACAGAAGATAACATATAACAGAAGATAACAGTCTGGGCTCTTTGTAAAGCTGCTTTACATCAACATCACACATCTGTTGTTTACAGCACTATGCAAAGTACTTAAGCCACCATTAAATATGTTGTTAGCTTTTTATAAGAATTAATTTCTCAGTCTCAAACTCTGCAAGCATGGTTATAATGATAATCTGTGCTGCTTTTTTTTTTTTTTTTTTTTTCCCTACATATTTTAGGAATAAAATCATCCAGCCTTACTCCTGAACAGAAAGTCTGGAATGGAATCTGGATTGTTGGTGATGTTCTTGAGCTGTTACCTGTGCTTTCTGTCTTCTTCATCGGAGCTAGAACTCGTCCGTTTGTGCTTCCTCTCCTTCCTCCTGTCCTTTCCTTCCCTCTTCTCCTTCTTGTCCTTCTTCCTCTTCTTTTTCTTCTCCTTCTCCAGGTTTTCACGCAACTACAGAGTCCAAAACTATCGTTTAGTCAAAGCACAGTCTGATAAAATCACAGTACAGTAGCCCCTCCTTTTCAGGGGGTTTGCTTTTAGTCACTCACCATTTTGCGAATCTCTTTCATTTTGACGGGATTGGTGAGTACGCTTTTTTTTTTATCTTCCTCACGTTTACTGTGAAACATCACAAGAGCCTCGATCAGCCACAAACACACAGCTCTAAAGAAACAGTGCTATTATAACACAGCTAGATCTGATTGGCTGGGCTGTACTAACCAGGAGTGTCAATATTCTCTGATAGCAGCCCTCAAAGCATGAATCCACCCCAAACACATGTAATTATAGAAACGACATCAGCCATAACAAAACATCGATGTTAATTGGATTTGAAAACATCTGTTTGGTTTAAATTCATCAGACGAAGCTCTTAATGATGAGCCTGATCCTTCCAACGAGCTGAGGTTTATGAGCCAATTACAAATGAGGATCCAAGTTCTGAGAGTTCCAAAGTTAAGATAAACGAAGTGAGTACAGTAAATCAAACATCCTGGGCTCTTAATGGATTCATAGCTTGACTGAAGAGCAACGACACTGAAGATTAGTTTTAGTCTCATCAACAAAAATGAAGTGAATGAGCTGCTAGCTGCTTTTTATTTTAGGGATCAGTCAGAAATATTACGGGAGAGTTATACAGCATCAGCAGCTTCGTCTCTTTTATCAGCTCCTTATTTTCTTTCTGAATTTCTTCAATACGTTGTTTGCTGGTGTTTAAACTCGCCGTCATTCATTAAACACCATCCACGGCTGATCAGAGCTTCATTCATGGATCTGTTAAGTCCAGCTCTTAAACCCGACCAAGCTGCTCATGATCTACAACTACAACTTTAATATTTCTCACTCATACAAGATTCACATTAAGACCTTTGGTTCTAACACCGGGATCTCACTTATTTTCCTCTGTCGGTAGAATAGTGGATCTTAATAACAGCCAGGATTGGAAATCAGATCCAATTTATTTGCTGAATCTAAATAAACTTATCAAAGAAGCTTATTAATAAATGTAGTAGTGTATTAGTTTATTTTCTGTACAATAAACATCCTTGACTGATCCTTGACTAAAGCTTAGAGTCTAATGATGATGAATTAGCAGCAAGGGGAATCATAATTTTAAAACATTTCACCCTTTATTTTACTGACCGAATCTCAAACAGAGGGTCCTCTCTGATCTTGGCGGCCATGTCCAGGGAGTTGACGGAGGTTTCAGTGTTGAAGATGGATCCTGGTAGGAGGCCGGTCTCAGAGGAGGGTCCACCATCTGGCTCCTCGTACTGCTGGGTGATCTGCTTGTCGATGGGACGGCCCAGGAGGTACTCCTCACGGGAAATCTGTCCTGCCGGACCCTGGTACATCCAGTCGAGACGCTCATCTTTCCTCCTGAAACAACAATCGTAGATTAATCATAACCATGCCCACTCCACTTATTATTATTAGCTTATTTAAATAAGTAATTTTGTAATTATTTTTGTCTGGTTTTACCCAGAGGAGTCCGTAGGCATCTAAGGGATTTTCTCCTTGCCACTGTTGCCTCTGGCTAATCTGGAATATGCTCTTAGTGAACTATATAGTATAATATTGTTCAAAAGTCTTAGGCCGCCATTAGATTTTGGTATAACGACCCTATACCATTCATTTCTCTGTCTTATTTAATAACCAGAAAATCTGTACAAGGGATTTTAAAAAACAAACAAACAAAAACAGAGTTCAGGCGTGAATATTAAAGGGGCAGTATGAGATCACCTGGACACAGAAAGACTAAATCTAAAGAACTCATTAAGAACATAAAAAAGAGCGAAAGAAGAAAAGGGTGACTTAATAACTCTGTACAGTATTGTAAACAACTATGAATGGTGGTCCACACTGAAACCGATCCACTTCCTTCATTGGGTCATGGTTCCTATGTGCTAAAAGTGCCTACTCTAAAATAGGAGCCACAAAAGTCCCTATACATGGCATTCTAAAAACTACAAAGGTGGGTGCTCTCTTCAGAGATTCTAAGACCTTTGCGAAAAGTTCCCACTGGTTTGAAAGCCATATGTGGCTCTAAAATCCGTGAGATGGTACTCACCTGAGAGTTCCCGTATCCTGAGCGTATTTGGTGATCTCCTCTCGAGCTCGTTCCTCCTTCAGTTGCTTCTGCAGCTCCTCAATCTTTTTCTGCTCTGCTTCATGCTTCTGCTCAGCTTTCCACACTCGCTCTATGTTCTTCAGCGTCTGCGGATGCCAGCTTTTCTTCAAGTTCTGACAACAGGCAGGTTAAAAAAAAAAAGTATTAAACAAACATTCACTGAGTCTCTGAGTCATAATACTAATGTGCAAAAGTCCTGCAATTATTATACTATTATATTAGATTATTTCTCATACTTCTCCTTGTTATTATTGTATAATATATACACACATTTCTGTGATTAATATTAATAATAACCCAAATTAATTTAGTGATACATGTGGTCAATCCGATTTATAGTTTTTTAACTGATTTCATATATTTTTTTAAATGTAATCAACTGCATAATTACCGTACATCCCTAATAAATAAAATAAAGCTTTAAAACATTATTAAAAACCTACTTAAAGAATTCAGACTGCATAACCACACAAAAATAAAGCAAAAAAAATAACACGAAAACTAAAACAAATTTTTACAAACTAAAGTATAACATTATATATTTACTATAGCAATAGTCTTATTACCAACAACAATAAAAAAAAACAAAGCTAAATCAAATTAAGATTTTATAACAACATAATCAGATAACTAGTTTAATAATTTATGAAATAATTAAATATAAAAATAATAAAAAATATAATACTAATAATAATTAACATTTAAAAATCCTTAATATTATTATTACTATTATTATAAGGCAGCAGCAAAAAAATCAGTAATAGCACAAGAAACAACAATTTCTTTAGATAACATATATATGTGTGTGTGTGTGTGTGTGTGTATATATGTGTGTATATACACACACATATATATATATATATATATTATCTAAAGATCTAAAGAAACAAGTAAATATAACTACACTAACAGTAGTAATAATAAGTAAATAATAATAGTTATTATTGAGAAAACAACAGACGTACAAGAAACAACTTGAAAAAATACGACGATATAAGATAATGTAATAAAACATCACTACATTAACACAAATAATAATAATAATAATAATAATAATAATAATAATAATAATAATAATGACGATGATACATTTTAGAAAGTTAAACATTTCGGCACTGCACAGGCTAACACGTTACATTACTGTATCTCTATATTAACTAAACTAGCACATTTAAAGCTGACAATAAAATAAAGATAATTAAGCAAATATCAGGAGTAAAAAACATATTTACAAACCACTTGTACTTTTTATCGTATTCTTTACGCTAGCTAACTTAAATGGCAAGCTAAGCTAACTAGCTTTAGCCACCGGAAACGTAATTTTAATTATGTAAATATTAGAACTTACCAGATCTCCTCCACCCATGATTAATAAGATTAAACAAAATTACAAATAAAAACTATGAAACGTGGACAGGGCTATGGCGTTTACGATTAAACGCCGATGTTCCGACGTTGGAGAATCGCGCACGGAATCGACTCCACGATCCGAATCCTGATTCAAACACAGAGGTCACGTTATAAAACCTCCGTCACGTCGGCTACCATGGCGTCGAGCTGCCACCAGGTAGCGCTTTAGTTTGACTCTAATTGTTTACAGTACTGTGTAAACGTATTAGCGCAAATCACTAACTGAACCCGATTAGATAAGTTTGTGAGTGAAAGGATTGTATTTGGTGCAGGAGACACAATGAAATGTATTTCTGTATAATTCCATACAAAGATTAAAACGTATATTGAGTAAAATGAAAATGTTTGGGCAGCTTTACAGTTGATTTGCAAACCTCTCAGAACTGATTTGGCTTTTTAATGGATCATTAAAGTTTGCTCAATCATGTTACGAAACTTATATTAAGATATTAGCGTGGTATTTGCCCACACCCCATGAATTGGGCTAGGGTCACCCTATACACTGGTTTCTGTAAATGCACCACCCGTCCTCCCCAAGCCTCAACCCGGGATTTGATTATTACATAATTAAACAGATCAGAGTTTCGTATTTTCATATTTTGTATATCATTTTCTGTCACTTTATTGAAGAACTCCACGTGTAGGCCATCGGATTGGGCACCAGGTGGCATCACAGCGTGAGCTGTCAACATTTTATGCCCATTTAAGCCTCAAAGAGCTGGAGTTTCGGTTGCTGGAGTGCTTCGGTTTTTGATCGCAGCTGTACAAAAGCTACACCTGCCTCAGTGGATTAGTCTGAGATGTTATGTTAATGTTGAGGCTTGGGTTTATTCTTAAGAGTTTCCTTAACCAACTTATTATCCAGTTGGTCATTGGTTCTGCCATCTTTGGTTTGCAAATTGGCATGGGTGCCTAAGGATAATTACGTACATTTCTGAATTTATGCATATTTGCTTGGTGCTGACAGTGGAGAAGGGCACTGGTCCAGTACAGTTTACTCAGGGCTTTTTATTAGTCTGTTCAGGTCCTTTAGAGTTGAGCTGGATCATTAAAAATGATTATTTGTCTAATCTTTTGAGCAATCAATCTTGGTGCTCATGCTGGTACAATCATCAGCACCCATGCCAGCTCTTTCCAGATAATCCTGAAGGCCCCTGCTTTAGAAATACTAGCCGACAGATTTGCAAGATTTACAGGCACCATGACTCCACACAGCCCTGAGATGAACTGACCTGTCATCTCCTAGGACGGGCACCATAGGCCCCGAGATTCTGAAAGGAATAACCAAGATTCAAAACTTTTTAACGTTTTGGAAAGTGAGTTTGTTTACTTCATCAAGGGAACAACAAAAACAGGCCACACTGTATGCTACAAGTGCACATTCCTTACGTCTTAAAGATAATATGTTTCTTAACATACACTGCATATGTTCTGCATTTTTAACATACGTATAATCACAACTATACTGCTCACAAAAATTAGGGGATATTTCAAAATGCAATATACCATAATGGAATATCGCCTAACCCATCGCTTATCCTTCCAAGTGGCGCCTTCGCCCTGGCAGAGGTCTGAGCCCGATGTGATCCATTGGGAGGCCAAAGGGGGTTATGATGCCCTGCTTGACGGTTCTAGTTCTGACAGAGGGTTTTCTCACTGGCAGGACAAAGCCATTTCTTGCCCCTGGTATGATGTCTATGGTGAGGTCAGAGGGAATTTTCTGGGTGTTAATTGTAGTAGTAGAAACCGGAATATTTAGTGTCTCCTGGTTTTTGGTGACGTTACAGCTCTCAGCCGGATCCACAGATCTGTTCTGAGTAAGAGGGATCTGATCTCCCTGTCGTCTTTTCTGCGATCCTCTAATTAGCCTGTGGGTGAAGAAAGATTTATTAAGTTCAACACAAGGCAATTCAGTTTGATTTCAGTCCCAAAGCTGTGAGCCTATACCCGAGCAGCCAGAGGCAAAATTAGTGTTGTCATTAAGAGCACAGAATTGGATTATGTGGCACCCTCTTTCGATCCTGCATGATCTCAGTTCTGTGCCTTTAGGCTGCTCTAAAAGGAAGACTCACGGTGTATTCACAGACCTGGTAGAGAGAGGATCAATAGGCCCTTTGCCACCAGGAAAGTCCCTCTTCTGCATCCGGTCCTGAACAGCTTTGCCACTGGCGTCCATGCTGGCATAAGCCGCATGCAGGGCACCCACAGGGAGTGGTGTTTGGGTCTGGGGATGCAGAGAATCAGAGAAAATTATGAGCTTCCTCAAGAACACATCAATTTTTAAGTCTTGTCAACTGGAACTGAATTTTTATCCTAT
This sequence comes from Parotocinclus spilosoma, assembly GCA_033117975.1. Taxonomy (NCBI): domain Eukaryota; kingdom Metazoa; phylum Chordata; class Actinopteri; order Siluriformes; family Loricariidae; genus Parotocinclus; species Parotocinclus spilosoma. The sequence goes on along the minus strand of JAVSBV010000415.1, from coordinate 1,108 downwards.
TATATGCAATCAGATATATGAAAGTTTTGGAGCAGTATAGAAAATGGTAATTTAAATAAGCACAGTGTTTATTATTTTTTTTAATCCAGACATTATGAACTGGAGATATTTCATGTTTTTTCTGGTCCATTCCAATAAATACCCATTTCTGCATTTCAGGCCTGCAACACATTCCAAAAAAGTCTTCTTCCACAGCCATGCTTTTGTGTACATCTTATATCATATCAAATACCTTATGTTCGTACTGTCTGCAATGAAATAAAAGTCAAAGGAAATGTAGGATTCTTTTCTCCTTTACCTGCTGCTGGATGCTGACAGTGCTGCAGGATGGTGGGTTGATCATGAATACACAGTACAAAAGTACACACTCCCAACTCCGCATCTACACACAGACACACAGACACACACAGAGTACAGAATATTGAGGAGCTCTGCTTTATTATGTTTTGTGGAACGACATTAACATGATAGAATACATTTATTGATGAAATGTGTGTCTGAATAAGTCCTGACATTCCCAGGCAGGGACACGTGTCCATCGTCTAGGCTTCATCAAGGTCAAAGTGATGGAAATAATTTGGCTATTTCTGAACAGAGAGGCACCTCGTTCCCCTGGAGATTCCCAACAGCCAGAGCTACCAAGCATCAGCGTGACAGCGTCTGATCTGTCAAAGTGCCTACGCTAGCAGTTGAAGCAGCGCTAATCGGCTCGACTCAAACCAGAAATAGTTTATGGGAAACCTTTTAAAAAAGCAGCTGGAAATTCAATTAGGATCCAACACACACAGCACCTCAGTAACAAACATTTTAAAACACACCCAGTAAAGAGAGTGGTTCCAGTCCTCACACTAAGATGTTCTGGGACCAGTTCCAGTCCTCACACTACGATGATCCCAGGACCAGTTCAAGTCCTCATACTAAGATATTCCAGTACCAGTTCCAGTCCTCACACTAAGATGTTTTGGTACCAGTTCCAGTCCTCACACTAAGATGTTCTGGTACCAGTTCCAGTCCTTATACTAAGATATTCCGGTACCAGTTCCAGTCCTCACACTAAGATGTTCTGGTACCAGTTCCAGTCCTTATACTAAGATATTCCGGTACCAGT
>JAVSBV010000384.1:0-13059 GCA_033117975.1 Parotocinclus spilosoma | reverse complement strand
GTAGTTCTTGTTTGTACGTTCGCTATACGTGTAAATCGTACAATAAAGGTTTAATAAACATGTAATATGTTACATAGTACGTCCCGTCTTATAACATAGGGCATGTTCGTTTAATCAGACCAGCCGGTTATTAGAACCAAAACGATCGCATCCCGATGTGGTCCCATTAACCAGAATTGACTGTACACACTGTTCGTGACCGAGTCCCTGTAGTGGTGGGCCGTCTAACCTTCCAAATTGTCACAAACTTACAAATGAAATCCCATCAGACTCTGATTCAGATGCAGAAAGTACAAACTGTTATGCTCACACACAATACATCCTGTGTATAAGGGTATAAGTGTGTGTTTCGGAGTGTGTGTAAAAGTGTGTGTAGGAGCATCTCACCTTAGCTTCACGTTCTGGCCTGTGTACGACTCGTAAGGCTTTTCCACATGGGTGAATTCAAAGTCAAATGCCTGTGAGTTGGAGAGTTCCCCAGGCCGGGCGAGGTCCTTGACAAGCGAGACGAACTCATGGTGGTTTCCTCTGTCATAGTACAGTTCTGCGCACACGCGCGCACACACACACACACACACACACACACACACACACATTATATTAATATTCATTTATTTATATACACTCTAGTTATAGCACTGTAATAACGATTTAACTGATCAAAAATGGATCCAATTGTAAAAGATGACTGGCTGAGCCATGGTTGCAGAGATTGTAAAATCACAGACATGCACACCTGTGACTGCCTACTAAATTCTGTATTCATGCACAAGGATTTTTAATTCCTGATACACTTGGCAGTTGCACACATTTGTGGGCTGAGAAACTGTCTTTTAGGTCATGTAAAAGTCCAAAATGCTAAGACTCCACCTAAAACTGGCACCAGAGCGGCTTCACTGGCTCCTGATTACTATGCGTATTCGCAATAAGGTCATATTCTTCTGACCTTTAAGGCTCTTTACGGCCTGGGTCCTGTTTACCTTTCTGACCTCTTAAGTTGGTATTATCCAGCCAGGAGTCTCAGATCAGCCGATGCTAGACTTTTGGTCGTCACTAGGTCTAGACTGAGTCCATGGATGGTCGCTCGTTTAGTGTTGCTGCCCCTTTTTACTCCAGAACTCTCTTCCTCTTTCCCTGTGCTCTACTACGTCTCTTTCTGACTTCTGACATCTTTGAAAACATCTTACCTGTCCTTATCCTTACCTGTGTAACTGTTTGTGTTGATTATGAAATCCTATTGTAAAGCGACCTTGAGTTTGTGTAAAGGTCCTATATAACTTTTATGAATTCAATTAAATTACATTTTATTTCTATAGCGCTTTTTACAATAGTGCATTGTCTCAAAGCAGCTTTACAATATTATATTATCTTAAAAGGCCAATCCCAAGTTGAGCAAGCCTAGGGCGACAGTGGCAAGGAAAAATTACCTGAAAGTAGTAAGAAGAAACCTTGGGAGGACCAAGACTCAACAGAGGACCCGAACTCCATGGGTGGCCTAGTTGTTAATTAAATAAATACTTAAAAGTATATTAAATTATAGCAAAATTACTTAAATAATTTAAATCAATAACAAATTAATCATAAAATGTAAATTAGTAATAAAATAAATGAACTAAATTATAAAACAAAATATATTATAAAATGAGTCCTCAGTGGAGGTCCTTGGAGGCACATCGTCTTCTTATGTCCAACCGATGGAAGGAGTTACTGCACTTTGGTGGGACCGGCCTAGACCGAGGGAGACCAGCAGAGCGACACCGAGCCAGAAGAACATCCAAGCACGTGGTGCCGGAATCAGCATCGGAACATCAGCTCTGAGAGAAAAGAGAAAATGTAGTTAGTTAAGGGTTACGAGCACAGGGTCTATTATCCATTACTGATGCCTTGTGCAGCATGAGAACTCCGGCAGCACTAACTATAGCAACCTTGCTCATTAATGCTCTATCACAAACATTCATATCCTAACTCTGGTGAGGTGTTCGCTAGATGCTTGCGTTCTTTGCAGATTGTTTTATCAGTGGTCAGGATCCTGGCACTATTACATCCAGTGTTCAGTAGGCACCAGCAGTTGGGTCCCGATGGTGTTTCCCATAAGCTGGAGTTCCTGGCACGCTTAACTCAGGGTTGGACCTGGGCCATTAAGTGCCTTTACATGCACTTAATGATTCGTTCCTAATTAGATTTAAGCTCTTATTTTATTATTCAGATGGTCAAATGCTCTAATATTATAGCAAAAATCGTATAGCTGCCATAACCATTGTTGAGGTTTCTTCGTTGGTAGCGTTTTTTTTAACCGATCACTACGTGGATTGTCGTCCACAGTCCCTGTTTCTATGAATTTGACTATGAGGGATGCAACCGTGCTGTGTGATTGTGTGGGTGTCGGTTGATACGGCAGCTGCTGATGCATCAGAATCGTCCAGCTTCAGTTACCTGTGATGAACAACAAAAGTTTAGAAATGTCTGTGTTGATACCTTTTGAACCACAAAGATATCGCAAATCTGATGGTGGCACTTGGGTTCTGAGACAATTCTGGTCGTCTTTGATATGCTACATGACCACCTTTGCATAGAAAAAAAACTTGCCCTCGATCCAATATGGCGACTTTCATGATGGTGGTCATGTTCCGGACATATCCTAAAAGCTAGGACCCCTCACCCATTACTTGCTGGGGTATTCAGATATGTCATTTCCCCTTTTGCCCAGTGACGTTTGACTCACCCAGTAGAAATAACCAACAGGAAAATCCTCCTTGGAAAATAGTATAATACATAAAAATGTGCAGTTATTGGATTATTAAGTGCATGTAAACACACTCATTGTACAGTAACTCATTGTAAAGTACCCCTTAGATTTTTGTAACTATTGTATTATATCTTTTCATGAGACAACATTGAAGATTTGACACTTTGATACAATATAAGGTAGTCAGTCTACAGCTTGTATAACAGTGTAAATTAGTTGTGCTCTCAAAATAACTCAACACACAACCATTAATGTCTGAACCACTGACAAAAAAAGTGAGTACACCCCTAAGTAAAAATGGCCAAATTAGCCAAATTTTCCTCCTGGTGTCACGCGACCTGTTAGTGTTACAAAGTCTCAGGTGTGAATTGCAAGCAGGTGTGTTAAATTTGGTGTTATTGCTCTCACACTCTCTCATACTGGTCACTGGAAATTCAGCATAGGACATCATGGCAAAGAACTCTGAGTATCTGAAAAAAAGAATTGTTGATCTACATAAAGATGGCCTAGGCTATAAGAAGATTCCCAACACTTTGAAAGTGAGATACAGCACGGTGGCCAAAATCATACAGGACGTGTTGCACTCAGAACAGGCCTCGCCATGGTCGACCAAAGAAGTTGAGTGCGCGTGCGTAGCATCATATCCAGAGGTTGGCTTTTGGAAATCGACGTAGGAGTCCTGCCGGCATTGCTGCAGATGTTAAAGGGGTGGGTGGGGGGTCAGCCTGTCAGTGGTCAGACCACACGCCGCACACTGTTTTAAACTGGTCTGCATGGCTGTCGTCCCATAAGGAAGCCTCTTCCAAAGATGATGCACAAGAAAACCTACAAACAGTTTGCTAAAGACAAGCAGAGTAAGGACATGGACTACTGGAACCATATCGTGTGGTCTAATAAGACCAAGATAAACTTATTTGGTTCAGATGGTGTCAAACGTGTGCGGCAGCAACCAGGTGCGGAGTACAAAGACAAGCGGCCACAAAATATTGGCAATGTTTTCACCACAATTCACAAATCACAATTTCACCAAACCAATTTCATTAATGGCTGCGCATAAATCATTTTGGGGGTACAGCAAATTTACATTGTTATACAAGCTGTAGACTCCCTACTTTCTATTGTACCAAAGTGTTGTATCTTATTTTCTGTCCCATAAAAAGATCAAATATTTACAAAAATGTGTATATCACGTGACACAAACCAGGGCTGCTCCACAGTACAGAATTTGCACAGGGATATGAAATCTAAAGCTTGTGATAATATGTATGGCATTTGACCACGAAGTGCCTAGGTTATTTTACAAGAGAAACTGATTGTGAAACTTTCCACAGCTGGACGTTATTTTTATTAGTAAGACACAGAGGCACTGAGTATGCCTCCGACATGTTTATTCTTCAGATTTTATATTAGGATTAGATTTTATGCTGCTGATGAATCATTTGAATATGGCCTTTGAACCAGGACAAAGCAAGGTTATGGCACTTATTAACCAGGTTAATCTACGTTTGTGATTTTATTTATTATTTCTTCAACATTGCTAATCCTAAAGATGAAATTATTTAAATTTAGCTGGAATCCTAATAAGACTAATTATACTTTATTTAATTAGACTTTATTTATACCTAACTTTTACATTAGCTTTATTTTGAAACTTTGCTTGTGGTTTTAAGTTATTTAAGAAGGATCGCGTTATCAGATATGTTTGTTTTAACGTTAGAAGCACTCGACAGCGTCTTGAGTGTCAATGTCAAGACACCATTCATGAATAATGTCATTGATGACCTTTCTTTAAAATTCCATCCTCCAATATCCATCCATAAATGAGTCCATCCTCTATGTTATTTATTTCACTTAAAGTTGTCAGATTTAATAAAGGCAGCTCTAGATTTCATTGTATACATGTGTGAATTATTCGCTAAATATAGCAGGGTGCTCAGGGAAGTTTAAGCCCAAATCCATAAAAGATGGGACAGATGCAAAATGCTGATTTACATTTACAGCTGCCTTACTTTGACTTTTACTGTACTTTGATTTCATTGCACCCAGTATGAACCCGATATATTTAATATTTTATCCGGTCAGCTTCATTTCATTTGGTAATAAACATCCATTCCTGCATTTCAGGCCTGCAACACTTTCCAAAAAAAGTTGGGGTGGTGCAATTTAGATCTAGTAATGAAGAAAAACTACAAGAAAGCCAAAGTCTTTGTGAATCAAAGGTACAGAGGATCTCCAGTTTGTCAACAAGTGCCCTCTGTAGTGCGTATCATTAAACGATACAAGGAATCTGGAGGTATTTCAGTCCATAAAGGCCAGGGGCATGTTAGGGTTCCTACCTTCCCCCAGAGCGTTTGGTTGTCCTTGCCGGTCGCCATTACAGAGCCATCGGTGGGACGGCTTTATATCCACTATCGTAATTATGACCTGATAAACAGCTGCTTCACGTCCTATAAAGGCGTGGTTTTTGGTGCTGTTCAGGGCCAGGTCATCATTATTCTAATGGGATTCCATCTCTGTTCGGTTTGCGTGTCTGACCACCGGCGCCCTTGTGCCCTTCCGCATTCCCTAGAGATAGTGGTAAAGTTCCGGGGGCTTTTAGTGCCGAAGGACTGGTTTGGGCGGGTAACCCCCAAGGTATTTAGTTTGTTAGGGGCACTTTAAGGGTTTTCCTGTTTCGTACTCGTGTGTTCAGTCGTCGGCACCTAACTAGCCTTACTCCAGTCGGGTGTTTGTTCTGAATAGGACACACCTCGGTCTGGCTTCTTCGTTTCTGAGCTCACGCTCGCCCTCTGGCATATTAAAAAGCGGTGTCAACTTACAACAAGTCCAAAGCAAGGGTCAGTCATGGTACGAGGCTGGGTCAGTCTTTGGCAAAGGTGATTGAGATCTTAGAACAACATATGCTGCCTTTAAGAAATTATAAAGAAATCATACTTTCCAGGAATGCCCATGCATTTTTAACAATACAACGCAAAACCACATGCTGCCCACAGTGCAAAGACATGGCTGCGGAAGAAGAGGCTACATTTCAAGAGGTAAATGTGGTTCAGACCTGAAATGCAGTAATGGGTGTTTAAATTTGATCAGACTAAACATGAAACATCTCAGGTATTTGATATATGTCTCTAGTGGGCTATCAGTTAAGGTACTGGACTATGGGTCAGAAGAGTGAGTGTTCAAATCCCAACTCCATCAAACTGGCACTGTTGGGTCTAGTGTTGACAGCCTAAGAAGTTGAGCAGGACAATACTGGAGAGGAAATGCAGCAAAATCCTCCACCATGGACTAGACAGTTGAGGGTTTTAATCCTACCTCTGAAATGTTACCTCAGTTCAGGCTGCCACTATTTGGTCAAGTGTCAAGAACCTGGGGAATTGAGAAGGACCAAATTGGAGAGTTGGAAGAACTTCCCATAAATGAAGGAAACTGTGGTGACCTAGCGTTTAAGGTATGAAACAATAGACCAAAAGGTTTAGGGTTCAAATCCTACCCTTAACCCACCCAAGACCCATACGTAGATTATAAGATTGTAAGTTATAAGTCACACTAGATAAGGGTATTTGCTAAATGACACAACAGTTAAAGTTTTGTGAGACTTTTAGCTTAGTCTGGCCAAATATATTGACTTAAATTACTTTGTACAGACATACCAGGGCACATGACATAACAAAAGGCATCCATTCATTCATTCATTATCTTCTGCTTAATCCACACAGGGTCTCGGACCAGCCAGTGCCTACCTGGCAACTTTGGGCGCAAGGACAGGAATACCCTAGACGGGATGCACACACACAGTCACGCATACAGTCACACACTAAGGGCCACTTTTAGAGACACCAATTAACCTAGCACATATGTCTTTGGACTGTGGGAGGAAACCTTTCTGTGTGGAGTCTGCATGTTCTCCCCATGTCTGCGTGGGTTTACTCCAGGTAATCCAGTTTTCTCCCACAGTCCAAAACGTGTTTTAGGTTGTTTCTGCCCTTGTGCCCAGAGTTGCCTCGTGGGCACCGGCTGGCCCGCGACCCCGCATGGATTAAGCAGAAGATCATGAATGAATTAAAGATTGAATTCATGAATTTGTCAGTAGAACCATGTAGTTACCAAATTACCATCAAACTCCATAGTAGAACTGAAATAATTTATGGTCGGTTCATAGTCAACCATGTTTCCACTTTGTACTATGAAATTTGACAGTGGAACCATGAAGTGGCCAAATTACTATCAAAAATTAATAATAGAACTGTAAATGAACTTTATAGTCAAACTGAAAGTTCACATTAAAATCTGTCAAGCAATTTGCAGTTTTACTATGAAATTTCACAGTACATTTTTCCTGGGAATATTGCTGATCAGCTCCAGTGACTCTGGTTTGATTCCAGACTCTGTTTAATGTCTAGGTAGAGTTGGTGATTCGTGGTGATTGTTATTTTAATCAATAACAATTGCTGAGTTCACTCTTGGTAGCCAATAAGAAATACAAGTGAAACCAGAGATGTAGAATGAAACAAAATGCTTAGTAGGTGCAAGTTAACAAGCTTGTAAGTGTTTGAGTGTACAATAATAGTAGCAATACACAGTTCACTAGCACTACAGTGGTGTGTGTAGCTGTTTGCATCACAGGGTCATCGCCTCCAGAACGTCACAGCATGGCAATTTGTGTTTATTGCATATAAATGTGATTCGCACTGTAAGGTTTATAAAATCCATTAAATCGGATCATCCACTTTTATTGCATTTGCCATCAATCTAAAGTCGTGTTGTGTGTTAATGCTGAATGATATTCACGCTATTATTAGCAGCGGTCCAGCAAATGGGATTGGAATGCAGGCAAAGTTTCGCATTTAGTCAGTTATCCTGGCTATTGGGAGTGATACTTGCTTTTATAACCTTTAACCTGGAGCTACACCGCTAAAGTACTTTAACTGTCATTGCATGCATCTTTAAATAAACTGTAGATCAATAAATATTAGCTTAATATTACCAGTGCAAATGTATAATGCCCTGTACAGTCTGCCCATTTTTGAAAAGATCTCTTTGTGTTTCTTTCTTTGTTTCTCACTCCCTTAATCGGATCCCTACTCTCTCACTAGGATTCCTACTCCCCCATTTTTGTCCCAAATCCCTCATTAGTGTCCATACTCTTTTACTAGGTTACCTACTCGATCATTATTATCCCTAATTATTGTCCCTACACTCTTACGAGGGCCACTACTCTCTCACTATTGTCCCTACTCTTTCACTAGGGTCACTAGTCTCTCATTATCATCCCTACTCCCTCATTAATGTCCCTACTCCTTGAATAGGGTCCGTACTCCACCATAATTATCCATATTTCCTCACTAGGGACTGATGTCCCTAATCCTTCATAAGTATTCCTACTCCCACACTACAATTTTTACTCCTTCACTATGAGTATCATACCCTTACCCCAGTACCCTTACTCATTCACTAGCGCCACTGCTCCCTCATTATTGTCCCAATTTCCTCATTGGTGTCCCTACTCCCTCAGTAAGATAACTACTATATCATTCATGTCCATAGTTTTTTTGCTAGGCTCCACACTCCCTTATTATAGCCTCTATTCCCTAATTAGTGACCCTACTCCCATACTAGGATCTGTACTGCTTAACTAGTGTCCCCACTCTCTCACTAGGGTTCCTACTCTTTCATTGGGATCCCTACTCTTTCACCAAGGTCCATACTCCCCCATTATTGTCCCTAATCCCTCACTAGGATCCCTACTCCTTCATTAGGGACCCTACTCCAACACTAGGATCCTTACTTCCTGATTAGGATCCCTCCCCCTTACTAAGGTCACTACTCCCTCATTATTATAAATACTCCCTCATTAGTGTCTCTACTCCCTCACTAGGATCTGTACTCCCTTACTAGGGTCCCTACTCCTGCATTGTTGTCCCTACTCCCACAATGGAGACTCCTTCAGTAGGACCCCTACTTCCTCACTAGGCTCAATACTCCCTCATTATCATCCCTATTCCTTCATTAGTGTCCCTACTCCCTCACTATGCCTTACTGGTTCTCATAAAGAAGATCGGATTTTCATAGACCTCTGTTCTGTAAATACAAAACGATGCCACTCATGCTTGATTGCCTGAAGGTATGTAACATTGGATCTGTATCCTTAATTCATAATTGAGCAAGTATAATAGTTTAGTCTCATTTGTTTAACTGGGTTGCCTTTATCTTCTTTATGAATTTATATTTTAAGATTTACAGTTTAGAAATGTTTAGAAGGTCTTAAAAGGTTCACAAACTCCCAAGCCCTGCTGTAATTTGTGTTCCCCAGACTTGTAGCACTAATCCCAGTGGCTTGAATGTGCTTGGTAAAACTGCGTTAGCTCACGTGATTTCGGACTTAGGATGGATTATTTTTGCATGCTAGTGAACATGGTCGTAGTGAGACCTCATTAATTACTTTCTTTTCTCTGTTTCTGAGTTTGATGCTTGATATATAAACGTTTCGAATGTGAATCCTTGTGAGCTAGAGGTATAAATGGTTGATCCTACATCACGTTCTGAAAGGTATTTTCATAGCTGAGTTATAATCATAGTATATTCTTCAAATGTAAAACACATTATATTAGTAAGCATTTTTTATCTTTATAATGAAAAAAGACATGCATGTTAGGTTAATTGGTGTCTCCAAAGAGGCCCTTAGTGTGTGACTGTGTACATGACTGTGTGTGTGCCCTATGATGGATTGGCACCCAGTCTAGGGATAATAAATGAATATTTCAATCTCGCAGAAAATAGGATGATTGATCAATGATTTATTTCTCTGGTGGCATGCCAGAATTTCATCAGCCCACCATTGCAATGATGGGATCACAGTGTGAGGGACAGGAAGAGTGCAGAGGATCTCACACATCTCCCAAACATCCCCGGAGAACATCGTGTGCAGACACAGTTAAATGTTTTGTCTACAGCATAAAAAACATTTACAGTCTTGGCTATAGTGGCTGGAGAAACATTTTACAAAGGCTTGGAATTATCCAAGCAAAATAGTTTACATTGGCTGTTAAATATAGACATTGGCCACTTTATTAGGTATGCCTCGCTAGTACCGGATTGAATACGTTTCCGTACTTCAGAACTGCCTTAATTCTTTCAACAGGTCATTTCTTTAAGTCTTCTGCTGTCTAATTTTGGTCATTTTGAATTGTAACCTCAGTTGCCTGTTCTTAGCTGACAGGAGTGACACCCGATGTGACCTTTTGGAACTGTAGTCCATTTGCTTCAAGGTTTGAAATGTTCAGATGCATAGTTCGGTTGTAAAAAGTGGCTATTTGAGTTACTGTTGTCTTTCTATTAGCTTAAAGCAGTCTGGCCATTCTCCTCTGATCTCTGGCATCAACAAGGCCTTATCGCCCAGAGAACTGCCCTTCCTGGATATTTTCTCATTTTTGGACCATTATCTATAACCCTAGAGATAGCTGTGTGTGAAAACCCCACCAATGCCTTGTACTTTAAATACCTTTTCCTCTCCATTCTAAAGCTCAGTTTGCACTTCAGCAGGTCATCTTGATTATGTCTACATTCCTAAATGCATTAAGCTTCTGCCATGTGATTAGTTAATTAGATATTGCCAAAGATGCTCCCTCTCCCATCTCTTCATAGACTTAACACATTTAAATGTTTTATTATATAATGGTAATTATGGTTATTACCCAAAAGAGGATGGGTTTCCCTTCTGAATCTGGTTCTTCTCAAGGTTTCTTCCTCTTAATCTCAGGGAGTTTTTCCTTGCCACTGTCGCCACTGGCTTGCTCATTATGGAATTCAATTTGTGACTCTTGTTTATATATCAATGTAAAGCTGCTTTGTGACAATGTCTATTGTAAAAAGTGCTATACACATAAAATTTAATTGAATTAGATATTTGAGTTAACGAGCAGTTGAACAGGTGTACCTAATAAAGTGGCTGGTGATTGTATTAGGAATATGAGACCTCATTTATTGGACCTGTCAATATCTGATGGGTGTTAAAAAAGATGTCAGTAAAATATTTTGATAATGCTCAAATGTAATTACATTACATTACATTTAGCTGCCATTTTTATCCAAAGTGACTTACGAGTGATACGTTACATAAGTAATGGACACACGTATACAACATAAAATAATTAAAAGTAGAAATCCAAGAGTCTTTGAAGAGCTCAGCCTTCTGGTCATAAGCTCCTGGGATTCAAACTCACTAGAGCCCGTTTCTCTTCGGCTACGCCGTAACCTTCACCTGCTCTGATTAATTATAGATTGTTTAGAATATTGAACTCTGCTAAATGATGTAAATGCAAGAGAGTCATCAGAATCAATTTACTGGGGCACAATGTTGCTGTATCCCCCCTAAAATTACGGTAATAAACAGTCTGGTTTATAATCATGAGCAGAACTGGATGTTTGAAGTCACGCACAAGTCAGTGCCAACTTAGAGTGATCAATTAACCTAACATGCATGTCTTTGAACTGTGGGAGGAAACTGGAGTAAACCCACAAAGACACGGGGAGCACCCAGGTCGCTCCACCCTGGGATTGAACCGGGGACCTTCTCGCTGTGAGGCAGCGGTGCTACCCACCGAGCAGCCCTCCAGAACTGGATGACATGCCACATAAACTCACTACAGGCACTACATTACCCACAATGCCCCAAAATCGTTTAAAACTTAAAGCTTACAACGCCCTAACAACTTTACCAAAGCTTTAGCATCTAAATTACACTGCATATAAAGTCTGGGTATATTCGTTCATAGGGTAATAGTTAATTTGTGGTATATTTTATTCCGGTTTTTGGAGTAATTTGGGCCAGGAAATAATTAAGATGATGAAAATTAGCCACGCTGCAGACAAGGTAATGATAGCCTATAGCTATGCTTTTATAGCTATGCTTTAGCCACTTCTAACCGGATAACAGCACAGTAACAATAACTTTTTTATGCACATTCGTTTCCCTATGACTGACTAACAAGCAGAGAGGCGCAGCTGTACCCCTCTAAATTATGTGAGTGCCCCAGTCCTGTGAAAAGCTGTACTGGTGAGATTAAAATTGCAAATTGCCTGACAGTTTTAATGTGAACTTTCACAGTTTGACCATAATGTTCACAGTTGTACTGTGTATTTTTCATGGTAATTTAGCCACTTTATGGGGTATTTTACAGTACATTTTTTATGGGGGAGTCTAGAAACTGTCCTGTGTAAATCTAAAATAAGACAAGACCTGCTTCCCTGTTGCAGGATTTGTTTGTTATTAGTGATTTTACAGTATAATTCCAGTAGGGGGCAGAATATGCATGCGGATGGAGCCTAGGTTGGCATACCATAGATAATATGCAGGGTCGTGTCAGATGACATTAACTGGTCCTGCTATGATCTTAAACAGTGATACTTGGCTTAAGGAACTTTTGGGGAAACTCATGACAAGGAAACCCAGTCAGGAATAGCAGCCATTTTTTATTTAGACCTCCAAAACCTTATCAAAGTGTCCCTCATGATTAGAAGCAGATGGAAAATTCTGAGAAAAGACATTATCATTCTGAACTAGGTTAGTGAATGACATGCTGAAATATTTATGTTATTTTGGAACTACTAATTTGTACTTATAAATTCATATATATATATATGCCTACTTAATATATACTGAGTATGCTAGTATTGTGTCATTTTCACCATTATTTAGTACAATTTAAGTGTATTTGTGTGAGCAGTCCAACTGAACATTTAAAAGTATACTTGTAAAACACGTACTGTGATATAATCCATGTACTCCAAATACACTTCCTAAGTACAGGTCATGTATTTAAAAAACACCCATCCTCCATGGGTAGCCTAGATGCTAACTAAATAAATACCAAAGTATATCAAATTACAGCAAAAATTACAGCACCAACTGAGTATAGGTCATGTATTTTAAACATACATCCTGTAATATAATCCATGTACTCTAAATACACTTACTTAGTATAGGTCATGTACTTTAAACACACTTACTGTGGTATGATCCACATACTCCAAATACACTTACTGAGTATAGGTCATGTATTTAAAATACACTTACTATAATATAATCCATGTACTTCAAATACATTTACTGAGTATAGGTCATGTATTTAAAATACACTTACTATAATATAATCCATGTACTCCAAATACACTTACTGAGTATAGGTCATGTATTTAAGATACACTTGCTATAATATAATCCATCTACTCCAAATACACTTACTGAGTATAGGTCATGTATTTAAAATACACTTACTATAATATAATCCATGTACTCCAAATACACTTACTGAGTA
>JAVSBV010000373.1:0-13060 GCA_033117975.1 Parotocinclus spilosoma | reverse complement strand
TATATATATATATATATATATATATATATATACACACACACACACACACACACATACACACACATATATATACACACACACACACACACACACACATATATACACACACACACACACACACACACATATATATATATACACACACACATATATATATATACACACACACATATATATATATACACACACACACATATATATATACACACACACATATACATACACACATATACATACACACATATACATACACACATACACACACACACACACACACACACACATATATATGCTAGGCTATGCCACAATATATACAGTATGTAAATAAACTCCTCAGGTCACACTACATTCAATTGACAAAATATTTGTCAGAACAACATCGTAAAACAATGACCAACTATTTAATAAAGCATTATTAAAACCTCCAAAACCTCCATTAGGGGTGAAAACAGGTGGGCTGCCAAATTGCTGCTGTACCAAAAGGTCCACAGTCAACACAGCTAAACCCAAATAAAGGCTTAGTTAATAATTCTGTTTTGTAAAATAGAATAAAATAAAATTAAAAAAAAACAACAATTTTTTTGAAGTGGCAGCTCTCCTAAACTAGAATCAGTTACCACCAATAGAACTTGATTAGACATTTAAAAAAGAAGAATGCTATAAATGGCTACCGTAACAGCCTACACTGCCAGCGTAGAAAATAAATTAGTTTCTAATACCAAGATGGCGCATACAGGGCTTCATAGCATAAAGGAATCACATTACTGATATTTCAGTGAACCCGTGTTCACAACCTAAACACAATAAAGATAAGACACTAAATAGGATTTACATTTTATCAAAGTCTATAAACACAGACCAGTAAACTCCACAAAGGCAGAGTCTGGGCCAAGAACTAAAACAGTGTGTCATGAAATCCAATTTCTAAGTCAGGCTTCCTTTATTGAAAGTCATGTGTTGTACCATACATACATAATACACATTCTTAAAAGACATTTTATTAGTTTTAACATTACAAGACAAATGTCACGAGTTCGGGATAAAATGATTTAAAAAAAATTTATAATTATTGTTAGTAGTAGCAAACAATGACAACAGAACAGACCTGCAAAATGTTTAAGCATTCCTAATATAAAAGCCCATACTGCTTTACCTTTTATAAGAGGTGCGCTTTTGTCTTTTCCTCCATTCTGATACTAAGATTTATTTAGTACTATGCCCAGTATTTAAGTGAAATCGTTTAAATGTATATAAAAAAAAACACGTTTGTTTTTGGCAGGGGTTATATATAACACTATAGAACTCAATATCAAATGTTTAACAAAGAAACGCATCATGAACGCCATAATATCGATATCCAACCCAGTGAATAACAGAAAAGCTAGAACAATAAAACCAGGCTGTTCCATACATCTGATCAACTTACATTTCCATTAGGAACCTGTTCCTCCTCCTCATCATCATCATCACTAGAGAAATCAGGACTGGAGCTGCTTTTTGGTCCGACATGTTTCATATGAAGTTCAACATAAACCTGTTTATCACTGTCTGCGGGTGGAAGCTTCACTTTATGAGAGATTAAGTCCGACTTCAATCGCTGTTTGGAAAACTCAACGGGATTTTCTACAAATACCGGCATATTAAGCAAGTTTGTGTCTGTCCCTAACGGTACAAAAAGGAGCTTTCTGCTCTCTTAAACTGCCGGCGGTAACCGAACACCTAGAACCAAAAGCAGCCCCACAAAACTCCTCATGTTGCAGCAGCAGCAGCAGCCATGCGGTGGAATGACCAACAGGTGGACTGAAAACAGCTGACTGCATGTTCACAGAACTCATTGCTGGCTGGAGTTGTGAAGCTGTTTGACGTTAATTCATGAAACTTTAACAACAACCTTTCTTTAACAATTCTTCTAAAATTAGATCTGGCGCTTTGTAGTTTCATGTTTTAGGTAATATTTCATTTCAGCTATAACTTACCACACGTTCTTCTGCTTACTCTTTGTGAAGCCCCGCAAACACTCGACGGCTAGTTTTGACTAATTTCCCGCCCTTCGTTTAATGACGTCAGACATCGTTCTTCATAAATGCAACAAACATGGCTGACTGAGCCATGCTGCCTTGGCCCACATCTGTCTTGTGGTGATTTTGATTACTTCTGAATAAAAACAAAATTATTCATTGAGGATCACACTACTATTATGTAATTGTAAAAAATATACCTGATCATGGATGGAAAGGGGCTTTGAGGTGAATGTACAACTTAGAAGAAGTTTGTTTATTAGGCTTCTTTAACGTTGCTATGGATTCAGTGGCCATCTCAGCGACACACAAAAAGGTTATATCCATACACAAGTTCATCTCAACATCAGTTACATATGTACACAAACAAAAGTCAATGCCAATTTAGAGTAATCAATTAACCTAACATGCATGTCTTTGGATTGTGGGAGAAAACCTGAGTACCCGGAGTAAACCCAAACAGACATGGGGAGGACATGCAGACTCAACACAGAAAGGACCCAGATTGGTTCACCCTGGGATTGAACAATCTTGCTTCTTGGGCCTTCTTGCTGTGAGGCAGTGGTGCTACCCACCGAGCCACCGGTGGCCAGTTAGGAGAAAAATACAGAAATATTTCAGATGCATTCTCTATCCCTCAGAGTGCCATTCAGGACAGTATTAAAAAGTTAAACTTGTATGACGCTGTCAACACGTTGCCTAGCCTGTGTTGTCTCACCAAACTAAATAACCAAACCCAGAGGATATTAATCAGGCAATTTCCCGAGATGACAGTGGCAACTTTGAAGAACTGACAAGTCTTTATGGCTGAGAATGGTCTGTCTGTGCGTGTGAGAGCAATGTCACAAGCATTATAAACTGGCCTGTATTGCAGGGTTTAAGAAAGAGGCGTCATCAGAAAAGCGGTCTCTAAGTTTGACGAAACCCAACCGTAACATACAAACCAGAATACACTGTACCGATTGTAATCAATGGTGGTAGAAATATTGTGCTGTGGTGGTGTTTCTTCATCAGGATCTAGGCAGTTGGGCAGGACTAAAGGGAAAACGGGTGCTCACAAGTGCAACATTCTCAATTAAAACCTGCAGACCTCTGCTACACAGCTGACGATGGATTGTACATCTCCCAGCTTGAAACAATCTTAAGCAGTCAGAGCCGTGTCTAAATCAGACCATTGTCACCCACCAATATATTGAAATATACACATTGCAGGGCCTATCCGCACGTTACTGGTGTAAGAATAAAAACTACACAAACTAACTGATAGGAGGGATGTGGTAGATGTAAGATGTCTGCATCAGCTGTGCTATGCTTTTACACTCAAATATATTTCTTAGATAAAGTATATTAAATGTCATTCATTATAGTGGGGTAGTGATTTAGATTGAAGTGTCACATACACTCACACACTACAGGCACTTTAAAAACTCCAATTAACCTAACAGGAATGTCATTGGAATGTGTTAGGAAACTGGAGTGAGAAATACAAAAAAAATATATATATATATATATATAATATATATAATAATATATAATTTTTTAGCTTTTTTCACCCTCCGGTGGAGAGCCAACGGTTTTCTTCTGTTCAATTATTTTTCCAGATTAAGTTTTATTTAATTGTAGGTTAAATCAATTATATTTTTTAATAAAAATGCATTTTTATTTCTTTCTCCTTCCTTGTATTAATTCCACATAGTCCTTGAGAAATTGAAAAGTGCTGAAAAATAAAGATTTTTTTTCCCTTCCTCCTCAGTAGATTTTTAAGTAGGGACATCCAAGGAACAAGCAATTAAAAAAGTCTGGCCTAACTGCTGCTTCACTGTTGCACCACATATTTATTCACAAATACAGAATATACTAAAAACACAATTTTTTTTTTACATTTTTTTATTTAAATGACAACTATGTTGTGATTGTGGTTGATGACAAATGATTTAACGATGTGATTCGTACCAGCTCTATGTTAGCAAAAAAAGAATGGTCTGTTGGGTCATTACTGGATTTATAGGTCTACTCAATTACCAATGAAATCAGTAATGAGTGGACTCTTGGAAACCATTAAAATCATTAAATCCAAGTGTTTAATGGAACTCATCAACCCAGGTCCCATTAGTGAGTGAATAATTTCTGTTTTGATTAAGCAGGGTAATAGAAGAAGCCTAATTTTAAGTGTGTTTCTAGTCAACAGTCTAAGTGAATCAATTGTTTGATATAACAGTTGCATTTCTAGGTTTCTACAAATAGTGTTACTTGCTCAACCCAAATGTTAACTTTTTCTGTCTAACACCACAATAGACCGAAGAGGAGGGAGTGGAGAGGACAGGGGAAACTAATGCTGAATAGCAATAGAAAGTATAGATGTAGAGGTAAATAGGAAGAGATGTAATACAAATCTAAAGTGTTTTTAAACTACACACTTTAGTTTATTGTTAATTTAGTAAAAATAAAATCAAGTCTAAACAAAAAGACTGGTAAACTAAT
The DNA here is from genome assembly GCA_033117975.1 of Parotocinclus spilosoma. NCBI lineage: Eukaryota > Metazoa > Chordata > Actinopteri > Siluriformes > Loricariidae > Parotocinclus > Parotocinclus spilosoma. Next base: position 8,561 of record JAVSBV010000373.1, on the reverse strand, counting down.
ACCCCCTTCATATCTGGTTATGTAACATAAATGTAGTTTATGCACCCAGTGTCTTACAAATACCCATAATATAAGCCACAGTAATGTATATATCTAGATATTTTTACAGACAATATGAAATAATCTTGTAATGACTATAATGCTCAGATTCATAGAAAAGTCCTGCTTGATTTGACCAAAACAGACTTTTCACTAAACTACTTTTATACTGTATACTCACTGACAAAAACATGCACCCAGTTAGAAATGTTACACTGATGCAAAACTTCACAAGCGGTTATTGTGTCTCCGGCAGATACTATAATAATTACAGGTGTAATACGTCTAGATTTTCCGTTGCCCTTTAAAAAAGCTCTCAGAGACTATTTGTGGGTACTGTACCTCTTGGTATGATGTGCTAGACATACCTCGGTACTAACCCTTACTTACTTTATTGTAAGCTGTGATGTAAGATGGGACTGTGGTAGCCTAGTGGTTAACTACTATCTTGTAGAAGCCGGTAAAAAAGGAGACACAGATCAGCATACGAATTCTTAGCTTTATTCTTTTTTTCTCCAGCTCCATCCAAACTCTTAACTCACCGAGTGGAATAACCTTTACTCTTCCCGCTCGAACTTGAACCCTCCTTCTTTCCGGTAACTCTTTTCACAATCAGAGCTTTGGGCATGCTGGAGTGAAATTTAAATATGTGTCCACCACAATCTATTACTACTACTACTATCCGACCTCTGCCAAGCTGCCATGGTGGGGTCCTTGAGCAAGACCCTTAACCCACAATTGCTTGGATTGTAAGTTGCTCTGGCAGTCGCATATGACAGTCACCCTACTAGTGATATGAGGGACAATGATAACTAAACAATATGTGCAGGACATCCTACCTCTCATGGCAGGGTTTCCAATAGGTATTTTTCAGCAGGATAATGCTCACCTACACACAGGAATGTCTCTGCCAGTGTCACTCCCACAGGCTGTGTCAGCCACGCAGCCGCGTCACACACACTCATCACAGCCACCTGACTCTGCTTTAGCGCCCGCTCACTTCGAGCGTCATATGGGTGTGAAGCTTTGATTGTTTGGGATTCATTCATGTTTTTTGCGTTCACGCCCCAGTGCGTGCTTTTGGTTTTGTTTCGTTTTGCCTGGACTGCCTGTTGTGCTATTCTCGTTTTGTGCGTGAAATGACGGGTATGGTCGCTGACAACGCCCGTGGGTGTGACATCTGACTGCTGTGCTTGCCAACAAGGGTTTTGCAACCAAGAATTAAGTTTTGTTTGCTAGAGGCGTCAAATACTTATTTCTCTCTGAAAAATGCAAATAAATTTATATATTTTATACAGTGTCATTTTCTTGATTTTCTTTTAGATATTATATCTCTATATCTAAATAAAACTACCCTTAAAATTATACTGTTCATATCTTTGTAAGTGGCCAGACTTACATATTATATTTTATATTATATTTACTCCAAAGGTCATTTGGAGTACATGGGAAACTCCTGAGGACCTTCTTCGACACAGTGGTAGCATCTGCTATCTTTTACGGAGTGGTCTGTTGGGGAGGCGGCATCTCGACGGCAGACAAGAAGAGACTGGACAAACTCATAAAGAGGGCCAGCTCTGGATCTGCATTGCGCGTTTGTCTCCTCTTTACCGACTCGCCGTGACAGCCGGATTGCAACACTTTCTTTGTCTGCCCGGTCACCAGAGTTATCACTAATACAGCATTCATGGGACCATTTGAAATGCCAACTTTAGCAAACTACAAGTGTGCAGGATCTACAGGTTGATCTACCTGCTGCAGCCTCGATGGGCAATGTGCGACAGGATACTGTAGAAAACCTGTATGCCTCCTTGCCCTGCAGTATCTTATATTGTATCCATGCTGGAGGTGGCCTAGCAAGGTACAGGAGCCTCTTTTCAGTTGTACAATTGTTCCCAATAAACGTATCCTATGTATCATAATTACATTCACACATATAACATTACATTTAATCCCAACAACCCTTTCTTGGTGAGTTTGTTATTAAGTATTTAAGGTATTTTATGTTATTTTACATACAGCTTTTCATTACTTGGTATATTATCTGGTCAGTTAACCCTTGCTTTGATTAAGAATACTGTTCTCATTGCTTCATGTAATGCTTTAACATGAGCCTGTTAAAAAATAGGCATTTGCTCAGGTTAACTTCCTTCCATTAAAGACATACTCCATAAAGTACTTAATTATTATTAATGCATCTCTAATAGCACATGAACAGTTCGCATTCTAAAGAGTTTAAACAACTTTAGAAACAGAATGGATGTTTATTCCAAAAATAATATAATGTTGCAACCATGAATCGTTTATGCAAAACATATTTTGAAAATGTGTAGCTACAGTGGGTTGTAGGTAAGAACCTGAGTACCTGAGTAGCCACCCCAGATGGGGCTTACAATGCAATCGTCAGGTAGTGCTACAGTATAAGATGGTACCCCTGCGTATTTTAGAAAGGCATGTGTATATTAATCAGCAAATATATATAATTTCTACTTTTAAAGATTTAATCTGTTTCAGAAGGAAATGTTGGTTAATTTTGTGGAACTACTCTAAAGGTGTGAGGTGTGGTACAACAAGTGGAATGTGAATCCTGTACTGGAATCAACTGGAAGTCGCCAGTCCATCTTCATGAGCTTATCCAATGGCAAGATGTCATATTCAGGTTCAGCTCTACACCACATGACATTCTATAGGATATACACCGCTCACAAAAATTAGGGCATATTTCAAAATGAATACGAAGAGAATCCCACAAGAACTGCTGGAAAATCTGAACCTGTCCATGCCCTCTCACTGTCAGTGTGTTTTGACCATACACCCTACTGAACAGTCAATGTGTTTCACACATTCAAAATGGAATTCAGACAAGGAATGTCAAAGCACAGAACCTTTGCAGTTCAAATCAACAAAGGGAGAGTTTATTTAGCACAACGACACTTACTAGAACTATATAAGGTGTTTTATAAGTTCAGCCTCATAGCGTCAATGTGTATTTTTGATTTTATATACCTTGTTGTATCTGAGCATTAGAAAAACAATAGGGAAAAAATATACTCAGAGAAAAATGAAGTCAATTAATACACATAGAATTGGAAAGGAAAACTTGAGCCCTTAATGAAGTTTAGCCAAGTCTTATCATTGCTCATTTGAATAAATGAGGAAAGTTTAACTTTGGGGCTAATGTGTAATGCTGGTAATCCTGCCAACATTCACCATGTATGAATTTGTTGTTTTTTATATATTTATTTTTGCTATTTTGCTGGACTAAAAGTATAGTCAGTACAGTACATGTGGCAGGGGTATTTTTTATACTATTTGCTGGGGCACACACAGAATTTAGAGGGGAACAGCTGTACCCTTGGTTTGCCTTGATGTCTATACAAAATGAGCCTGCTAAGCACTAACATTAAATGCTAAACACTTCTCTGCTGTGGATGAGAAAAGACAAATTAGCATTAAAGAAATTTTATGAAATGCATACATGTTGTTTCTGCTAATGTAAATTATTGCTTTGTTTTAGAGCTGTAATGTTCTTGTGGACGGTTGTAGAGTTATATAGCATAGCTAGCCAAAACAAATTGCCTATCTATGAGCTAATAATTACCTTTTTGCAGCGTGGCTGGCTGTGTGACTTTTAAATGTTTGTGAATGGCCATTAATACATGTGAAAAACCAAGAGGAACTGGCTGAAAGCGTTAGCTAAATAAAAGGATTTTACTGGTGGATGAAGCCCCTGCCATGTAGTTTCAGATTGTAATAGATAGACCTAGGCTATTACTTAGGCCTAAAGGTTTATCAGATTAGCCAAAGATTAAGCCAGTAACAAATGGGGAAGGTTCAAATGTGCATTTCAAAAAAACTTGTGTGTAAAAACGACATGTATATTACTAAAGCTTCTACTCAATTAATGCCAATGTCACTGAGACAGATTTGTTTTGTTCACAATCTTCAAACACTTCAGGCTTTAAATTCCACATGGATTAAATTGTGTTTCGGTTATTCATCAGGCTTATATCTTCCTGATGCATTCCCATGCCCAGCTCCAAGCAAAGGGATTATCCTGTACTACAAGATATTTTAATGGGCTCCAACAGTCCAGAAGGATCTTCCAGCGGGGACGTGCCGAGCATTACAACCTCACTTGTTCTCCTTCAAGCAGCCAGGGAGTGCAGACACAGATGCCCCGTGCTCCTCATCTGCGGTGCTTTCAGTTCTGATATGCATTCTGAAAATGCAACGCTTCGCCTTCTGACCAGATTAGTAAAGCACGCCGTCGCTCATCAGCATGCATAGCCTGTGCAAATGTTTTCGCTCTCTTCTCTGTTTATTTATTCTCTACTTGAATGGCTGTATCCATTCTCCTAGGAAACTGAGATGCAAAGAGGGTAAACATGAATGTGCTGCCCCTGTGCATTTGCGCACCTTAATGCAGATGGGATGCAGACACAAAGAGGAGATTATACTGCTGAAAAAAACGTGGTCATAGAAAGGATGTCAACCTAAACAAATATTGATGTCTTTTTATTCTCATACAAATACACAGTGGGACAGATGTTATGGCTGCATTTTGGTTTGAGATCCACACATTCAGCAGCATACAGAACAACCCCGATAACAACACAGTACAGCAAAACAGGAAAAACAGAATTAGGATGAACATAATTATGAAAAGCAAGAGCATGCAATTAGCTGAGATTTTAATTACAGCTTGTAACACAATAAACCCATTGAGAGGAATATGGAAAATGGAAGGCTAATATTGAGATACTGTACTGAGGGCTATGACTAAATCATTCAAGCTCAGCTTCCTCTTTTGGATTTGCCACTCTGTCCCCAATGGCTTTGAACCCTACATGATATTATAGACAAATCACATAGGAATAGAAAGCCATAAAGCACAAGAGTGATTCCCACAGCATAACAGCAACAATAAACCATAACAGCTATACGTTGTTTTACTTTGAACCTCTTATTCTGGTTTTATCAGCCTAACAAATAAACCACTCGAGTCAAGTTGCAAACGGTGCTGAAGATTAAAAACTCATATCAACATGAATAATTAAACAGAAGAAGCAGCATTATTCAGCTGCCCTGAGAGGATTAAAGCGTTTGTATCTCATTATTCTTTTTAAAATAACTCCTTGGAGAGGGTTCACTGGGGTTTTTTTTATCAGTCCAAGCCACCCTGAGCTCCTCTGATTGCTCCAGTAGTGAGACCTGACTGAAAGACAATGGCTCCCACAGGCCATTCAAAATACTCTTTGATGAAACAGTCCAAAGAATGAAATGTACAGCGCTAATCAATTGGGGGTGGGGGGTGGATGGGTTGTTCTGGAGTTGCCATGGCCTGGCAAGTGCTATGAGGATTACACAAACATTCATTTTCATTTTAACTCCACAGCTTCTGCTTCAGACAAAAGGCTTTGAAAATTACCACACTGATCATGGATGCAGCCTGGGGAGCTCAGTAGATTTATGCAATGAACTCTTTCTCGAGCAGAAAGCAAATACCTTGTTGAATAACTTCTTCGTTTTGTCATGCTTCTGAGATTTAATCACAGATATGTATTTTAAACCATCTGTGTTTAAACCAGGGGTGTCAAGATGCACTATAACTGTGATGAATAAGTGATAAAAGAAATCTAAATAGGTTTTAAAAAGATGCCTTGGTGCAGTGTGTCTATTGAACTGTTGAAAAGATGCATAAAATTTTAAGTTAACCTACATAAACAAACATATGGTATGTAATTATAAATTTGTGTAATCAGTCAAATATAATAATGAATTTTGATATACTGCTCACAGACATTAGGGGATACTTCAAATGAATTATCCATTTATCCATCCAATTATCCCATAATAAAATATAATAATTTTTGTGAGCAGTGTATGTAAACAATTGAGCAAATAAAACAATAGGTTTAGTACGTATTTTGCAACTTTGTTTTAATTACAGATTTTTATTTATTTACTTTCCATTAACTACATGCATAAGTAGGAACTACTTTATGTTATGGTCCATGTTTGACATCCAATACTATTAGGTATTGAAATTCTCTGAAGAAGATACTTGAAATGGAGAAGATTATATTCTGCTTAAAGGTTTAAAGCATTTAAAAGGTGAAATTGCTTTGCCTGTTCTGCGTTTTGAAAATGGTCTCATTCCATCTTGGTTGTGTGCAGCAAGTTTATATTCGTTCGTGTGCATTTCTACAAAATATGTACATGTACATGTCCAATCACATTTAATGTTAGTTAAATTGTCATGTATTTGAACGGTTCAGCGATGGATTCGATAGCTGTGAAATGCAATAAGTGCAAAAGAAGAATAAATCTACCAGTAACTGACAAACCAGGGTGTTGTGTATTTCCTGGAGGGATTAAAAGGTATAACAGTTTAGGATTAGGATGCTGTGTAGATGGTAGTAATATACTTGTATTTCCAATGGTATCACTAATGCATTTACATATAATTGCACACAATTTTGTTATTTGCATAACAGTAGCATGAAGACTATATTCATGTCAATTCAATGACTGATTGACCTGTTTTAAAGAACGTAACACAATTGTTCAGCTGGAAATGCAAAATGCAATAGATATACTTTTATTGTATTATTCTGTTTTTTTATAATATACATACTGTTTGTTAAATATACAGTACTGTGCAAAAATCTTAGACCATCATTGTAATTGATGTTTTAGCATTGGTATAATGACCATATATAATTGTTTCTTAGTCTCTTTATTAAGCACAAACAACAGAGATGTACACAACGTTTAGAAAATACAGAAGTCGGTATTTAATGTGATCTCCCTTGGCTGTGAACACATTTGGAACTTTTGGGGAGACATAATCTGAACAAATTTTCTGGAATATTATTATACCCTTCTTTCAGGTATTATTTTATTTCCTGTAATTGATTTTTGTATTCTAAGAAAGTGACTGAGAAATAATAAATCATTATGTATCTGGATCATTATACCATTGCTAAAACAATACATCTAATGTCAGACTTTTGCACAGTACTGTAAGTAAAACACCCCCCACATTTTAAAACATGTTTTTCTTGTGATCAAAATAAATAAAAAGACTCTTAGATTTTTTGCATTAGCTTAGCTCATGTCTTAGCCTCCTGTCTGAGTAAGTAAATACATGCATGCGTTATTTATTATTGTGCTAATTTATTTATTATGTGTAAGAGTATTTATGTGTGTGCTCTGAGCCTGTCAGATTTTCATTGAAAACTGCAAGTCTATTCAGGATTTAGATCACAATCTATCAAATGAAATGTGCATCTTGTTTATTTATATGACAAAAAGTGGATGAAGCCCGCATCCATTATGTACCAGTTTAACAGTGCAAACAAACACAAGATATCTTTATGTCTTATATATCTATTTATATATCTTTCTACTTGATCTTTCAGCATAACAACAACAATAATAATAATAATAATAACTTTACACAGTTAAAGGCCATTATATATGTTGAACACTTGTGATATAATAACAGATAACATTTGTTATTTATCGTGTTCATTTAACAGAAAATTTTCTTTAAAATGTATATTTCTAATGTAAGTATAAGTAGTTCAGTAGTTCAGTTCAGTCAAAAAATCTGGAACTACTGATGTGAATATTTTACTATTACTTGTGTAAATTGCACTTACTTATATGTTACTTTTATGGATTTTGTTGCTATTATCCACACCTCTAATAATAAAGCCTGGTAGCTACCTGCACAGATAAGGCACTGCTAACTACTGTAGCTTGCAGGGTTATGTGAACATCAGATCCATCCATCCATCCATTATCTTCTGCTTAATCCACACAGGTCGCGGGGGGCGCCAATCCATCGTAGGGCACACACACACTAAGGGCCACTTTAGAGACACCAATTAACCTATTATGCATGTCTTTGGACTGTGAGAGGAAACTGGAGTACCCGGAGTAAACCTACGCATACATAGGGAGGACATGCAGACTCCACACAGAAAGGACCCAGGCTGCTCCACCCTGAAATTGAACCTTCTTACTGTAAGGCAGCCACCATGCTGCCCAGTGGGGATCAGATATAGTGTAATAAAAGTGAATTAAAGTGAATATAGAATCAGTTTTTAAAGAGCATACTTAAGGGATTTATCTTAAAAACTGCATCTAGTTGTGCAGTTGATATAATTTGTTAAATCAAATGTAGAGTTATTCTATTATTCATGGATGCTTATCATGCTTCTTTTATTGCTATTCATAATCAATAAATACAAGCCTGATATTGTTCCAAGAATGTCTTCTTAGATCATTAATCTTATTTCTGTAGCTACAGTCCTTTGTTTCGCAGTCCTGCCAACGTTCATATTTGAAGAATACCAAGAAAAAGGTATTTCAGATCTGCTGCAGCACAAATGGTTTAGGTTAAAAAAAAATAAAAATAAATTTAAAAAAAAAATATATATATATATACACTACCGTTCAAAAGTTTGGGGTCACCTAGACAATTTTGTGTTTTCCCTTAAATCTCATAC
>JAVSBV010000362.1:0-13062 GCA_033117975.1 Parotocinclus spilosoma | reverse complement strand
TTTGAGCTAGTACAGCCATGAGTCTTCTTGGGAATGATGCAACAAGTTTTTCACACCTTGATTTAGGGATTCTCTGCTATTCTTCCTTGCAGATCCTCTCCAGTTCCGCCAGCATGGTGAATGTTGATAGACAGCCATTTTTAGGTCTGTCCAGAGATGCTCAATTGGGTTTAGATCAGGGCTCTGGCTGGGCCAGTCAGGAATGGTCACAGAGTTGTTCTGAAGCCACTCCTTTGTTATTTTAGCTGTGTGCTTATGGTCATTGTCTTGATGGAAAGTGAAGTTTTCTTCCAGGATATGTCTGTATTTGGCCACATTCATATTACCTTTAATTGCAACCAGTCATCCTGTCCCTGCAGCTGAAAAACACCCCATAGCATGATGCTGCCACCAACATGTTTCACTGTTGGGATTGTATAGGGCAGGTGATGATCAGTGCCTGGTCATCTTTATCTCTCTCACCAAGGCTCTTCTCCCACGATTGTTCAGTTTGGCTGGACGGCCAGGTCTAGGAAGAGTTCTGGTCATCCCAAACTTCTTTCATTTAAGGATTATGGAGTCCACTGTGCTCTTAGTGTGGCAGATTTTTTTTTGGCCAGAGCCAGATCTGTGCCTTGCCACAATTTTGTCTTTGAGCTCCTTGGGCAGTTCCTTGATTCTCATTTGCATTGACATGCACTGTGAGCTGTGAGATCTTATATAAACAGGTGTGTGCCTTTCCCAATCAAGTCCAATCAATTCAATTAAACACAGCTGGACTCCAATGAAGGAGTAGAACCATCTCAAGAAGGATAAGAAGATATGGACAGCTTGTGATTTGAATATGAGTGCCACAGCAAAGGGATTTGAATACTTATGTACATGTGATTTCAGTTTTTCTTTTTTAATAAAAAAATTCTACTTGTTGTTTTTCTGTTAAGATGGGATGCTGAGTGTACATTACTGAGAAATAAAATGACAATTTTCGATGAACAAAACATTGACATTTTGGGTCCATGGCCAGAAGATCTCAATCCCATTATGAACCTGGGGTCAATCCTGAAAAAGAGGGTGGACAAACAAAAACCCAGAAACTTTGATCTAGTCTAAGCACTGATTAGACAAGAATGGGTTACCATCGTTCAAGATTTGCTCCAGCAAGCGGAGGCAATTTGCAAAAAAGAAGGGTCAACACTTGAAAGTATTGTCCAATAAAAAGTTAAACAACATATTAAGTTCTTATTATAGTATTTTATTATACCATATAAACATTTAACAAAATGTTCTAAAAAAAAATAAGGTAGCAAACATTGTGAATGCCCAAATTTATGCCATTCTCAAAACAGTTGGCCACAACTGAACATTGATCTAATGAATGTATTTGGAATATGGGATGCAGAAGGGTGGCACGGGGCAGACATGTGGTAATGTACAGTAGGGGCATGTCCTATTAATGTCCTCTTTTTAGAAAACCAAATATGGTCACCTAGTTAAGGAAACAGCAAAGACTAGCATATACTGTGTTTTTAGGATACTGGTATGCTGACTGCCAATTTGTCTTCTCTTAATTTGTTTTGTGCTCGTTTTGCGCAGTTTTGATAAGCAAAAGACTAAATAGGTATAAATGCTACTCACAGAAATTAGGAATACTTTAGGAAGCTAAGAATACTTTAAAATGATATATCTAATAATAAAATATACCCTAATTTTTGTGAGCAGTGTATAAAGAAGATAATCAGGATGGCCACAAGTGAAAACTACGTTACCCATAATGCAACAAAATATTTCCGTATTTATCCACCAATCAGGAAGGAACACCGCAAAAGGGTACGGTTACGGAAGAGTGTGATGAATGATCGGCTTATGCTGGTATATTCGACACATCGTCCACAAGTTCTGGTTTCATGAAAGCAAGCATAACGTGAGTGTAAGAATAATTAGATTTTTAACGACTATTCTATTATCACTCGATGTCTAACGCCAATTAACAGTGTAAAATGTTTCAACTAAGCAGCTAGCTAATATGTGCTTTTACTAGCATTCACAACGCTAGGTAGCTAAACCGATTTTTTTTATTTCGATTGCTATGTTAATGGTAAATATACAGGTTTTTTTTAGTTTCTGTGAAAATGTGGTTGCTTAGTAAGTCTCTCCAAATACATATAACAAATGACTTGCTCTTGAGGTAACCAAACCTTAAACTGAACCTTAAACTGTTCTCCATGGTCAGGTAGCATCTGTCCTTGAACTGATTTCAAACGTTGAGCATGGCGTGTGTACTTCTGCTACTGGCCCTAAGCCTGGTTATCGGATCAGATGCAGTGGAGATTCAGAAGCCACGGGGAGTGCCACTGTCCAGTAAGATCATCTCACATACATCGCTCCATCATTTAATATTTGACATCATGTTGACTTACAATGGCTTGAAATAGGGCTCCAGCTAGGAGTTTGCGATATTGACAAAAAAAAAAAAGTTCAATAGTTTCCAGGATTTTGTCAATTATTATAATAAGTAGATCCCCAATAGCAAAATGGCAAGAGTCATTTACACGTGGAGAAAGGTAATGTAGCACGATGGCTCTGTGGCTAGCACCACTGCCTCACAGCAAGAAGGTCCTGGGTTCAATACCAGGGTGGAGCAGTCTGGGTCTGCATGGCCTCACCATGTCTGCATGGGTTTATTTCGGGTACTCCGGTTTCCTCCCACAGTCCAAAGATGTGTTAGGTCAATTGGTGTCTCTAAAGTGGCCCTGTGCACGTGCGTGCGGTGTCCCATCTAGGGTTGTTCCTTCACCAGCTGGCCAGCAACCCCATGTAGATTGGAAGATAATGACTGCATTAAAAGTAATGAATGTGTTTGTGCTTACATATGATCTAAACCACAAAATCTCCACAAAGTTCTGTTACAGTGGATGGACCAAATTTAAATAAGTTATTTGTTAATTTGCTCCAAGACCTATGGAAACTGTGGCTCTATGCTTTTGAACACTTAAAGTTGTGAACTATAAATTGTTACACATCCAAAACAGGGTTTCTTGACATTATTACCTTGACATTAAGTGTTCTGCTTTCCAGCTTGTAGTGCTTACTAAAATACAGTTCATCATAGGTGGTTGGAGGATTTTTCTGTGGCTGATGAAGCTTTGGAACATTTTCCCAATATGAAGACCTTTCATGGAAAAAATAAATGAGAAGAAGTTTAAAGACAGTGCACCATGTGCGTGATTACTTATGATAAGAGTTGACTAAATGTCCATTTTAGCTGTCAAAATCTTGTTCCCTTCTCTTTCCAAGCAAGTAGTCCATGTCTTAAACAACTTCCACAGTGACGCACCAATGATTCCCTGTCTGTGATGATACTTAACATATGCACGTTGGTCTAATGTAGCATTTTTTTAAAGCCAAATGATTTGAATGATGCTCAACTTTTGCAGAGCTCATGAAAATTGATCACTTTAAAAGGAAAACTGACAGTGAAAAAAAGAATCAGTTGGATTTGTTCAATAAGATGTTTTGATCTGTAACTGTAAAATAAATGTAAATTTATTTTTGAGAATTGACCCAAAGTTCTTAATAAGACTGATATCTGCGGAGTTTTCTGGCCAAGGACTTGGACCCAAATTTCAATGCTTTATTTACCGAGCCACTTGGTTATCACTTTTGCCTTGTGGCATGGTGCTCAATCATGCTGGAAAAAGCATTGTTCATCTCCAAATTGCTCCTGAATTGTCAGGAGAAGTTGGTCTTGGAGGATGTGTTGATACCATTCCTTATTCATGGCAGTGTAACCCTTTTTATTTATGTTTTTTTGATAATATTTTGAGCACCTACAACATCTTGGTGATATTTTCATTTTGTTATTGCTTATATTTTTAATTTTTTAATGAACATGCAAAATATAGTGGTAGATATCAAACCTAAAAATGTTATATGATATTTTGCCAGATAGCCCACCCCCAATACATTGAAATATGAAGATTTGAGTATAATAACTTGGTTTTGGGCTACTTTTGCCCACAGTGTGAATGTAGCATGTGCTCCAGTGAAGAGAAGCCTTAATGCTACAGCTTTTTAAATTAAACAGTTTTTTATGTATAGAAATTGCAGTTATTACAAAATGTGAGGTTCAACAAATACTTGATGATGTTGGTCTTATGAGGTGAAGTTACATTTGATGTTCTCATGTGCTCTTATGGTTTAGCAGATTTTTCATTTCAACCTTTCTTACTTTCCACTTTTACTTGCACTTGCACTTACTTTTACTTTTAATTGCACAGAACGGCAGTTTTACGATGAGAACAGCCCTTTTACTTGTCTCGATGGATCCCGCACCATTCCGTTTGACCAGGTGAATGATGATTACTGTGACTGCAAAGATGGCTCTGATGAACCAGGTGAGGCAGAAACATTGTTGTTATCTGATGTATTACACAGATCAGAACAAGGTTTGCCTCATAAGCAGGTCTTTCTTCCCATTAGGCACTGCTGCATGTCCGAATGGCAGCTTTTACTGCACTAATTCTGGATTCCGGCCCACCTTCATTCCGTCATCCCGCATTAACGACGGCATCTGTGGTAAGAAATGTGGTTCTTATTTCTAAACAAAGTAATTTCAGTTTCTTATTTTTGTGGAATCCAGAGCCATCAAACTGCGTTGGACACATATGTGAATAAGTTATTCAATCTGAAAACACACCTCACGAAGATTTAAAAAATAATAATATTTAATTTTCAAATGTTTATCCTGAAGAATTCAAACCAAAATGTGGTTATCATAAATATTTAGTGGCTGCCCAAACAGCTGCCAGATTTTCCTTGAGAGGGCAGGCCAAGTATGATTTGAAACCTGATATAAAATAACCCATCTTTTTTTTTTCTTTAGACTGCTGTGACACGACCGATGAGTACAACAGTGGTGCCATATGTCAAAACACTTGCAAGTAAGTACTCAATTCAGCATTATTGTTTCTGAAATGATTGTATGATACTGTTTAATATAATGGACCTTGTGAATAACCCTTTATAGAAGAATCTCTACAAACGATATATTTGAGGAGCTACTGTGTTACTACTAGTTATTTACTGCATGTTGTGTTTTGGGTCTAAGCCAGTGGTTATTTTGTTCAATAAGAAATTGAAGTTTGGTGTGAATTATATTGTTTGACATCAATTTCAGTTGATTTTGGAAGCAGAAAACCTGCACGTGTTCTGTGTATTTCTATTGCTACTTAACTGAATTTTTCAAATGGTCTCTGGCTGCAGTACTTTTAATAGCCTAGTGTTTAAGTACATGGGCAATGGAATCAGATAGTTTATAAGTTAATAGCACCTCACTTCATACTTGACCCACAGTTACTTGAGTTGTGAGATTACATCAGTTATAGGCCTCTCTGGATAAGGACAACTTTTACTAAATGTTAATTAAGTCAGTAAAAAAATCACTATGTTAGTATTTATATTAAATAAATCAATGTATGGCAAACAATGCAGTTTCTTGGCTATCTAGACAATATCCGGTACACTGCAGTTTCCCATATAGTATTGGTATGGAATGGCAATACCAAATGGCTGCAATCTCACAAATTTGCAGTTACAAGAAACGTGTCGTAGACATTAAGCGACATTTGCCTGTATATAGAATCTGAAAAATACTTGAATAGGTTTCTATGAAGAATGAAGAATATTGTAGTGCAAAACTTCTGGACTATTGAAGGTCTTATATTGAACCATGTGTTTGTTGATACTAAATACATAACTGACACAATGCGTATACAGTTGATCCTGCTATGTCCCATTCTAAATTCTAGCTCCTAAATTCCTGTTATAATGAATAGGTAGTTTTAATCTCCTCACCTGCTATCCACATCATAAACTGAATTCGCTGTTTTTATACAGCAAGGTGCACCTGGGTAGCAAGATTTTTTTCGCATGTATGAATATTGGCTGTAATGTAACTATTAGTCATGGTCATCTTAAATAATTGCATTTGGCTCAAACAAGTGTGATTAGGTTATTATATAATAATTGTGTCAGACTTGCATGCAGTGTTAGAAACACCTATTGCCCTATATCTTACACCATATTTCAGAAATGTAGATTTTTTTTTTTTGTTCAGCTGTAAAATGTGTACATTAATTTAATGACTGAGGCTTCAATGCGCATATACTGTATTATTAGAGATAAACATGAGTTTAGCTGCCTTTAGGGTTTAACCAGTTGTATGTGCTAACAATTTTCGTGCTGCTTTCTTAGGGACCTGGGCAGAAAGGAGAGGGAGGTTTTGCAGAAGATGGCCGAGATCACCAAAGAAGGATTCCTCTTAAAACAGCAGCTCGTTCAAGAAGCTAAGGAAAATCAGCAAGAAAAACAGGTACAACAACAGACAGCACTGCTACTTTTAAAACTTCAGATCTCCACAAAGATTAAACATTGTATGGATATGTATTTAACCATAAAATAACCATAACCGTGTGAATACCAACTCCTCCATTGTTTTACATACATAACTGAGGAAAATCTTGCCTCATGTTTAGCAAGCGCTCAAGACTGCAGTTTTGTGCAGATTATAGAGTATGTTTATCTCATGCAGAACAGGCTTAGTGAACTACAGAACAACAAGAAGGAGATGGAGGAGAAGGTGGAAGCGTTTAGAACCATCAAGGAGACTGCTGAGCAGCCAGAGAAAGAAGCCAAAGAGCGCCATCTTAAGGCCTGGGACGGTCAGTGCAACTATAAAGGCTACTACTGTTTTTTTCAGCTTGTTACTATTGTACATTTACTGGCACATCGATGCTTCTAGATTACTTGTACAGGGGCACAGATAATTTAATGGGGAACAACTGTAGCCCTCTGCTTGTCAGTCATTGGGGCAGAACTGTGCATAACAATTAGCCTGTTAAACACTAAATAGAATTAGTGATTTAACATTACAGTCAGAGTTACTCTGGCATGGGTGTAAAGGTAACAAATGAATAATATATATTTTTTTTATCAAGTGCATTAATTGTGCTGCTGCCTTTTTATAGTTAGTTAATGCCATAGCATTTGTGGGCTGACTTTGCTTTAGGTAGTTTATACTATTATAAGTTGCTGGCCAAAACAGACACCTATGAGCTGTCATTACTTTTAAATTAACTTATTTTAAATGTTTGCTGTCCATGTGAATACCGTTAAGAAACTGAGATTGACTGAAAGTGTTAGTCCCCAGCTTTTGGACAGATGCTGGGGACTTATGGCAGTTGTAACTCTTGTAATGAAACTGATTGAAACCGTAGTTCTACTGAGTAATCAAAGATAAAGGTACTGCGGTGATTTTAGTGGGACACATGCCCCAGTAAAGTGGCTCTGATGATACCCCTGCCAGACAGTATATCATAGTTTTGGAACACATTGTAACCATTTATGATTATCATCAATCAGCTACTGCAGTGTACATTATTTTAAGTGAAGATTAATGAATTGACCTTTATGTTGCACAAAACTACATTTGCAATGTATAATGTGAATGCTTCTAGCTTCATAGGATCATTGTACTGGAACACGTAAACATTAATCAAGCCAGCCATTGGCTTGGCCAAGAATAAATGCAGCGCTAAGCATTTTTGCCTCTCTGCTTGCCATTATCACAGAACAAAAGGCAGTCATTCAGGCAGAAAAGGACAAAGCCAAAATGGCAGAAGCTTTTCTGGAGCTTGACGATGACGCTGATGGCTTGTAAGTGCAGCTGTGTGTCAGTATTATTGTAAGAAGTAGACTGGATAGTGTTTTAGCTTGTAGATAATGTCTTGCTGTTTTTTATTTTTTTATTATTATTATTATTTTTTTTTTTTTTTTTCATTTTAATAGCATCTCTGTTGCTGAACTCCAGACACATACAGAGCTGGACTCAGATTCTGATGGCACATTTTCTGAAACGGAGGCCCAGGTAAACACACTCTTTGTATTGTGTTTTTGTTGTTGTTTTGAAATGTTTGCCTAGCTTTGCCTTGTTTTTCATGTATTCTAATTTTACTCTCAGGAATTGCTTGGAGGAGGTGATAAAGTGGATGCAGCCACTTTTGAGGGTGTGTGGAGTAACATTAAGGAGAAGTTTGTGTCAGAGGTTGGTATAGATGTGCTTTGCCCCTCACTCATGCACCCCCCCCACTCTCTCACTCTCTCTGTGCCTCTCTTTCTATCAGATTTACTTAATTTGCACAGTACAGTTATTTGCAACTTTAAAATCTTAACACATCATATAACCATTCTTTAAAAGCATATATATAATTTAGAATTCATATCTGCTATGTGCAGTGCTTTGTTTAAGTCTTCAAAAGCATGAGCACATTGGGAATTGATGTTTAGAAGCAGATGGTAATTAAACATGATTAATACAGCAGTGACGCCATAACAGGTGCAGCTACGGGGACACTAGGGAGCAAATTGGTGGGAGACCAATCGAATTACAGTTTATTTTGGACAGTGACATTAGTCCAGATTGCTAATAAAAATTGTCCAGCTCTGTTTGTTCTCTGTGACCAAAAACTCAGGGACCAATTAAGGATCAGAGTCATTCAAGAGCTGTAGCTGAGATGGGAAGGGGGGGGCAATTACATTTTTAGACCCTCCATCAAGCTGAGGTTTTATGAAGGAATGGCAAGACGTCAAGATTGCTAATTGCTCTGAAAACAGCCATGAAACATGGTGGTAGCCAGTTAACTGGGAAACCAATCCAAGTTAAAGACAAAACAATCCTGTTTTAGTCAATGACTAACCTGTGTCATAGTATAAAGTATAATTCTCATATTTAAATGATGAATTGTCTGTGAAATGGTGAACACTCCAGTTAAGTAAATTTTAATTCCAAGTTGTAGCACTACCAAATATGGGACAGATCAAGGGTGGTGAATAGATATGTGTTTCACTGAAGTTAACTGTAAATGTAATTGATAAATTTATTTAATTAATTAGTTTTCAGTTAGTAGTCATTAAAACCTCTATAGGCTATATATCTAACAAATTGACAGTTTGTTTCAACTACACTCAGTGATGCACCAAAATCAAAACTGAGTGTTTATTATTTGTATTATTAAGTGATGTAATAGGCTTTAATATTTCTTGTTGATAAAAATACCTAAACCCGCAGAAATATATACACACATTTAATATAAAAATAACATGGTACTGGAGGTGGCATTTTTAAGTAGAGAGCCCCCCCTTCCCCCCATTGTAGTATACTGCACTACATAGGGAGACTGTTTAGTTGACTTAGTATCACTCAAAACACAACCACTTTTCCTTATCGACATGCGTCTACATTCACAAAGATATCCGCGAGTGGCTAAGCTGTGTTTAAAGCTCCCTGCACCCATGAACTGATTTCTGAATTACAGTTAGTAAAGGCATTGTGCTGTTGCTGTTTGACTGCTTTTGTGCCATAGGTGTAAAAGTGTTTTTCACAGAGTATTTTTTTATGAGACTGATCTGCCGATCACCGGTTATAGCTGATCATGCTAAAATCAGTGCATCTCTAATAATAATTGATGTGTTACAGTCCCAGCTGGTGGAGCCTGCACCAGTGGACCCTCCCACTGAAGAAAACAAAGAACCTGTGAGCGACAATGACTCAGAGCCCTACCCAGATGAAGACGATGACAGCGATGACATTCCAGAGGAAGAGGAAGATGATGATGATGAGGAAGATGATTTCCCAGAAGGCACTGATAAGGTGAGGAAGGTGATCAGTAGATCTGTCTGACTTTTGCATTTATAAAAATGTTAATAAAGGGCATTAATTTGTGTCATTCAGTATTCTCCCACTGTGAAGACTCCAGAGAAAAAGGAGCAAGATGAAGATGCCATGCCACCATATGATTCTGAGACTCAGGCCTTAATTGATGGTTAGTTCATTCCTTTTTAGCTTTAAAGTTACTACTGCAATGGCATCTCCATTGGTTTTGCTTTTAAAATCACTACTAGATTACAACATATTCAGAGCTCAGCAGCTGAAAGAGCCCATCCCATCTCATATGCTCATATATTGATAAGTGCTCATGTATGTACTGTACATACAAGCTGCACTGGGTACTGTTCACAGCCTATGTCTAATAGAATACCTCTTTTTGCTTTTAAAGCTATGCTTGGTTGTGCTTTTGTTTACTTCACTGAATTACTCTGTGCTTACAACTTGGATATTGTTTTAGTTCTTTAAGCTATGACTGTCTATCTATTCCAGTATTCTTCCCTAAGTGGTGGAAGGCACATGTTTGGGTTATGGCTCCCAAACTTTGGAAATCAATTTGAGTATTTGGAGCATCTCAATAATGAACCTTTTAAATGTCAGCTAAAAACTTACTTTCTATTTAAATGGTGCTTTGGCTGTCTTTTAGCATTGTGTTTTTGTTGGTTATTGTGATGTCATAACAGTTTATTGATACAAGCATTGATTTAAAAATAGTATGTATTATGTTAAAGTATGTAGTATGATGATTTATTTGAAAATAGAACTAAAATGATTTATATTGACAAGGTGTAGATTTATTTGAAAGCTTTGGGTATCTATATTGTCCCAGTGGCTCTCCACATATACTGCTGTATTAAAAATGATTTTTAGAACTGTCCAAAGGATACACTTAACAAAAAAACCTACTTGCACATTAAAAGTCAAATACCTTAGTGTAGCATAATCCTATTCTAACAAATTCATTCTGTGAATCCTGGTGTATATACTATAGTTTCTCTCCTGTATGAATAACAGCCTTTGTCTGTTGTAATCCACAGCTGCTCAGAAAGCCAGAGATGACTTTGAAGAAGTAGAGAGAGCGCTGCGTGAAGTGGATGATCAGATCAAGTCAGTATTGTGAAACCACAATTGGGCTGTTGTCTTGTCAGATCCTTCCATTTGAATTTATGAATGTGAAGCTTGCATTGTTGTACTTGATGTGTTTTTGTGTGTATATCTTTATTCACAGAAACACTGAAAAAGAACTGACCTTTGATTTCGGGCCCAGTGCTGAGTTTGCCTACCTTTACAGCCAGTGCTATGAGCTGACCACTAGCGAGTAAGTTAACCAGGACCACAGGGGCTTAACAGTGCACTGTCTTAGTTTACAGTTATTGTTAATGCAACAGTTTTTTATAGATCAACTTTGGATTTACACCTTGAATAATGTCGACCTGTAGTAAATTCAGTTGGTTGGACATGGTTTGGAAAGCTATACAAGATCTCTCAGATATTAATGCTTATCAGAGCGAAAACCAAGTTACAAGGAGGAAAGAACTGCCAGAAAAGATCAGATTCAGAATTGTGTGGAGGTACAGATTTGGAGAAGGCTACAAAACTATTTCTGCTGCATTGAAGGTTTCCAAGAGTACAGTGGTCAATCATCATCGCAGCACTCCACCAATCTTATGGCAATGTGGCATTTGTCTTCATCTAACCACAGAATGTGGTGCTATTGTTATATTTTTTAGCAAACTGTTTCACTGCACACTTTTAGTCCCCTTTACTCTGTTCTCTGTGCCTCTGGCATTTTGAAACAAATTCACTCACATTGCAAGCTACTTAGATGTAAAAAGTCAGTGACTTCATTAGGTACAGCTTGCTGGTACTGGGTTGAACCTCTTTTTCCTTCAGAACTTCCTTGATTCTTTGCAGCTTAGATTCAACAAGATGCTCAAATCAATCGTCAGATATTTTGCTCCGTATTGACATAAAAGTCAGTTCAAATATTTGAACACATTATCCTACCAGAAGTAACCAATAGAAAATGGGTAGACTGTGGCATGAACATTTTCAGCACCAATACTCAGGCAGGCATTAAATTATGTTTAGCTGGTGTAAGGGACCCCAAACTGTGCTGAGAAAATATCCCCTACAACATTACATCACCAACAGTAGCATGAATGGTTAATATGAGGCATGAATTATCCATGTTTTCATGTTTTTTACACCAAATTCTTTAAAAAAAATATCCCTACCATCTGAATGTCGCAGCAGAAAGAAACAAGTACAGTGAACTCGTGTGCTCTTCTTCTTTACAGTTACCCATTTTGTATTCTTATTCAAAATTAAAAATCATCAGACCAGGCAACCTATGTTTTTTGAATTGTAGTATCAGTTGCCTTTTCATGCCAGAGTATTACCTTGTGTGGTCTTTTTGCTGTGCATTTATAGAATCTCTTCTGTGTAAACCTCGGCTGTAATGAATGGATATTTCGTTGCTGGTGCCTTTCTATCAACTTGAACCAGTCTGGCCATTTTACTCTTGACCTCTGGCATCAACAAGGCATTTTTGCCCAGAGAACTGTTGCTCACTCAATATTTTCCTCTTAGGACCTTTTTCTGCAAGCATTGAAAGGCTGAGTGTGAAAATCCCCAGTAGCTCAGCAGTGTTTGACATACTCAAACCAGCCTGTCTAGCACCAACAGCCAAGCTGTGTTCAAAGTCACTTAAATGACTTTTTCTTCCCCCATTATGATGCCCTGTTTGATCTTCAGAAGGTGGGCTTGGCATGTCTACAAGTGTTTGATGTGTCAATTTATGTATATGTGTGTATAATAATATTAATATTCTCTCCATTGTAGGTATATCTACAAACTCTGTCCTTTTAATCGTGTTTCTCAGAAACCCAAATATGGAGGCTCAGAGACCAACCTTGGGTAATCATGCACTTGATTCAGTGTTTTTAAGACCTGTTTATTTGTGTAGTCTTACTATCTTTGTGTGTCTGCGCAGGTCATGGGGGTCTTGGGCAGGGCCTGAAGACAACAAATATTTAATGATGAAGTATGAACATGGCACAGGGTGCTGGCAGGGACCCAACAGGTCCACCACAGTAAGTATAAACTGTTCTGTGTCTGTAGTGCCATAGCAAGCTGCTTTAGTAAAGTACAATACATAGATCAATTAGTAATAAACTAATACAGTACAATGATACCTTGAATCTCGACCACCTCGGAACTTGGAAAATTTGGTTTTCAATGCTTTGCCTTGGGAAAATGTGATAAAAATAAAATGTGTGTGTTTGTGTATATCTGTGTGTGTGTGTGTGTGTGTGTGTGTGTGTGTGTGTGTGTGTGTGTGTGTGTGTGTGTGTGTGTGT